>CM074283.1:25115359-25120359 GCA_037194245.1 Opsariichthys bidens
TAACCCCGCTTCTAATTTACTCTGAGTTAAAAGCGGCGTTTAGAATGACGATTACCCGGGGTTAAGCGCAGTGTGAAAAGCCCTAAAGTGTATAATAAATGGAGTTATTGTTTCTGAACTGCCTGAAATGAGTTATCAGTAATTCCAGTCGTACTTCCTGCACAAACCTATGTAGGTTTGTAACATATTTGCATAATTCCAGCCTATGGGCTTCACTGGCTGCCCAAGAACGACGTCAACTTGACCTGCCCTCAAACACTGTAGTTGTAGCTGAGGTTGGTAGACCAATCACAACAGACTGAGCCATCTGACCAATCAGAGCAGAGTAGGCTCTCAGAAAGGAGGGGTTTAGAGAGATTGAATCCTTTACCGAACCGTTTCAGACACTGCGAGAAAAGAGGTGATGCTGTAATGTATATTATGAGAAAATGAAAGTGTTTTTTTGACCTTGAATGTATGTAAACCTACAGTAGAAGACCTTCAAAACAAAATTAGTAACCTTTAAAATAGCGGCACTTAATTTTCCATTAATAAGAAGATGTGATTTGTGTGACTTTTTTTCGTGAGCTTACCTTCCAGGGCTGATTGTTGTTCCGGCAGTCGCTCAAGGAAAACCTTCAAATTCCTCAAAATGTTCTGCTGCCGTAGGAAGTACAGGATTTTCTTTGCATAGTACTTAAGAGTCAAACTTTTCCTGAAGCCGTCATGGGAAAGGAGGAAATTCATAAATTCAGTTAAAACATTTAGTGCTAAGAGAGAAAAAAACGAAAAACAAGCATGTGCTCATCTCTAACCTTTGGTCTGAGTTCAAAATACAGAGCAGCTCATCCTCACAGAAGTGTTCTGGGGCACCAAGAGACTCGATTTCCGCAAAGCTGTCTCCAAGAACCTGACCAACGCAAGGCTGGGTTACAGATCTCTGGGTTAGTGACTAAAATAATAGATTAAATCCAACTTACCTTACCAATATACCTGTCCAAAGCATTGAGTAAATGTTATGATTTTTGAGATAAAATAAGATATTTTCTGCATATATTGAGTTTTTTTTTTTTTTTTTTTTAATTTAGACACTTACAACTTCTGTGAAGAACCTCTTGGAAATAGACTCTACGGTTCTTCTGATCTGTTGACCAACCACGTGCCGGCTCTTGAACTCCTTTAGCCAATCGTACGACTCATTCTGCCGATAAAATCTCTGCAGCCTGGGCCACCTAAAACATTAATGATGCATCAGTAATGTCTGACCTCATAAAGACAAAAATATACATTAATACAAGATGTTGAGTTGTGTAATATTCAAAAGTATTTTGTATATCACTGTGCCAGAGGGTGCATTGCAAAAAATGGACCGCAAAAAAGCTCTAAAATGTCATTTGCATGTACGTTGAAATCAATTATAAGTGCATTTCGTTCTTTCAACATAAAGGAGGTGAGCCCGTGATAGCTAAACACGACACACACACACACACACATCTCTGCATGTTAACACAGCACAAATTTGGTGCATCAGCAGAATGAGAACACGACCTGACAGCTCTCAAGTCACGCATTGAATACACATCTTAACCCATCTATCAGGGACCAAACGCATTTCTTATGGTTTGATAAACTTGAGGTTGTAAAGCTTTAGAAATGTTTTTAATTTATGCCACCTGAGTTTGTACTGATGCGCCCAGACCTTTCCCCTGCCATGGCACACGTCATGCAGCCTCTTGCACGTGCAGGAAACGTTACAAATGTCGATATGGTTTAAAACGGGAAAACGCAATATATGCTCTAATAATTCCGCCGGTAAATCGGTTAACTGCTTAGCGAAACTCTCTGAAATAACCGCGTTTGTCCCTAAAACTCGATCTCCCGTGTATGGCGTCGCCATCTTTTCTGTTTACTCCGATGACCTCATCGAAACCACGCCCAGTTGTCAGCGAAAACACGCCCCTTTCTGGTGCAAAGGGCTGAACTTTGAGAAATGAAACTCGTGAAACTATAAATTTAACATTTACTATAAAGATAGTATATAAAAATAGTATATCATGAATAATAATATCAATTTATAGTATATTATGCAATTTATGTAATGTATTGTAATTTAGAATTAAAATAAAAATATAATACAGGCATGAAGGACTTCCGATTTAAAGTAGTTAACCAATCTAATTTAGTTTTTATTTTTTTATTTTATTTATTTTTCGTTCATTTGAATTTAACATTTAAATAAAAAATGAACATAGATACTGAGCAGCATTGAATATTATATTTACATCCTCAATTTAACTTAAATGAATAACAATAACGACATAATGTTTTCATAAATAACAATTTAAAAATTAATAAATGAATAAATTAGTAAGCAAGTTTGAAAGTTATTAATAATCGTTTACACTAAATGTACAAGTGATGTACAATATTCTTAGCATTAACAGCAGGTTCAGTATTCAAAAATTGTGTTGTCCACAATTATGTCTTAACTTTGACTTTTTGGAAATGAATTATTAGAAAAGTTAGTTATTTAATAATTGTGGTACTGTGTAATGTAAAAAACAAACAAAAAAACTTTTAACTAAAGCTGAGTGACGCGCACTATTACGTATCTCCTCCCGCCTCCTCGTGCACGCGCACGCCAAGTTTCAGCTGCAGTTTTGGCCTGAAAGAGTCGAACCAACAGCAGTGTGGTGTGTCAGGTGTTTAAACGGCCGTGAATCTCTCACACTTCGCAGGAATTCAGCTGTTTACGGCTTGGCAGGTGAGTCAGCCTCCAGTTTACGAGCTGTCAGGCCAATTCCGCCTAAAAAAACACTCATAACAAAACAAAACAATGAGGCTTGGAGCAGTAGATTAGCATAAACAACCATTTATGAGCGCGTCAATTGCTGTGAACTCGTGTAAAAGTTGGTATTTTCCTACATGAATGTATATTTAAGTATTATATAATAGTTTCATGTTAGTTCTCAGTTATCTATATCAGTAGCTTATTTTGTCTATTGTTGTTGTACATGCAGTATATTACTTACTAGCTAAGTTATTCTCTTTTCCTTTTGTTTTCTTACAGGCTTAATGGCACTCTAGAGGAAGTAAAGGGATAGTATGTGTCCAAACACAGTTAATGCAGGTGGTTTGTCAACATCCTGCCTTTAGAGATGCACTTCAATCACATTTTTTGTTACATTTGCCAGTAAGGCTAGATTGAAGCTTCTAAACATGACAGGTGAACTGTAATGTGTTTCATCATAAGCTATGCTTCCAATAAATAGATAGATAGTCAACAGGTTTATGTTGTTTCTAAAGAGGAGGAAAGTTTTCCATCAGCAGCTAGTATGGCAAGTGTCCTTGCATCAAAAATGGGGCTCCATTCCCTAAGGAGGAAACAAGCCAAAAACTTCAACGTTACAATTGTTACGATGGATGCTGACTTGGAGTTTAGCTGCGAGGTAAGTGGCAAATATTTTCCATGAATGTGATGGTTGTAGGAATGCTTCGTTTTTAAGTAGTGAAGCTCCGTGAAGTTAGTTTAAACTGTCTCTGGAGTGCATATCACATTCACGTTATAGGCAGGGTTGGGGAGTAACGAAACACAACTTAGTTACGTATTTAAAATACAAAATTTGAGTAACTGTGTTTCATTACAGTTACATTTTAAATGGGTGGTAATCAGATTACAGTTACATCTGAAAAGTATTTTAGATTACCAAAGTGATTACTTTGAATCTTAATGTCATTTAAACAGCAATTGGTGATTCTCTGACTCTGACAGTCTGAAAAAGCTTTCTAAGCTATATTTCTGCTCATAAGTTTCATGCTCCTTGCAGAAAATGCAGCATTTGAATAATTTTAACAAAATATGAGGGGTCATAAAAATTATATTTTTATTTAGTAGTGTTCTGAATAAGGTATTTCACATAACAGACGACTGAATTTATAGAAATTGCCCCATTCAAAAGTTTGCATATCCTTGAATCTCAACCTGGATGATCCACGGCTGTTTTCATGTTTTGTGATACAGTGAAAAAGGTAAAAAGAAAAGATAATTGTGAATTTTTATCTCGCAATTCTGACTTTTTCCCCTGCAATTGCAAGTTATAAAGTCAGAATTGCGTGATTATAACTTGACATCCAGATTTTTTTTCTTTTTTTTTTTGCGAGTTCATATCTCACAATCCTGGCATTTTTCCTCACAATTCAGACTTTTTTCTGTAAAATTGAGAGTTTATATCTCAGAATTCTCACTTTTTTTCTTTCAATTCTGACATTTTTCTCAAAATTGAGAGTTTATAACTCACAATTGCAACTTTATATCACAGAATTCTGAGAAAAAAAAGTCAGAATTGTGAGATAAAAAACTTTTTTTGTTTGTTCCGCCCTTATTAGTATTCCAAAGTATTTAGATTAAGTTTCAGAACTTGAGTAATCTAACGATCCCCTCATCTAACTTGATCCCCTCATAAAAAAAAAAAAAAAAAAAAAAAAAAAACACCTTTCCTTCCCTTTTCCCTTCCTACTCTAGCTTATGGTACTGAGCAATGTATGAAACTTGTATTGTGAGCACTTCCTGTGTTATTTGCCAATTCATGAAGAATCGCTTGTTTGTTTTCCTCACTTGTAAGTCGCTTTGGATAAAAGCGTCTGCTAAATGACAAAATGTAAATGTAACGAAATATGTTACAAATGACTTTAAAAGCATGCATTTTGTAATCTGCGGTGAAATGTATTTTAAAAGTAACCTACCCAGCCCTGAAGTTATATGGTAGTAAACCTATTATAGTCAAACCTGTTATAGCGGCGATCGATGCTTGTCATCAGTAACCAGAGGGCACGTAAGATTTGCTTAGGGAAGGCACCAGGCTGTTTACATTTTAATGTCCCTACTCACTGTTGTTGTGCCCTTGAGCGAGTCACTCAGCCTGACCTGTTTCTCCAGGGGAGCTACGTCAAGACATCCCTGTCTGCTCTCGCAGCTTAATGTTTGAATGGAGACGCTTCAGTGGCCTTAAGGAATAGCTCTT
>CM074283.1:25125359-25247859 GCA_037194245.1 Opsariichthys bidens
TAACTGTGTTAATTATAACTGTGTTACTGTGCATGTCATTTCAAAAACAAGGGGTGAATTGAAATGATTTTCTGTGGTAATCATCACCATGTATAAGTTAGTAAGACTCTATTTTGGTCCATCTTTGTATTTCATAAACAACACCACTTGGTGGCAGCATGGATTTAGAAAACAAAATCCATTTTTCGTCTTTCGTTCATGCTCCGTCTTCGCATACAATGAGATTTTATTGCCCATCATTAATAGCTGATAATAGCCCAGCACTGAAGTCATCTATTCA
Source organism: Opsariichthys bidens (assembly GCA_037194245.1). Classification (NCBI taxonomy): domain Eukaryota; kingdom Metazoa; phylum Chordata; class Actinopteri; order Cypriniformes; family Xenocyprididae; genus Opsariichthys; species Opsariichthys bidens. The sequence continues at coordinate 25,125,640 of CM074283.1, forward strand.
TGATTTTTCCAGAACCTTTGAGTATATAGTAATAGATATTATTTCACAGTGGCTGAAAATGGTCCCGAAAGAGTTATGAATCAGACTGCTGTGATCCTAAAACTAGAGAAAAAAACCATAACCATCAGTTTTATTTTTATTTTAAGCTCCCAAATGTTTTCTTGGCATGCCATTAAAGGGAAAATGAAGTGTTAGAATGCAGATTGTCGCCCGAAATAATTCAGTTTAAGCATTGTCAGATGCAAATGATAAGAAGTACAGTAAATATTTTCTATTCGATATTCAAAACCCTTCATCTGCATTTTTATTTGTGCTGTAGGCTAATATTTGGTTTAAGCCATCCTTATGTGCTAACGGTATCACACGTACTATTGAGCTTATCTAATGCCGTGTAACAAGAAAGACACTCCGATTGTATTTCGGTCAATACAGTCTGATTTGAGGTAATAGCCTGGGGCTCGAAATTGGATAAAGGATTTGGCTTCGCGGTTACTGCTTCTGTTCTTTTTTGTGCAGTTACTCCGTCACGTTTTCAGTGGATTTTCACAACAGTACAACTTCTCTGCTGAATATTTAGGACAGTGAGCGAACACCTTTCTACACACCTCATTTCCCCGGGAACGTTTGCACCAGCTGACGGTCGTCCTTGAAGGCAGCCCGTCAGCTTCCTGGAGGAGAAGCATCAGCATATTTAATTGCTTGGACTCTGGATGGCAGCATATTGTCATATGTTCTCATACATAAACATTAGGCAAGATGAAACCGCAGCTTGAAAAGCACCTGTCCCTGTTGTGCTAATACGGTTTACAGTGTTGATGATGTTTGTAAGACTCTGTGGAAGTTGTCAGTACTTATAACAAGAAGTTTCTGTCCTCTGTCATTAACTTTAATCATTCAAGGTGGCAAAAGTGGCAAGTACGTTGTTCACAAGACACTAACGTCTTGCTCAGCTGGGTCCAGATGATGCAGAGTATACTTGAATCCTACTAATGACAAGGCTAATTGAGCACAGATGCTTACACAAGAGAATTATTCTCACAAGATGAGATTTTGAATTGTTATTCTAATATACTCCTGCAGATTGCGTTCTGCTTTCCAGAGTTTTTAAATGGAGGGCTCTTTCCAATGTCTTATTTTTTTTTTTCAGTCCAATTCATCTTTAACTAATGAAATTAATGAAAGACATGCAGAATGGAGGTACTTTTGAATCTGGCCTTTGATTCTCCTTTATTGTTTCTGTGAAAGTATGCAGTATGCACAAAACAATTAAAGTCATTTGAATGAAAAATAAGCAATTGATATGCATTCTCGATTCTTCATTTATTGAATATGGTAATATATTCTGGCCCGCTGACAGTAGTCCTCCTGATAAAAGATGAACTGATATGTCCGAGAACGAGTGAATGCGCTCGCTGACAGCAGAGACTTTGTAATGATGCTCCGACTCATTTCTCTGCCTTGTGTCCTCATGGTCTGTGGAAATGGTTATTCAGGGAATGTCGTTGTTCATTATACTGGAGCTGTTCAGCTTTGTGGTCAGTCTGAATTCGATTAGTCTGTTGCAATCCTTAGAGAGTTTTTTTCCTCTTAGACTGCTTGAAATTAAAATTTGGGGTTTTATTGTGTTCAGGCCATGTCTTTGTATATGTCACATCACAACTTATCGTTTTAACAGGAAATTCGACACTGGAATGGGTCTTTTAAGATAGATTAAAATTCAGCCTGCACTTCTTTAAAGCTTCATGATACTAACCCTTTCGTGTAATCTTGTTCGGCAGCTGAAGTGGAAAGGAAAGGATCTCTTTGAACTTGTGTGCCGGACGCTGGGACTCAGGGAGACATGGTTTTTTGGTCTGCGGTATGATGTCAAAGACACTGTGGCATGGCTGAAAATGGACAAGAAGGTAAAACTCGTGTTAAACTTTTAAAAAAATTTTTAAAAATGGTGATAGTCTGATAAATGTATCGTAGTTCATGATATCTCAATATTCTGATTTATTTAATTCAGGTTTCAAAAGTACTTTTGACAGTTCTGACTACATTGTACCGTGTAATGAAATGCTCTACCGTTCATACGTTTGGCGTCAGTGAGTTCATTAAGACTTTTTTCAAATAAATGCTGTTCATCTTTCTGTTCATCAAAGAAACTTGAAAGAAAAGTGTATCAGAGTTTCCACGAAAATATTTAGCAGTTTTCAGCTTGCACAGCATATCAGCATATTAGAAAGATTTCTGAAGGATCATGTGAGACTGGGCTAATAATGCTTAGCTGTCACTTGAATGAATTACATATTAAATTATTTAAAATGGGAAACAGTTGTTTGAAATTATAATAATAATAATATTTCACTGTGTTGTTGTTACAGTATTTTTGATCAAATAAATGCATCCTTGGTGAGCGTAAGAGAAAACACACACAAAAAAAAACTTTTAAACTGTAGTGTACATTAAAACATACTTTCATGTAAACCAAACTTCACAAAACAAGTACTATGGCATTACCATGGTGCAGTGATGGCATTCGATAGGTGTATTATAATTCAGGAGGCTTGACTTATTCTTGTACCATGTTCTTTTCATGCTACTCCAAAGAATGCTATAGTACTACTTTGGTACATGTCCAAAAAGGACATGACATTATCATTTGAATCATCATGTCCAAAACCTGGTAGTACCATGGTACTGTTGTCAGTGTATATAAAGTATGCAATGCTCTGCAGAACATTGATCACGATTTATCTTTGTTATAGGTTTTGGATCATGATATGCCCAAAGAGGAGCCTATAGTGTTTCATTTCCTGGCCAAGTTTTACCCAGAGAGCATAGAGGAAGAGCTGGTGCAAGATATAACACAACACCTCTTCTTCCTGCAGGTGAGTCATTGGCTCAGATGGGTTTAGCTGGACTACATCTCAAATTAATTGGAATTTTTTTGCCGTATTGCCACTTATATCGATAGAGAGGGGACAGGAAGTGATGAAAAAAGAGGTGACTCAACTTGTGTGTGTGCTAACTGCTAGGCCATGGATTCAGCAAATTTTGTCCTATTTAAAGGGGTCAAGAACTGCATTGTTTTATGATGGTTCCTGGGGTGCACTTATAATGTTAATATGCTTTTCGTGTCATAAATTACCCTGGTTTTTAGCCCTCTGATTTGAATGCTCAGTTTTAAGAGTAGCGTCTGCTGTGAGACTTCAGTGTAAACGCCCACTGCTGTCTTTCAGCACATTTTTACTTTTACAGCTCTCAAGGTTAACTAATCATGAAAAGCGTTGCACTACATTTAGATCTATGGCATTATATTTAGATGGCATGAAAGGTTGCAGTGATGAAGATTGTAGCCGATGTTGAGGGCCTGAAAGTAGTGATCTCATCATTGCAACTCAATTTTTGCACACTAACAAATGTTTTCGTCATAACTATCAGTGCAAACGCATTGTAACTAAGAGATTCATGGAATAAGACAGGATTTTTGGTGCGAATCCAGAACTCATGCTGTTTGATTGACAGCTCCAGTGGTTGCAAAGGGAGCATTCTTTGATCGCTTTCTTTATATAATTTAATCTAAGAGAAACAACGTGAAGTTGCTTGTTTAGTCATTGGTTTGATTTACTGACACATAAACAAAGAATATCTGACTGTACATGAAACATTAAATATCAGATCAGGCATTGTAATTAACACTGTAACCCGGCTTGCATGTAGTTGCATTACTGTCGAGTCCATATCGCAACAGTCTGTTTGCAAAGCCTGAAATCGCAATAACAAATAAATAAAGCTCAACTGAGACATTCACATGGTTGAGAATAAAAAAAACATATTCCTAGCATTAGGATCCTTTGAAAGGTGATGTTATTTTTGTCCTCTATCACTCTTCTCTCTTAAAGTTGCAATGATGGTGTTGATTTCTTCTGTTTTAACGTGTCTAGATTGGCACATTCCAGGAACATTTCGTTCGATGGGCCTAGTGTAAATAAAAGCTTTTACAGGACTAACATTTCTAACTAACAGTACAGGATGAAGATTTCAGTTCTGAAACTTACAGGATATTCTTCTAGTATGATGACCTCTTATATATTTAAGCTGTTCATCTCCGTCCGGGGTGCTAACATTTCTTTACTTATGAACTGATTAGATGTGTCGATGTTTGTTTTTATTACACTTCACCAAATCTACACTACAAAAGAATCAACGAATCGTGTGAAACCCTTTAAACATTGAGATTACTTGCGACATTCGAAAAAATATATGGATATGAGGGCATTTGCTTAACTAATAAACGAGTTTTTTCGTTTCATAAACATTTTTATTGAAAATGGACCTTTTGCTGCATTCACATATGCCTCCGCAAACAAGGGTTTAAATTCAGTGTGTAAGTAGACCAGGGTTATTATTGTTTTTAAATTTGTTTAGTTTTCATTATTTTCCCTTTATCATTTTAGTTTATTTTTAGCAGTGAAATTTCTAGTTTTAGTTTTTATTTTAGATTCATTTCTAAGCACAATTCATTGTTTTTGCTCTTTAGTGGCATTTTTTTTGTTTAATACAAGTTGTATAGGTTTCAAGTTTCATAATTAATTCGTGGGCATTTTTATTTTTAGTCCGTTTTGGAGTTAGTAAAATGTATTTTAGTTTAGTTTCAATTTTTCCCACTTTGTTTTCCTTAATAAAGAGTCATACAATCATAATGTTTCTCTCTGCCGTTATCATTATAGTTGTGGTGTAGACTCTGCTATTCTTTTATATTTAGAATGATTTTTAGAACTATCTCTTTATTGTTATCATTATAGTTATCGTCCACTGTGTGAATGGGCCTTAACTCCTAAAACTTAGGTTACCATCATGCTCTCCAAATGCAAGAGCAGAAAATTTATCGGTAATTTGATTTCTGCATAGTGTTGTGCATAATTAATCTAGTTGGACTCTAAGTGTATTGTTTGTACACAACAGCAGGTGATGATGTGCCATTGACCCAAACTCAAAAACCATTTCATTTCAATACACTTGGCAGCAGAATGAGCTCCTGTATTTGGTTTCTCTGTGCAGTTCTCTGTGAGAGAGGTTTGTGGGCTGCTGTCTGCGGGTTCAGTGCGCTCTTTCATTGTTTGGTGTGATTGTGTTCAGCCATGTGGAATCGGTGTGCTTCACATCAGGGCTCCTGTCTCTGATTCTATAACCCCAGGGGAACACCTCCCACCGTAATAAGTTCCTGCCAAGATTCGTTCTCGGCGATCAGAAACCATTAAGCAATAACACCTTGATTATGAGCACATTATCAATCATTTCATTGAGCAAGTTGGTTGCTCGGCATGGGAGGTAAATAAGCACCTGTTTTGCATGCATTAACTCTATTCATTTTTACCAACAGTATTCCGACTGCAGTTGTGATCTAATGATAAATCGTGGCAATTTGCCCTTCAATTTACAGTGCTTGTATCAATCCGATGGATTTAATGCGTAGCAAAGGGCACAGCACTAAGATATGAACATTCTAAGAAAACGTAAGTAGCTTATCGTCAGCCGTAATGGGAGGTAGAGCCGCACTGCTTCAGGATGGCAATGCATTCTGAAAACGAATGTAATGAATTCTCAAAAGATGCTAATGAATTCTGGGAAGAGATTGGAGAATGGTGATTCTGTTCTCTTTTAGCCTCTGCCCTTCGCTCATATGTAGGCTGGGATAGAGCTGCGTGTTTGAATGTGCAGATCCTTTTTAAAACCGCTCTCCTGGATGGGCTCTTATCAGAAACGGCCACCCTTCCCAGACTGCACTCTTAAAGAGCTGTCAAATTTGTAAAGCAGATTGAAAAGATGACCATAATAGCTAGAACCTTTTTGACCAGTCACTGACACATTGCATGCTACTTTTTTGACTGTTTTCAGACTGATAGTCAGGTGACGGATAAAAGAGCATGCAAGGAGACTTGGAAGCAAGTCTTAAATTGATATTTTCTGAGGAAATGAAAATTCTGTCAGTATTTACTCATGTCGTTCAACCTCCGTATGACTTTCTTGCTTTGGAGCACAAACGATTTTTTTGAAGAAAATACGAGCTAGCTTTTTCAATACTATAAAGATGAATGAGAATTGGAGCTGTCAAACTACTAAATGACAAGAATACTTAATTATATTATTGAAAATGATGAATTATAGAATATTACTACAATCTTCGTAATGAAGATTTTTTTTTTTTTTCTAGAAGTGTGTAGATCGAACAGCCAGAGACCACAATCACTCGATTTCCTGCATGATTTGCCCGGATCAGTGACCGGCCGGTCAGTCTCACGGCTTTCCGATTCCAAGCCGGTTTTGTTGGCAGCGGTGAAGTCAATAACGTCAGCTGCGCGTTCTCGCTCTCATCTTTCTGACGATGAAGTGATACCCACCTACCTCCTCTCACTCGTTTCATTCGCTCTGGTTAAATAGGGCTTTCATTGCACATAATTTTACTAATTTCCACAGGTTTCCCGCTTACACCATAAGCGCCCGCACCACTGATCTATATAAATGGAGTTCACAAGCCGCTTCTCAGTCTCAAACAGCTTGTGAGTCACAAGTACCAAAATGAGTGGCTTACTTCACTTAAATGGTCAAATACATACAAAATCATGTAAATTTGCTCGTCTCGGCGAGTATTCAGTTAAAAACGGTCAGTTTAGGAACATTAAAAAGCGGATAAAGATAACGTGAGTTGTGTAACAGTATTTTGGGTCAGTGTATAAACTCTTAAAGTGACAGTAGTCTAATATTTCTGCTGCTGTCTGTCATGTTAATCAAAGAACAAAAGACGAAGAGAATCACTTACTGCTCTTGACTGAATTGCTTTTACTTTTGTAAGCATTAATCTGTATTTTATTCAGTATCCAGTGTTATTTTACATTTGACTGCTTTTATTTCTGTAGTATTTTTTATCTGAATAATGCATTTATTTGTGAAGGAAAAGTACTTTTTTGTTTGTATATGTTTTCAATTATAGTTCTAATTATAAATTATAATTATAAATCGGTATCGGCAGGTCACACTTACAAAAAAATCAGAATCTCTATCTTTCTTATATTTTCCAAGGCTGGATTTATTTGATGAAAAATGCAGTAAAAACAGCAATATTATCACAAAGAATATTCAGTATTCATATGTCATTGTAATATGCTGATTTGATGCTCTAGAAACTTTACCTGTTATTATTAATGTTGAAAACGGTTGTACTACTACTTAATATTTTTTGAGGAATAGAATGTTCGAAAGAACATTTTTTTGTAACATTATAAATGTCTTCACTCTCACTTATTCAGCAAAGACACGTTCAACTGATCAAAGAAGTATTCATTTCTTTTTAAAAAAAAAAAAATCTTTTGACCCTAAACTTTTAATCAGTAAGTGTGTCTTAAGCTTTTAAAAAGGCATTAAGTAATTGGTAGTGAATGATAATGACACAACATATGACTTCATAACACTTAATAAAGTGCATGAGTCCTATGAATCACTGTTATGATACTTTTGTGGATACATTTGCACAATTTCCAGCCACAAAACAGCAACCAGGATATTATTGTAATGATCGTCATACAGGTTTAAATGATCTAAATAATGACAGTATTCATTTTCGAGCAAACTGTTCATTTATAGATGGGATTTTGGTTGTTTTATTGTTGCTTTTTAATGAGTTTGACCTTGTGCTAATTGTGGCCCTGTTGTTGAAGTTGTTAGTTTTTTGGCTTCCGTTTTCTCGTTATGATTAAATGAGATCCTTTTTCGTTTTGCCAAGCAGCTAATGGTCGGCACAGTGACCAGCCGTCTCCCGTGCGGTTATGCTTTTAGCAACAGCTCATTTGGCAAGGCTGCAGTATTTTACTCTGAATTTGGCACTGGTTCATTGTTGAAAATTAAATACTAACATTTTGGTGTGAACACACATTTATGCATTTATAAACTGTGAAAATGAACATTCTGTTACCCACTTCTTTTGTTCATAAATGTCCAGGGTCTATTCCTCCATCCTTTATTAATTTTCTCTTTTAATGAAGCATGAAGTCAGGAATTAATTTAATTCTTTGATTCATTCATTTACTTTATCAATTACTCGTTAGGCAGGCAGCACTGCATTAAAAAATTCTTTTTTTTTTTCCACAGGTTTTTGGGATTAGTTCAGCATGTAATTCCATGTACTTATTAAATACTTATTTTGTTTATATATATATATTAAATTAAATATATATATATTTATTATTATTAATACTAATAATATTTTTTTTTCTCATTTACAAAATATTTATTTTTTAAATTTATTTATTTTTAATGTTTCAGTATTTTATTTTTTAGTTTATTTAAAAAAATTCTACACTCAGATATAAAAAAAAACTGTGATTTCAACCTAATTTAGGAGTTTGCAGTTGGAGTCTGTGCAGTCCTATCCAAGGGTGCTTGTTTTCTCCCTACAGCCCCACTTGGAATTCTACTCAGCAGCCTTGCGGCAGTGAATGTGTAACCTGTGAGCCATCTGCCGCTTCTAGAGTTCTTAAAACTGACCCTGAAATATTTTGCCTTTGCTTTGTATTTGCAGCCTTAAATGACATATGGGCTTTGCAGTCCATAGAGCTGGAAAGAGACAACCTCTGCTGGTTTTCTAATGTATACTCGTGACTAGGATAGCTAAAAATGGTGTTGTTTGTTCAGTGTATTCACAAAGTACTTTCCAAAATATCTAGTTTTCTATAAAGCATGAAAGGTCTATAGGCTTAGACTTTGGAGGTTTAACTATTTGGGTATCTGTTTCTGACATGGTGGTTTGGTCACAGTTTGTAGTTACTTTAAGTAGTAAGACATTACACAGACAACTTGGTCTCATGTCGTTTCTGTTTCCATGTAATAGTTAGCATCCATCTAAATGATTTACCTTTTCAAGTTTGTTAGTATTATTTTAAATTCATAAGAAATTTTATACTTGGATGCATACTAAGAAAATCCACCACTATCCCTTGCTGTATTCGACATAAAACTTCCAAACTGTTCATTTTATGTTTTTAGTTTAAAAAAAAAAAAAAAAAAAAAAAAGTTTATTCAGCAAGGATGTATTATATTGTTCGAGGTGACAGACTTTTATAATGTTACAGAAGAATTCTATTTTAATTAAATAAATGCTGTTCTTTTAATCTTTCAATTTATCAAAGAATCCTGGAAAAAAAAAAAAACAATATCCACAAAAAATATTAGGCAGCACAATTTTAATAATAAATGTTTCTCCAGTATTAAATCAGCGTATTAAAATGATTCCTGAAGGACCGTGTGACTCTGAAGACTGCAGTAATAATGCTGAAAATTCAGCTTTGCATCAGGAGTAAATGACATTTTAAATATATTAAAATATAAAAGTTATTTTAACACATTTTTTCACTATTACTGTCAAATAAATGCAATTTTGTTGCGCTTAGACTTCTTTAAAAACATTAAAGGGGTCATGAACTGCATTATTTTATTATTTTATAATGTTTCATAGGGCGGACTTATGATGTTAGTATGATATTTACATCGAAAGTTGTCTACATTTAGAAATAAAAGGCAATGTAGTTGTAATAAAAGGTAATATCCTGATTTTAGCCGTCTGATTTGAATGCTCTGTTTGAAGGGGCGTGTCTACTGTGAGACTTGAACACCCACTGCTGTGATTGGCTAACATTTTTGCATATGGAAATAGCCAAAAATTGCAATGAATTCTCTCAGACGTTTTTACTTATACAGTTCTCAGGGTTTACTAATCGTGAAGGATTGATTATAGCATTATAATGATATTGTGTCATGAAAGGTTGCAGTGATGAGCATATAGCCATCATGTTGAGTGCATGAATGCAGTGATTGCATAATTGTAACTCGATTTATACACACTAATGAATCTTTTATCATAACTAACTGTGCAAACACAGTGCAAATAAGGGATTTGTTGATTCTATGGGGAGTTTTGGCGAGAGTCCAAAAAACAAAACAAAAACACTTGCACTGTTTGATTGACAGTTCCAGTGATTGTTAAGAGGGCGTTCTTTGATCGCTTTCTATAATTTAACCGCAGTTTGAAAAACCGATTTTGAGACAAAAACATCTGACTGTAGGCGTACATGAATCATTACATATCAGAAATCATTGCTCACTGTTGATTTTGGTTAGACATGTACACAAACCATACATATCAAACAAACTGTAACAAAGCAATAGTGACACAGTAAAAATGTGTGTTGATTCTTGTCAGATCCAATATAGAAGGCATGGCATTGTTTTTTAAATTCAGACTCTCTGCAAATCTAATGTAGCTACGGTGTTTTTCCACAACCTGGCACTGCACAACATTTTGCACTCTTCAAAGGAATGTTTATTACTTAGTTGCTCGATCCAGTGTTAGCATCATGTCTATTTACTTGCCAAGCTCGAATCAGAGGGCGGGGCTATTGAACTTTAGGTTTGTGATGTCACCAACCCGTGATGTTGCCCTTTTGCAAGATCCTTAACGCCAAGTTGCTCCAAGGCGATTGTCACTGTAATTTATCATGATGGCATTGCATGCAATTCTTGGTAACTAATTCCTCAAAATGTGTAGATAAATAATAATTAAGTTCTTTTTTTTCTTCCTTCTGTTCTGAATTCCCACAGGTGAAGAAGAATATTTTAGAGGAGGAGATATACTGTCCTCCCGAGGCTTCGGTGCTGTTAGCCTCTTATGCCGTCCACGCTAAGGTCAGTGCTCTTTCTAACAGTTTTTAAAAAAAAAAAAAAACTACCTTTCTTAGATAGACACCCAGAAAGGTGTCAGAGCTAAACTGTAACCTCCTGTGGACGTCACTTCAAGGTCAGCATCTATCCCATTACACTCTTCCCACAGAAAGAAGTGCATTTTATTAAGCAGGTGTCAGTTTGATGGACAGCTCAGGGGCAACAAGAACATGCGATTTATCCAAAAGCCTTGGCCAACTGCACACAGCTCACCTCGTGCCAATTTAGAAAGCACACTCTGTTTCTCTCTGACTCATGTCAGACACAGAGGAACGCTAGATGGCTCTAAAAACTGGATGGGAATCGGCTAAATCTTTTTGTTTGCTTTGTTAAAGCCATTTGTTAGCTTCACATGATAAGACCGTGTTTGTTAAGCTGATTTTTCAGCCTTGTGCTGATTTGTTTAAGTCTCTTGATGGTTTTTACAGTGCTGCAGACTCACAGGCTTTGGTGAAATTTGCCTTTTTTATTTCAAGTTTGTCATGTATGTGAGTTGTGATCAGTTTTTTAACTCTGTTATGGAATCGGTTTCAGTATTTACCTATACCATAACATACAATTACTTGTACTGTAATTTTAGATTTTGTTAATTCTCCTAACTGCTACATGCTGCATTATTATAATTTTAATTGATGTGCAGTCACAGATATGCATTCATCAGCTTTGAATGTGGCTCAGCCAAACAGATCTGTTTTACAAATGTAAGAAGCTGCATGACAGATTTCTTTCTATGTTTTTAAACCACCAGGTGCAGGTTTGGAGTTATTCAAAGAGACAGGAAGTTAAAGAAGGCAAGAGCAGAGAGAAAGAGGAGGTGTAAAGAGAGTAAGAATAAAAAAAAGTGGCATAGGCAGAAAAGTAAGATATAAAAAAGTGGAAGACGAGATTGAACAGAGAGGCTGAGATGGAAGCAGTTTCTCCCTTACTGAGAAAGCTTGCTCTTAATGCAGGAGTGAAGCTTTAGACAGGAACCATTCACATAGACACTTAAAATGAGGATGCTTTCACATGCCAGTCTCAGCACACCTGAGCAGCATGAATCTGTCCGTAGTGCTCAAAATGACAAGCCAGGGTGACACTGATGGAGCATTATTGTCTTGCCTTTTTCTGATTCTGCAGATCTGGTTGTTCCTCAGTTCCTGTATAGCAGTCCACAATCTGTAATGTTGTGTCCTTGCTGTTTAATTTGGAAGATAATGAGTTTAATATGCCTTGTCATACAGGACTATTTTGGAATATTTTTATGTACTGCATCTGTGCCGTACTGTTGATTTACCACAGACAGTTTCCTCATTGTTTATAAAAAAAAAATATAGACAGTAAATAAATATATAACACTTTCACACGGTTTCAAAAATATATCCATAACAATTAGTGTTTGCATAAGACCGTTGGACCAGCAAAAAAAAAGTTTGTGAGTGTAACAGAAAGGAATATGGATGTACACTATGTTTCCAAACTCTGGGATTAGTAAGATTTTATTTATTTTTAAATAAATAAATACTTTTAATAAATACAATGTTTTCATTGTTACAAAATATTAAACAAATGATATTCTTTTGAACTTTCTATTCATCTAAGAGACCTGAAAAAAAAATATTTCCACAAAATATTGAATGTAATAAACAAGTATGAATGCAATATAATAATATGAATGGTAATATTTCACAATATAACTGTGAAATGCACAATATTTACAAACCCTACATTTATTGTTTTATTGTATTCTCAATAATATTAGTGTAATCAATCTGTTTTCTCTATTTTAAAAATATTTGCTGTCAAGTCCACTAGGGGGCTTTCGCACCTTATTGTTCTAGGAACTCAGTTATAGGAACTAGCCACTAGGATAGTTCCTCGGGAACTCATTTCTCCCACAGGCACTGGGAGTAGGAACTCTGAATCGGCCGACCGTGGCGTCTCTACGGCATTTACAAACGCTAAAAACCAGTGAATGGAGGATGCCGTGATTGGAGCTGTTTGTTGTGTGTCGTGGATTTCATGATAATGGAGATGGAATGTAAACGCATAGTGCATGCTGCTGAAAGAGCAAAAATTGGGGCTAAGAGACGAAATCCCTTATTACAACTTTCATTTTTGCATATCATTAAGGCAGAGAAAAGAACACTGCAGACAGCAGGTGAATGCCATTATCTTTTTTTTTTCATGTTCGTGAAGTAAATATATTTTAAAAAATGCCGGGAGGTTGGTGTTTGACACATGTTTGGCCAATCAACGTACACTTATGTCACTGATAGTTCCTACAGTACTGGTTTAGACCCTACTCTGAAGTAGGAGCTAATTCAGTTCCTGCGGTGCGAATTTGGCAAAATCCGGGTACTTCAGCCAACAAACGATGCAGTTGTAACATCTGTGTAAAATGTGATTGAGCAATTATCTTTCTCTCTCAGCAGTACCTCTACTGATCTTCCCCATAATACCTCATGCAAATCCACAGCTGAATATAATCTTATTTTGATTTGAAAGTGCTTTTATGTTTTAGGCAACTATTTATTACTCCATTCACTTTAAGCGAGACCAGGTGGATATAGCTGTTTTTATGACTCTGTGAGTTCTTGTTTTTCATCCTCTCAATATTCATAATTGAGCTCATTTTGATTTGTTGTCTTGCTTCTCCAGTACAGTGATTACGACCCGAATGTCCACAAACCGGGATTCCTGTCCCAAGAGGAGCTGCTACCAAAGAGAGTGAGTGTGATGTTGAGATGGGCGTCACTCCATGCTAATTATGCTGATTATGTTCGCAGAGCTCAGTAACGAGCCTGTAAGGCTTCAACGGGCTTCCCGTAGGGCGTTAGATGTAGTGAAAGCTCTCGGCTGGAAGTACTGAGAAAGAGCGTTTGTTTATTCCACTGGCATTCAAAATCGTCTGAAGGATTTAAATAGTCACACTTAATTAGAAAACGTCCTTCAGCTCTATTAGCCATTGTGTTTGGCTCTGTTGACTCTTTTTACACTATTTAAAGGGTTTGTTCACCCAAAAATGAGGTATCTGTCATTAAAGGATAAGTTCACTTAAGAATGAAAATTACCTGATAATTTACTCATCCCCATGTCATCCAAGATGTTTGTCTTCCTTTCTTCAGTCGAAAAGAAATTATGGTTTTTGAGGAAAACATTTCAGAAAACATTTTTCTCCATATAGTGGACTTCAGCAGCTACCAACTCGTTGAAGGTCCAAATTGCAATTTCAGTGCAGCTTCAAAGGGCTCTACATGATCCCGGAGGAGGAATAATGGTCTTATCTAGCAAAACAATCGGCCATTTTCTAAAAATATTTAAAATTATATACATTTTAACCACGAATGCTCGTCTTGCACTAGCTCTGCAATGCTCCACGCATAACGTAATCACGTTGGAAAGGTCACACGTGACTCAGAAAGAAAAGACAAAAATCTTGGATGACATGGGTTGAGTAAATTAACAGGAAATTTAAATTCTGAAGTGAACTAATCCTTCAATTACTCACCCTCATGTTGTTCCACACCCGTAAGACGTTCGTTCATCTTTGGAACACAAATTAATATATTTTTGCTGAAATCCGAGAGGTTTCTGATTCCCCATAGAAAGCAATGTAATTATCACATTCAAGGTCCAGAAAAATATAAAAAATAGTCAACGTGACTACAGTGAAACAACGAGAATACTTTTTACTAAAATAACCACTTTATTCAACAATTTCTTCTCTTCCCTGTTATTCTCCTATGCTGTTTACATTGTACAGACAGTGGAGCACTTCCTGGTCAGATCGCCGACGCTGTTTACGTGAGCGCCACGACACATGCTTGTGATGCTGATGCAGGAGCCGGCCAATAATGAGTCGACGTTTTGACGTTCGTAAATACTAGGGCCAACTTTTTACAACTGTAGCTAGATTGGCTCGGGAGGAGAAAAACTTGTTTTAGTCGTGTTGTTTTCACAACCATTCCAAATCTTGACACCATGCTATCTGCCCTAGAAACACTGCAAATGATGCAAAGAATGTGAGCTATTTTGCAAAGGTGGTTTCTGTGGAGACTAGCAGTTGAAAAATACTTTATAATTATATGCCAAAAATATGCAAAGCAAACATGACTGTTCAAAACTTGGGACTGGTAAGATTTTTAAAAAAAATTTTTTGAAATAAGTCTAGTGGCATTTATTTGATCATAAATACATTCAAATCTGTCATATTGTGAAATATTAATACAATTTAAAATAAATCTTTTTAAATGTTTTTTTTTTTTAAATAGTTTATTCATGTGATGACAGCTGAATCTTCAGCATCATTACTCCAGTCTTCAGTGTCACATGATCCTTCAGAAATCATTCTAATATGATGACTTGCTGCTCAAGAAGCTCAGTAGTCATCAATAGTTGAATTCCTTGTTTTGAAAAGGAAAACTGCTTTCATTCCAACAAACAAAATGAATACTGATGTCAAGCAGAGTCTGATGCGCACCAAGAGCTCTCTTGTGAAAATCCCATTATGAGAGAGTTAAAGTCTTTGTTCAAGTTGATGACTGATCTTTGTGTGTCTTTCTTTTGTGCAGGTTATTAATCTGTACCAGATGACTGCAGAGATGTGGGAGGAGAGAATCACGGTCTGCTACGCTGAGCACAGGGGCAGAACCAGGTATTGTACACACATTCTCAGTCTCGCACAGCTTGCCCACAGATTTTTTTCGGACCACCTGATGCATATTGCACACAGAAATGGCAAAAGCCTTTTAAAATTGCAGTCTTCAAGTACAACAAGCAAACTGTGATGCTTGCAATCGACCAGACTTTGGTAATAGCCGACAGTCTGGCTCTGCGATACTATAAACGCACACAGGTGTAGCTTGACTCGCTATGTTGTGCGCTTTGGGAAGTCAAGACGCTCACTAGATGAAAAACTGGCCTGCTTTTTTTCCAGAACTGGGCATAGCCTTGCTCTGCAAAAAAAAACCCTAATTGGTCTACTGTGATGATGAAACCGACTTCCCGTGTTGCTTCGGAGCACATTTAGATGCATGTAGGGCACTTTCTTATTCCAAACCTTCTCCTTGCATGTGAGAGCAGGCTCAGATGTGCATTCTTAGAACACACTCACAAATACTGCACTTCTTTTTGTCTCTCTCGTTCTCACATATACCCAGCTTAAAGGGTTAGTTCACCCAAAAATGAAAATTCTGTCATTAATTTCTCACCCTCGTACCGTAAGAACCCGTATGTCCTTCGTTCATCTTCAGAACACAAATTAAGATATTTTTTATTAAATCTGAGCGCTTTCTGACCTCCGATATACTGCAACACAATTACTGCTTTCAAGGCCCAGAAAAGACATTGTTAAAACAGTCCATGTGACTACAGTGGTTCAACTTTAATGTTATGAAGCGACGAGAGTACTTTTGTGTGAATGAAAATAACGACTTTATTCAACAATGTCAGTTTCCTACAGCTACCTAGCAACACCCTGACAACCTCTTATAGAACCCTAGCGTTTTGGCTGAGAATTCTTCTGAATTGTCTTTAGGAAATGTCTTTTACAAATTAGGACTGTCAATTAATGACATATGCTAAGTAATTATTTGAATCTTTTATTCATCAATCCTTTTTTTTTAATAAGTCTGTCCAAGGTAGTCTTAAGACGCCGTTCACACAGAACGTGTTCTTATATTCTTATACTTCATTTGTTTATTTTAATTTATTTTATTTTACTTTGTATTTTAGTCATTAAATTTTTTTATTTATACTTTATTAATTTACTAACTGTATTTTTCATTTTAATTTTTTTCATTTTTCATCATTTAGCAGACGCTTTTATCCAAAGCGACTTACAAGGGGAGCAATTAGGGGTTAGGTGTCTTGCTCAAGGGCACTTTAGTCATGGTATCAAAGGTGGAGAGAGTGCTGTTTATTCACAATCCCCACTTTCAATTCCCGCCGGCGTGGGAATCGAACCGGCAACCTTCAGATTACAAGCCCGACTCCCTCACCACTAGGCCACGACTACCCCGTTTACCATTTGTCTATGTTCATTTGTTTATTATGTTTAGTTATTTAGTTGTTGGTCTATGTACACATGCAGACTGATGTCTTTGGCTTTTTTATAAGACAGCATCTCTTAAAAACAAGTTTAAAAGTAGACCTTTGAGTAGGCATTTTCAGACCTTTGCATTCAGTTGCACTTTCTCTGTCTGTTTTTGAACGCACAAACACATTCTGTGCGAGCGGCTCCTCACTCATTCTGTGCTGCCTGCTCTCAGTAAATGCGGTTTGATGAGGTGTTTCCTGCCCAATCGCAGGAACATGAAGGTGGTACTAAAAATCTGGTTATTTTTAGTATAATATTTTTAATTGGTGTGTTTATGGTGAGTATGTGTGTTTTTGCGTTCATTGCCATAATCAGTTGCTGTAAGACATACTGCGTGACCTCTAACTTCTGCACTGCAAGTTAGTTGAGACTCATTAAAGCCCTGCGGTGGAATAGATTTTATTTTGTGTCTAATTTATTCTCTCTCCCTTTCTCCTCTTCTTTCTCTCTCCCTCCCACATTTTTGTTTGTTATTGTGTGCTGCAGAGATGAAGCCGAGATGGAGTATTTAAAAATAGCTCAGGATCTGGAGATGTATGGGGTCAATTACTTTTCCATTAGGGTAAGAAAAGCCTCTGATGCTGTACGGCAGTAACAGTCTGAGCTGATTTCCAATGGCTAAAGCCTTTACATCCAAATGCTTTTATTATTGTATACATTTATTCTTATGTGTAGTAAACAAACCTTTTATTATTGTTGACTTACTCACCTTTAACTTCCATAATCTCACTCTTCCTTTGGTGTCTGTGTTGCTTGAAACTTAGAAGAATAATTTCTGCCTTTTTGTTTGAAATATTATTTTTGCTAGCTCTGAAATGAAATGCTGGACTGAATGTCTTTTTAATGTCTTGTGTTTTTTTTTTTTTTTTTTTTTAGAATAAAAAGGGAACCAGTTTACTGCTGGGTGTTGACGCTTTGGGCCTCCACATTTATGACCCGGATAACAGACTGACGCCTAAAATTTCTTTTCCCTGGAATGAGATCAGAAACATCTCCTACAGCGACAAAGAGGTACTCATTTTATGAACAATTCATACTTTAACTAACCTGCTCTATGCTAAGAGTGGTTTAATGTTGTTTCTGTAACTGTCTCTTCAGTTTGCCATTAAGCCTTTGGATAAGAGGGCAGATGTCTTCAAATTCAACTCCTCAAAACTCAAAGTCAATAAACTGGTGAGTATATGATGACGTGATGTAATGCAGAGATTAATTGTTTGATCTTCACAAATCCATTGTAGTGTGGCATGGTGGTTAAAGATCTGGGCTGGAAGCCAGAAGATTGTAGGTTTAATAAATCTATATGCCGTTAATCGTCTGTTATTTAAAGGGATAGTTCACCCAGAATTGAAAATTCTGTCAACATTTACTCACTCTGATGTTGATCCAAACCAATAGGATTTTATTTCCGCTGTTGAGAACAAAAGGAGAAATTTAGCTGAATGTCCAAAGTGCTGTTTTCCAAACAATGACCTTTATAAAACAATAAAAACAGCATAAAATGTGATCCGTGCTGGCAAAATGAGTCAAAAATGTTCTTATTTTTTTTTTTTTGACACACAATGAGTTCATTAAGCCCTCGTTTAGTGATCCAGATGCTTCAAATATCAATTAAACATCTGAAAGTATTTATATTTGTGTATTTTCTGAGAAAAATGCAGTTTTTCTCTGTTCGCTTCACCGCTCGCAATTCCCCTCAGCACAAGTTTGGTATGGTTTTAAAGCGCAGCATTTCAACTTTGCGATTATTCATAGTGATTTTTTGATGGCATGAGTCTCAACCAATGAAATGTGATTTTCAAACTCATGCTTTTGTAAACAAATCGATCTTCCTCTCGCTGACTGACGGATCCGACGCTTGCGCTCAAGGCACCTCAGACAGCGCGCGATCCCGAAATATAGATGTTTTTCCTATAGATGTTTGGTTTTGACGAGGTGGGTGCCAAATTAGTGTTATTAACTGGGATTTTAAGGTCTGGATGCTAAACTTCAGAAAACTTCAACTCGATTTTTCTGAAAATTGTCCTTGCTGACACTGTCGACTTCAAACACGTGTAGCTCAGTCATTTCTTCTCCGATTCCAACAAATCATACATCATTGTGAAATGTTTTGAAAGAGATTGTGAAAGTTTGCTCATTGCGACTCGTTTTGCCAGCACGGGTCACAAATGCTCTTTACAACTTATAACTGATGTGACTTGGAACGTATGTGATGGCATTTGTGAGACTTGGACTGAAATGTCATTCGTTAAAGAAAATCGTACGGTGTTTGGAATGACTTGAGTTTTTTTTTTTTTAAAAGGGTATACAAAGCTTTTAATAAGACAATTTTTGTGTGTTTTAAAGATTCTTCAGCTGTGCATCGGAAACCATGATCTCTTCATGAGGAGACGCAGAGTTGATTCTTTGGAAGTCCAGCAGATGAAGATGCAGGCTAGAGAAGAGAGAGCTCGCAAACAGGTTGGGAAAAAGTGAATGACTGCGTGATTAACAGTAACACAGAGAATATTGTTCGTTTTTATGCTAAAAAATTAATGAATGCAAACTGTTTTCTGGGCTCTGATTTTTAATGAGTTTGTGTCTTACAGGATAAAAAGAGAAAAGCAAAGAAAGTTGAAAGGAAAGAAAATAAAAAAACAAATAGAGAAGAATGTATAAAAAAGATATGAAGTATAAAAGAGTAATAGAGAATTAATGTGTACATAACTGATTTTTTTTCCTTCTTCAGCCGCTGTAGTTAGTTGTAGATGCCAAATATTGCATACATATAAATTTTTCATAGCCTTGATGTTGGCTTTTTTTGTAATTTAAGTATAACCTACGTTACTGCCATTCAAAAGTTTGGGGTTGGAAGAAGTCTCTTACCAAGGCTGCATTTATGTGATCAAAAATACAGTAAAACAGCCTTCAGTGTCACATGATCCTTCAGAAATAATTATAATATGCTTATTTCTGCTCATCGAAATTATTTCTTATTATTATCAATGTTGAAAACAGTTGTGCTGCCTGATATTTTGTGGAAACTGTGATGCATTTTTTTTCCCCAATGAACAACATTTATTTGAAAAATAAATATTTTGTAAATTGTCCTAATCAGATGCTACATGATAACATTCTAGCAACAAGCTATATTTCTGTCCACCCAGACACAACACGACTCTTGCAACGAAATAAGTGGCTACATGATCAAATTCATGAATATTGCACCATTTTTACATTATTAAAAATACATACTGCATGACTGAAACAGTTTTTGTCATAGAAATCACTTGTTCTCATTGAGTTGACAGTTTGAATGTTCTTGTCGCCTTTAATATAATTTACATGACCTATTCATTTTATTGCGAGTGCAATGCGTTTGCAGAGAGAGCCCACCCATACGCTATCCTGATTGGTTTTGATTTTTAATTGATTTTGTCTTGTCTTGTAGTCTCTTCACATTTGGTTTGGACAGACAAATTGCTTGTCACTAGAATCTTATCGCCTCTCATCTGGTTAGAGCATGGTGTTACTGACCCCAAACTTTTGAACAGCAGTGTGTGTATGTATGTATGTATGTATGTATGTATGTATGTATGTATGTATGTATGTATGTATGTATGTATGTATATATGTGTATATATAATATACAGGGCTGGGTAGGTTACTTTTAAAATGTATTTCACTACAGATTACAAAATACATGCTTTAAAAAGTCATTTGTAACGTATTTTGTTGCATTACTCAAGTTTAGTAGCTTAATCTAAATACTTTAGAATACTTTGGAATACTAATAAGTGTGGAACAAACACAAAAAAGCTAATTGCAAGTTTTTATCTCACAATTCTGACTTTTCCCCTCAGAATTGTGTGACAAAGTTGCAATCGCGAGTTATAAAGTCTGAATTATGAGATATAAAATCGCAATATTGAGAAAAGTCAGAATTATGAAATATAAACTCACATACTAAATTCACAATCGCAAGAAAAAAAGTCAGTATTGCAAGTTCATATCTCCCAATTCTGACTTTATAACTTGCAATTGTGAGTTTAAATATCATGCAAACTCACAATTATGAGGGGAAAAAACAAATTGTGAGAAAAAGATGCAGTGACCTTTTTTACGATTATAAAATGACTCACAACAACTATCACAAAACATGAAAACAGTCGAAAACATGAAACTTAACTCTGCTTTTTCAGACTGTCAGAGTCAGAGAATCACCAATTGCTGTTTAAATGACATTAAAATTCAAAGTAATCACTTTGGTAATCTAAAATACTTTTCAGATGTAACTGTAATCTGATTACCACCCATTTAAAATGTAACTAATGAAATACACTTACTCAAATTTTGTATTTTAAATGCGGAACTAAGTTACTTGTATTTCGTTACTCCCCAACCCTGTATATATATATATATATATATATATATATATATATATATATATATATATATATATATATATATATATATATATAATTTATTTATTTATATATTTATTATTATAAATGTAAATATATATATATATTCCTATAAATGATCACCGTTTTGGAAAACATTCATCTTACTTTAGAGAGCTTGGGAAGTATCAGCCAAATTCTCCCTCCTTCCCTCGCTAGTAAATCTTAAGACTTCATGGTCATATGGATTGATTTTCCTTTTGCACCTTCAGGCACCTTTAACCAGGTGCTGGATTTGTGATCCACTAAACCCATTTAGCAGTGCTGCAATCCTGGTGAAATATGGATGAGCTTTTTGCACCTCTCTGTAGATGGAACGACAGAGGTTGGAGAGGGAGAAACAATTGCGTGAGGAGGCAGAAAGAGCTCGGGATGAACTGGAGAGGAGACTGATTCAGTTACAGGACGAAGCTCACATGGCCAACGAAGCACTGGTGAGAAACTAAAACATCACCCGCACTAAATATACTTTACCTAATTGTTTCAGTGCTTGCCAGAGCACTTCGGTATCTATGCTTGTTCTCAACCCACTTGCATGAGACTCATACTGTTTTTTTATTTTATAGTAATATTAATTATTGTTATTATTAAACAAAATATTAATAATTTTTCTATAAAATTACTAATAAGTATTCTTATTAAAGGGGAACTATAATGCACCTTTTCATAAGATGTAATAGATTTATTATTTCATTAAATTTATTCGAGTTACAAATTTTAGAATGAAATTGGACATTTCTGATTTTTTCCGGATAAATTTATGTAGTTGTTGTGGAGTTGATTCAGCTCATCCACTAGCATGTGCCGTCATGTTAATCTTTTGTGCAAATCCAGCGTTGAATTGACCCTCGTTTGTGAAGCAGTCCAGCGTAAAATGACGGCATGGTAACAACACTCTACTACAGCAACTCTTCCTCTTCTATAAAACAACCCAACATCACCGCACCCCCTTTGTTTTGTGTTCCTGGCAGCAGGGTTAATGTAAATTTTAGTGTTAGTGATGTCACCAAGCCAGGAAGAAGCTTGTTGTAGTCCGTACCAGCCGTTTGTTGTAGTCCTTATAGAGAGAATTCTTTAAAAGTAAATATCTCCCTTTACATTGAACTTTGAGCTTTTTAACTTCGATGTTCTTAGTGCTCATACAGCAACATTACACACTAACTAAAGTTAAAAAAGTGAAATCATAATCAAGGATCCATTTGTCAATAAAAAAAAAAACAGAAGTATGATTATTATAAAATGCATAACAAAATTCATAATAATCAGAAACAAATAATATTCTAAACAAAAATCTGAACATTTACAGATGTTTACCTTTTTTTTTTGGACACTTTAAGGTCTAAGTCCAATTTGCATGCACTTTAGTTTTTTGGGACCCATCCCACCTAAATATTAAAGTGTTAGTTCACCCAAAAATAAAAATTCTGTCATTAATTACTCGCCCTCATGTCGTTCTTTCATCTTCAGAACACAAATTAAGATATTTCTGATGAAATCCAAGAGGTATATGACCACCAGTTTCAAGGTCCAGAAAGTACTAAAGTACCAAAGACATTGTTAAAAAAGTCGATATGACTCTTTTCCCTGTCATTGTCCTTTTGCAGTTGACACAGTAAGCACAGTGAAGGCTTCCATGTTTATTGTTGGCCAATACTGAGCCGGTGTTGTGACGTAGAACCTGGAAGCGCTGGACGTAAACAATGTATGAGAATGACACAAAAGAAAAGATATTGTTGAATAAAGTTATTTTTGTTTTGTTTTTGCACACAAAAAATATTCTCGTTGCTTCATAAAATTAAGGTTGAAGCACTATAGTCACGTTGGCTGTTTTAACAATGTCTTTATTACCTTTCTGGACCTTGAAAGTGGTGATGGATGAGATAAAACCTCTCAGAGTTCATCAAAAACATCTTAATTTGTGTTCCGAAGATGAACAAAAGTGTGGAACGACATGAGGGTGAGGAGTTAATGACAATTTTCATTTTTGGGCGAACTAACCCTTTAATACATTTCCTTTAATATTGTATAAAATAATATTTCCAAGGCTGTATTTCTTTTTAATATCTTCACTTTCACATGGCATTTGAAGACTCCATGTTCAGTGACCATTCTGAGGGTATTTCGGCTCTTGCAAACAAAAGAAATTTATCTTCCTTGCTTTTGAACTGATATAAGTGTGAATACCAGTGATACATTTCAGTAGTTCACCCTCTGTACTCAGCAGACCGCTAATTCAAATAATTTTCTTGAAGAGCTCAGAATAGCACAGGTCTTATTATTTTTTTTATCAGTAAGTTATATACTTGCCATTTCTGAGTTGTGTTGTCTTTCTCTCGCTCTCTCAAATATTGAGGTTTTTTTTACTTTCCATGCCAGAAGTAGATATGTCCTGAGAGATATATTTAGGGAAAAAAAGACTGACCCAGTGACACGATTTCTGTGATACAAATGACATAAATGTGTTAGTCTAAGCTTTATGTAACATTTTTTTTTTTTTTTTTGTGAACTGGTACACAAATGGTGTGGAAATGTGTAAAACGGCAAAAGTTTGTGCAATATGCATATTTACCATCGAATGCAGTTAATCAAGGGAATCAAAAGAAGCAAAATTACCAATGTGCATCTATGCAAAATGTGTGGTCTCTCAGTTGCGTTCGGAGGAAACGGCAGATCTGTTGGCGGAGAAGGCACAGATTGCTGAGGAGGAGGCCAAGCTGTTGGCTCAGAAAGCGGCCGAGGCTGAACAGGAGATGCAGCGCATTAAGGTTAGTGAGCATTTACCCACATCAGCTGCTGATCATTTAGAACCAATGAGGAATGATCATGCTCTGAATTATTCTCTTTAAAGGTAACAGCTATTCGCACCGAGGAGGAGAAGAGACTCATGGAACAGAAGATGCTAGAAGCTGAGATGCTTGCACTCAAGATGGCTGAAGAGTCCGAAAGGAGGTAATATCTCGCATACATATTCAGCCTAAATATTTGGATATTCTTTCATCAGATGGCTGCCTGTCATGATGTTATTTAAATAACATATTATTTAGTGGT
This sequence comes from Opsariichthys bidens, assembly GCA_037194245.1. Classification (NCBI taxonomy): domain Eukaryota; kingdom Metazoa; phylum Chordata; class Actinopteri; order Cypriniformes; family Xenocyprididae; genus Opsariichthys; species Opsariichthys bidens. The sequence continues at coordinate 25,149,961 of CM074283.1, forward strand.
ATACCAATGGTTAAATGACAATAATGATTTTTTCACTGTTTACATGTTCATAAAACAAAATATTCTGGTGGCTGTGAAAGTTTGTGCATATGATCAAACATGTTGGCACTGACTGGCAATGTCGGCAGGAAAGAGTTAATAAGTACTAAAATCATATATAAATATTACTTAAAAAATACTGGCCAGAAATAGCACCTAAGTAACTGCATAGCAACATCCTAGCATTATTGCAGTGACATCATTGTAGGGATAAACAACACTGACTATTCACATATTTTTATTTTTTTGTAATATATATAAAATTTATTTACCTGAAGTCTGTTTATTCTTACTCTAAAGTCTATTAAAAATCACTTTGGATTAAAAGAATTGGCAAAAAGCAAGTTACACCTATAGTTTATCATCTGCTGTTATATAGTCACTCAGAACACGGTTTGTGAACATGCACTATTAGAGATGGCCCAGATCTTCCTCTCACAGCTGGATCTGTGCTGATGGCCCTTCTCAAACCCATCTACTGGGCCTTAACTTAGTATGTGGCACTGTTGGTGTGCATGATGTGATAGCGGTTTGATTCGGTGCCTCTGAAAGTCTCAATTTTCTGCTGATGTGAGCATCCATTTTTCCATTTCCAGCTGAATTTTGTGCTTTGGCTATCCCAGTACTGTGTCCACTTCAAAGGGTTCAAATCTTGAGTGAGTTACCCCATGCATCTATTCTCCACAGGGCAAAGGAGGCCAACCAGCTGAAACAGGACCTGCAGGAGGCTAGAGAATCAGAGCGTAAAGCCAAAAACAAACTACTGGAGATCACCAGCAAATCGCCGTATTCGGTAATCACCCATCCCTTACCAAAACGCTCCCCCGCGGCGTTCTCCAACATCTCCACCGATGACGTTACATCAACGCTTGTCATTCTAAATCAGCCTGGAGTCCAGAGGCAGTCCAATTTTATCTCAAAGAGAAAAAGGGTTTAAACTCTGCACAGTTTTTACGCTAGTCTGATTTAGCCTCTTGGTCATTTGTCAATGTCAAGATAATTTATTTAAATAAAAGTTGCATCAGACAACCATTCCATTACTCGCAAGAAACTTTCCCTTCGCATCCAGGGAAACCTTCGAGAGTGTTTTAGCCGAGCAATAACCACCCTAATGTAATCAAGAAGGAATATTCATATTAAGCTGTCCAACTTAAAAAATTGTTAGGTTAGGCTATTGGGGTCCGAGAATTGCTTGGCATGGTTGTAATGCTTTTCAGAATTGGATTACAAATGAGTTCAAAAGTCTAGCTATTTAAAGGGAAACTGATAGCAAGAGACTGCAGTTAACTTGAATACCTCCATTAAATGCATTGTGAATATCCACCTGGTTTGAATACACATGATGACTGAGTGCACTTCATATCTGATTCAAATGCACGGCCATTGAGGGATTGTCCTAAGCCTTTATGTGGATAATGGTTATAATTGAGGCCAGAAAATTAGTTTTTTCTACATAAATGTTCCCCAGAGAGGATGTGTTTCTACCTGGAAACTGCATTTCAGGGCTATTACAATGAGGATCCTAATTATTGGCCTAAGCACTTGGGAACTGAGCGCTTCTGCTCTTTTAATGCTTTGTGGATACTCTCGAAAATCCCACGGGCGGCTCATATCTGCGTATTTTACATGCACAGTGAGTTAAGGGGTGACTGGAGGTCAGCGCATCATTTAAAACATTAGCTCTCTCTATGGGTGGCTAATGTTAGATCCGTTCGACCACTTAAAAGTCCAGGAGGCATTTTAGAGCATTGCCTCTGTCTCTGTCTGGGTATTGATGTCTTACCGAGAATTTTGATGTGTATTTTTCTTTTACCCTGAAGCTTTCTTCGGTCTTTTGACAAAATCCAACTATAGTTAGCTAAGGCAAGACTTTGTTTTAGGCAAGTCATCCTGCCTGAGGCAAATGAAGGCAGTTTTTTGAAGTTCATACTAGGGTGTTTGAATTCCTAGTTGCCACACTGATCATTTAATTGATCAGGCAAAAAATTTGACCCAGTCTTATTTCGATGTGAAACTACTGTCTTTCATTCACTGCTGGGCCTATAATGGGCCATTCTACAGAATTGGCACAAATTTCCCACAACCAAAAAGAAAAAAATTAGTTAAATGGATATTAACTATCCTATAATAATATTTAAAATATCTCTAAGCATAATATATATATATATATATATATATATATATATATATATATATATATGCATGTATATGTGTTTATATAATCATAATCTTTTTGGTAATTAAAATTTGGAGGTGTCCTGAACATATAAATTAAAATATTGAATTTATTATTGAATATAACTTTTGATTTGTTTTATTATGCAAATCATTAGTGTTTTAGTATGCGAGTTAAAATACTGTAATGTTAGTGGTCACTACCAAAACATTACTGTCACTACCAAAAATGCCGCCATGACTGAAACATGGGATGCTTTGTCAAAAATAAAGTATATTGAATTGTCAACTAAGATATTACTATAGTTTTTGGTTCAAACTAATGAATCCTTCATTTTGAAATCAGTATGGTAAACTTTGACTTTTACAAAGAAAAATTGGATTCAAAATACATAAAACAAGTCATATAAATTACATTTAGAATATTGTTAAAATTGCAATTGTTCTTAATTTACCTGTGAAAACTTTTTAATAAAATAGCAAAAAATATATTTACATGGTAGATGTAAACAAAATCTTAATAGGTCAATATATGCCGCCTTATTAAATGATTAATTATTGTGTTTCGGTAGTGACCAATTTGGGGAGAGGAAAAAATTCTAAAGCTTTCTAAAAATATGATATGAGAATTAACTGCACAATTACTAGAAGTGTGTACCTTGGATATTATTATGCAATTTGCATACATACAAAATTTGTGGAAAAAGATTTTTTTTGAATCAATTCTGTAGAATGGCCCATATATACCAGTATTTTTTTTCATGTTGAGGAAGCATCAGTATTTTAATTCACTCCTGCTTGTGTGATATCTTAATTATTATGTGTGCATTGGTTCTTTTGTATAGCCCACTCAGCTCATTTTCTTCCACTGTCTCTCATTCACTGATTAGCCTGTGCCGTTGTCTGCCAATGCTCTTCCTCCTGATGGCACTAACTTCAACTTCAGCATGGAGAACCTGAGTTTTGACTTCAAAGACACTGACATGAAACATCTGTCCATGGAGATTGAAAAAGAGAAGTGAGTGCAGCCCATTTCAGGCATCACTCCATCCTGATCACAGTCTCTCTGCTGGTGTCACATCTGTCCACACCTTTTCAACCAGTTACATCAACCAGAGTTGTCCTTTCTGCTGATGCTCAACTGAGTAGTGGATTAGTTTTTAAGTGATAAAATTCCCTACTGCCTTGTTTCTTTTACACAATTCAACAAGAATGACCAATGACTTTCAGTTTGACAGTCAATAAGAAGGTGATTTATGAGAATATGGTACTGTGGTTCTTAGAAAATATTGGTTGTCCAATTAATCATGATCTTAAAGATCGTTTTCTTAAAATCTATGCCTGTTCTCAGTGCATGAAATAAGTAGGGGCAGTAAATTAATACTTTTATCCTTCAAGGATGCGCAATAAAGACATTTACAATGTCACAAAAGATTTCTATTTAAATAAATGCTGTTATTGTGAGCTTTCTATTCATCAAAGAATCTTGTAAAAACGTATCATGTTTCCACTAAATAGCCTCCAAATGCACATCGTCTCAGTATGATATTTCACTTGTGTGGAGGAGTTTTTCATGCTTAATTTGGTGTTAACAGGCCTTAAAACAGATGGAAACCAGGGGAGCAGCTTTGTTACAGGATGTGTCTGTCTTCTTTGGCAGGGTCGAGTATTTGGAGAAGAGCAAACACCTTCAGGAGCAGCTGAATGAACTGAAGACCGAGATTGAGTCATTAAAGCTAAAGGACCGAGAAACGCCTCTAGATATCCTACATAATGAGAATGCTGAGAAAGGCACCAGCAAGCAGAGCAACTTTAAAAAGGTGGGTTAAATGCGTACTTCACAAAGCCAGACATGTGGTACAAGGTTTTAGACCAGCGGATCCTGCAGATTTTAAACTCTGCAGGCCAGTAGCCCTCCAGGAGCAGGTTTGGACACCACTGTTTGAGACTGTTAAAAATGCTAATGAGTTCTGTCTCTTTGCCTTTCATCACTTTTTTTATATTATTAAATAATAGTTGAGAGATGACAGAAAAGTTGTGGGAAATAGGATTGGGAAATGTTACAAACTGTATTTGAACCTTCTTCGTTCGCTTGACTACAGCTGCTGGCTCCAAAGTCCCTTAGCTGTATTAAGACAGATATTTTTTTCATATTTGTTATCTGCATTTATGGTAGGGGGTAGTGGTTACACATCTGGGTCCAGAAGTTAAATACTAAGAAGCTCTTATGAATGTTCAGATTACTGTAATAATCACCAACACCAATGTGCAGCGTCCACCTGGATGATGCGACGGCAGCCATATTGCGCCACAGCGCCCACCACACACCAGCTTATTGGTGGAGAGGAGACCGTGATCAGTATATGGGGGTGATTAGGAGGCCATGATTGACAGAAAACAATGGGCAAATTTGGCCAGGATGTTGGGGTTACACTCCTAATCTTTTCGAGGGACATCCTGGGATTTTTAACGACCACAGAGAGTCAGGACCTCGTTTTAACGTCTCATACAAAGGACGATGGTTTTTGATAGTATGGTGTACCCATCACTATACTGGGGTGTTAGGACCACAGACCACAGGGTGACCACTGACACCTCTTCCAGCAGCAACCTAGTTTTCCCAGGAGGTCTCCCTTCAAGATACTAACCAGGCTCAGCTCTGCTTTGCTTCAGTGGGCAACCAGTCTTGAGCTACAGGGTGATAGGGCTGCTAAGAGTCGGTCTTGTAAAACAAATTTACACAAGTGCTCATTGTTGTTTACTGTAATGATATTTCAGCGCTACATCCCTAATATTTTTTTATCTAGAGCCAAAGACGCTTCATTCAAGCCCTTTCCGTTCCCTACGTGTTGCTTCTTTCTCCCTCTAAAGACATAAAGTGCCACTTTAAGAACTGCAGATGACCGTTATTTTAACAACAATAGCAGAAACACAGTGAGCAGTAAAATAGATGCTGTAGAAAACAAGAATGCAGCAAAATACAGTTACTTCATTTCTGTTATACAGATGACAATGAAACTTTGAAATTGCTAGTCAACTTTTTGTGCTCATGAGAGATTTGAGTATTCGATTATGTACGTTTTTTAGTAGTTTATTACTTATTTATTAAGAGCACCGATGGAAATGTATAACTGTTCCAAAAAAGTGTCGTCTGAACCTCAACTGGGAAGGAAAATATAGAGACTGGACCTCTTGGAACTTTAACTGAATACCCCTGCTCTATACTGTCATGCAATAAAGACATAAAAGGTAACAAATGCATGTTTATAAGAATTTAGTTACAATGATTTTAAGAACATGATTATCAGGAACTCAATTTTTTTAATAAGTTTTGTTTTTAGAACACTTAAGAAAAAAAGATAAGAACATTTTCAAATTTTTTTGGGGGGAGTGTAAATAATCTGAGCATTATTCCTAAATTGTAAATAAAACTAAAATTGGAGTTGATAAGAATTTTATTCTTGAATGGTTCATGAATTTGACCCTGCACTGGTAACTGAAATGTATTGATTTCAAACTGTGGAAGAGAAACTCTGTGAACTGGAGAGTGAAACCGTTTGTCGGTTGCTTTGGAGTAAGAGATGTCACTTAAAAATGAAATGTAGTTTCTTAAAATCATCATATAGCAGCAAAGACACAAAGTATTCCCTCTTGTTCGGATTTTAATTCTTAAATAAATCGTAATCCAACACTCGAATAACTTCAAGTTCTACTTCTCACAATCTACAGAACTGCTTGTTGCAGCAAGTAGCTCTGTAATGTTTGAATTAGTCCATGTTGTTTCAATCTTGAAACATTGGAACTTGTGTCTGATATGGGAATAATTTTGAAAATAGAAATGCAGGATCACTAGTACCATTTCTCAGAAAGGCTAGTTCCTATGAAATATGATCCTAATCGTACTTTTAGTCATGCCACCAAGCACCGGTAATCCAAAATTAATTTATTCATCATCTTTCTGAAAGGTTGAGCTACGTTTTCATCAAGCCTTATGAAACGGTAGATTAAAAGCTCCATTTTAGCCATAGAACCCTTTCCTGCAGTGTGTGAAATTGTCTCGTTAGCCCTACGCTAATTGATTCCTGTGTTGTGATCGGTTGTTTGGACGGATGGAGTGCCCTCCGTGTGTTCAGTCATTCTGCCTTGATGTGATTGTCTAATTGAAGCGGAGCTTGAGCAAATCGAGCCAGACACTTTGGGGGAACTGCTTTACAGCTCTCACACAAACGGCAACTAGAAAATCCAACTCCTTTTTACACCCGTTGACAGCTGTTGTTTTCTTAGCCGATGTTAGGCTCGCATTGGAAGCCTGTATCGGGACACTGTCCAACTCATTGTAAATCACTGTTTCTCAGTAGTTTGAGCACTGGATCTTGGAGCAAGTGACAAGGGTCGCTGGCTTTCCAGGTCACACTGGTGGAATGATTAATGGCCGTGGCTGTGCTTTCTCCGTAGCCCGGTGTGTCCTGCTGCTAGCTATAGCCTGAGGGACAGAGATGTAGTGAGAGTGTCTTAATGCACTGACAGTCTCACCTGTTCCCTAAATGCGTTTATGCGGTAATCTATCAAAATCCCCATTGAAGAGGTGGCACATGAGTGTCCAAGCATTCCTTTGTTAGACTTAATTGAACCGAATTGTGGATAAGTTATTTAAAGGGGTCCATAATTATGATTTCACTTTTTTAACTTTAGTTGGTGTGTAATGTTGCTGTTTTAGTATAAACAACATTTGCAGAGTTCACACTCAAAATTTAATGCAAAGGGAGATATTTTCTTTTACAGAAATTGCTTTTTAATAACTACAACAAATGGCTAGTGCGGATCTAAAACGTGATCTGAAACGTGGTGACATCCAAACCCTAAAATTTACATAAACCCTGTCCCCGAGAACACATGGGTGCGGCGATGTTGGGTTGTTTTATAGAAGAGGAAGAGTTGTTGTAGTAGAGTGTTGTTACTAGTCATTTTACGCTGGACTGCTTCTCAAACGAGGGTCAATTCAACGCTGGATTTGCACTAAAGATTAACATTGATGAGTTGAATCAACTCCATAGCAACTACATAAGTTTATCCACTAACCATTCAGAAACATTCAGTTTCATTCTAAAATTTGTAACTTCTTCCTGAGTCTCTCCATCAGTGTCGACTCCGGTTTGAACAATGTAAGGCTGAACAACGTTACTGACTACCATCATTTTGGCTGCGTGAGATTCTCCAGCTTTGTTGTCGTTGAGGAGTCGAAGCGCGGGCTGTTAACTTGTTTGAAACAAATTTGACAAGGTATAATAAATGATCTGTGGGGTATTTTGAACTGAAACTTCACAGGCACATTCTGGGGACACCAGAGACACCACATCTTGTGAAAAGGGGTGTATTATAGGTCCCTTTTAACTTGCAGAGACCCCAAGCATTGCTGTTTTTTAGGAAGCCATTGATATTTTAGATACATTTACTTATATAAAGGTTACAAAATTTCCAATCATACACAACCATTCAAATGTTTGGTGGCAGTATTTTTTTTTGTATTATTATTATTATTTTTTTTAAAGAAATTAATACTTCTGTTTAGCAAAGATGCATTAAGGTGATTAAAAGTGACAGTAAATACACGTATAATGTTGCAAAGATTATATTTCAAATAATTACTTTTCTTTTAAACTTGAAATAAAAAAATGCATCAGTTTCCACAAAAATATTAAGCAGCACAACTGTTTTTAACATTGATAATAATAAGAAATTGTTTCTTGAGCTTCAGTTCATCATATCAGAATGAGTAATGATACTGAAAATTCAGCTTTGCCATTCGAAATAAATTGTTTAAAATGTTTTAAAATTGCAATGATATTTTATTTATTTTTATTAAATAAATGCAGCCTTTGTGAGCTTAAGAGACATCTTTCAAAAACACACACACACACACAAAAATCCAAACTTTTGACAGATGGTGAGTGAACTGTGCTCCAAAAAGTATTGTACATATATAAGCTGTACTTAAATGTTTGAATGTCATTGCATTAGATATACAAAATGTCAAACCAAATGGCAATAATCTGCAAAAAAATTATACTAAAACTCTCTCTGAAAACTAACTTTACTTTTCTGATCTCTGCTGATAGATTAACCCAAAAGACTTAGATTCAAACTCAGGTCGAGAAGCTCTATGAATTGGAGAGTTTCCCAGTTTCTCTAACAGTGAAAGAGCTGATTGTTCCTGTAGATAGAGTGCTGGTTGTTGCTTTGAGGAATTACATTTAATATTTGGCATTTAGAAGACACTTTTTTTATCCAAAGTCATCACTGTGTTCTTACTGACAGTGATTAAATTGCTGGAGGCCACAAAGTTTCTGTACCTTCGCTCGCCAGTAGACGTTCCTACTCGACTGCAGCATCTGGCCGTTATCAGTGGCGGATTATGTGAATTTCACTGTCTGCACTCCTATTGCACTTTTCTGAGTCATTTTTGCAATTACTTCCAAGTTCCAACCAAATGGTCTCAAGGTGATATTTTAGTTTATATTTTTAATGACATTTATATCTCAAGATGTCTGAAACGTGTGGTAACCACTGAACAGATTTCAGAGTTTTTCTTGTGCCTTAAATCCCTGCAAAATGATACATTAATGAACCAGAAATGTGCAATCTTCATATAGCATTAAATTCATAATTTTCCCATCTCCGTGTCTCTCTTCCATCTCTTCGTTTGTTTGTGCCGGTTTCTGTCTTAAAGTGTCTTTAAACATCACCGTCAGTGGGCTCACACAGACTAGCGACAGCTGATCAGAGACACGCACTGCTCTCTCTCTTTCACTCTCTCTCGCTATGAATTCTGCATGACTCTGTGGTATTCAACATATCATACATGTCTAATGTTTCTCATGGCATGAGCATTAATAATAAAAAAAATATGCCTGCCAAAGTTATAACAATAATTTATAGAAAAGAACTCATTAAATTTAACACGGCTAATGCCCAAACCTTACACACACATTCGTTATCAGTTAATGCATTATCACAAACTAACACTAAACAACTATTTGTTAATGTTTTTAATTTATTAATAAATCTATTAATACATATACTATTTTAATAGTTAATCCATGTTTGTTATAGAAGCTTGTTTTTGTAAAATCTAATTTTTTTGTCTTGTAATTGCAAGTTTATATCTCACATTTAGGGAAAAAGGGTGACATTGCCAGTTATAAACTCGTAATTTATACAATTTATTAATACAAATAAATAGTTAAAAAATCATGCATTGTGATTTCTGGATTTTTTTTTTTTTTTTTTTTACGATGACAATTTCAGACCCCTCCATGATTTCTAAGTGGGAGAACTTGCAAAATAGCAGCATGTTCAAATCCTTATTTTCCTCACTATATATATTTATATATATATATATATATATATATATATATATATATATATATATATATATATATATATATATATATATATATTTATATATATATTTATATATATTTATATGTATATGTGTGTGTGTATGTGTGTGTGTGTGTGTTTTGTTATATGTATATATATATATATAATATATATTTTGTCTTAATTGTCACTTAATAAGAACTGTAGAGCATCAGTTTGGAGCTTAGCACAATTTTTTACACCTCTCAATCTTCTTCAATCTGTCTCCACAGCTCACACTCCAGAGCACCAAATCCAGAGTGGCCTTCTTCCAGGAGTTGTAGCCATCCAGACGGACTGGACTATAGTGTCTCGTTTTGTCTTTGTCACATTCCTATATGATCCTAGCACACTCCGTTGATGAAGAATATATATGTGGGTAAAGTTTACATTACACTAAGAGGACCAGGACCTCAAGTAAACAGAACTACAGAGGGAGAGCATGTTTTTAAAGGGACACACTAACATAAACTCATTCACATACAGAGTCACACTACACATTATTTTCCAATATCCCTCTGTCTGCAGGAGGTCAAAAACCCATTATGAAGACACTACGATTAGCAGTAACACACTGACTACATATATCTCTGCAGAGCATCTTAAATTCATCTCTCCAGTTGCACAGCAGATATGTCTGTCTTTCGATCAATATGTGTCAAAATAATTGGCTAAAGCAGTGGTATTGCACCCTTGTGTCGTATTAGGTTAGGCTTATACTTTTTTGGTCCAATATGGAGCCGTCTGGTCATTCATAAAGGATGAATTAAACCTAATTGTGTTACAGTTTAAAAGGGTTTACTTTCTTAGTACAGGATATTGAAGGGGGGAAACATGTGAAAACACCATGTGGAAAACTAATATTACATATGAAATATATGGTGATTTTTTTTTTTTTTTTAACTGTTTACTTTGCTTGAAATGTTTTTAAAAAAAATTGAATATATTTTTAAAAATGTTTTTGTGTAAATAAATAAATGAATAGAAATTATCTTAAATATTCTTTGGCAGGTTCTTTATTATTTTTTGATGAATTGCTGAATTTCTTTGCTTTGAACATCCCCCTAGCCCTAAGTATTACGCTTTAGTGTGCAACTTGACCCACACTGATTGTGCCACAGGCTTGATTGAAATCATGTGTGCAGCATTATCTTTTTTTTTTCTTTTTCTTTTTTTTTTTTTAAGTGATCAGATGTACAATTTTCACCTGGCAGGCGATGAACCCTACAATTTGTCCATGGCTCAGTATAGAGCAGACAGCAACCACATTTTTTTTTTTTTTTTTTTTTAAGCAGTCTTTGTTCCAAAAATATTTTCCCCATTCATATTCCTCAGAGATTTCATATGTATATATCTTAAATATTACAAATATTGAAAAACAATTTCGAAGGGAAAAAACAACTTTGAAGATCACAGCACATGAAGCATTGAGAAAGATCTGAGTACAAACAAAACGGTGTGTTATTTCAAGGTAACCTACGAATTATAATATATACGAATATATAGACTTCAGAATTTGAGCTATTCAGCTCTTTTAAAAATGAAATTGAAATCTGAAGTGGCTTCAGTATCATCATTTAACAACTTCAGACTGCATGGTAGGTCATTCTTGAAGTGCTTATATAAGTTATTGTTAAAAATCAATTTCTCTATGGAGAAAGTGAATGAGATTTTTACTCCCAGAGCCTGACTGTTAAGCTCCATTGTGTTTTGGAATGTTTTGTGTTGATGTGTGTATGTTTGAAAGGACAGGGATTTATTGAGAACAGCAACATGGCAGTCTGTTGGATTTTCATCTTCCTGTACAATGTTACACAAGGTAAATCAATTTAATCAGCCTAAAATTAACAATTTGTATTTGTTACATGAAAGCTGCAACCATCTCATTTATAGCATGAAGGATTAGTCAGTGAATTAGAATTCAGTATTGCGATTAATTCATTACTTTAATAGCTCATTAAACTCAAAGCACTTTGCAATAAACACTTTGTCGTTTAAATCAGTGCATTTTAAGCTACTGTTGTTTTTCCCCAATTTGTTACCAATCAAGCAGAACTGTGCACTGACCTTCTGAGGGACATGTGCTGAAATTGTTTATGATTTTAGCATGTAAACAAAGCATTCTGGTGCACTCTGGAAAAAAAATAATGGGAAAAAACAACATTTGCTTCAAAACAAACAAAAAAAAAATTGACACCATAGGCTGGGCATTGACAAATTTCACTGTTGGATTCGTTTTCTATTCACATGCATGTGATTCGATTTTGGATTAGGTTAACTTTGATTCAATAATGATTCATTTGGGGTCTGTCAGATACAGTACATTTCAACTTTCCTCAAAGACAAGAAATCTCTCAACTAATGCTGTAAACCATATTCAATCCCATGCAGGTGATACATAATTATAACGTATACTAATAATTTTTTAATTGTTTCTACACATTTTTTTAATATAACCATTTAAATGGTCAACACTGACTTATTCAAATATTAAACCGTATTGAAGAAAGGGTTAAGTAAATAAAATTTATAAAATGCTAAATGCTGAGCTCTCTGAGAGACATCAGAAGGAATGTTGTTTCAAGCGTAGAAAGTCGTGAGTACACACAATTTTTTAAGTTCAAGTTCACCAACGTTAATCTACTATCTCCCCCGACTGCTTTGACAGACAAAATGGCAGATTTGCGGTTATGATTGGTCAGATCGCCTGTCAATCAAACTGTTTGCGAAGGGTCAATTGACATAGCTGTTTTAGAATATTTTAGAATTGGGAACATGGAATATTGAACATCTTTCCGCTGTTCAAACACTGAGAGAATACATGTGACATGATGATGGAAGAGACGATCGGTTCACGTGCATTCCAGGCTGCCGCTTCATTAGAACTGAAATCACCCTGGAGGCACGCGCGCGCAAAGAACGTCTGCAGAAAAGAAATGTCTGCAGCTGAAAAGACGTCTATGCTCTTGCTCTAGTCTGTGGGAGATTAGCCCATTTTTCGATTCTTGTGAGGTTTATTGTGCTTGCCTCAAAAATAAAAGAAAAGAAAAAAGAGGCCACTTCAGAGTGTTAGGCCCAAACTGTGCATTTCTTGCAATCAAGACAGTAAATGTCATTTTGCTGGGCAGATGTTTAAGCGTTTTGCTTCATGAATCATACTAGCAATAATCCTCATTATCATTATCCCAGCCTCAGACACCTACCCACCATCACTCATCAGTTTCTGCCCTTCCTCAACACATTGTCTGCATGTCTGGACAGATGACAGCATGATTGACAGCTTGTTCGAGGAATATTGACAGGCTGTCGCAGTTGAGAGAGGGATGTGCCTTAGAAGGTGACCATGTCACTATGTGTCCCATCAGTCCTTGGGGTGGCAGATGGAGGTCTGTAGGTGGTACCAAGGTGAAAAGAAGAATAGCTACTCTACTGAGGGTGAGAAAATCAGAGGCAGTGATAATCAATAATAACTTTTTGCCTTGGGAATTTATTACAGTTTTGAGTGCAGCTTACTTGGATTACACAGCTCACATGCAATTTGATTGGCTGTCCTCCGAGGGCGAGCTTCGTTTCTGATCTCTGGAACTCTGGCTTTAAAGGTGAAATGTATCTTTTTATATATATCAAAATGCTTTCTCCTATATGCAGAAACATTAATAAACCAGTTGACAACACTCCACCTGACCTGCAGAGGACAGCACCAAGTAGCCTACAAACGCAGGTACCTACATCTGAAATTGCTCTTGAGAAAGTACTTTATTGAATAAGTAATTATTTTGCAACTAGTATTATGAATGTGTGTAGTATGACCGTAATTCGGACATAGACAATCACCATGTTGTCATTACCATGTGACCTACCAGCATTAGTTCGCTTCACTACCATTCCAAAGTGTACATCCTTGGAAGTAGCAGGTCATCCGGGTACTTTTTGCTGATTGTTTTTTTTTTTAGGAGTACTGTGAATTCCGATATACTACTTTTGTCACATACTGTTTTTCACCTACTATATAGTAGGGAAGTATGCAATTTCGGATACAACCGGTATCGTCAGACCTCCACGCACATCTGTTATTGTAGTTTCCACCTTCATCTTTTGTGGTTTCTTTTTGTGGCATTTTCAATCTTCTTTGACAAATTCTTAAATCTGGGTTTAAAGCGGCAGCTGGCGAGCGAGCGCACAGAGTAATGTAATTACATCATTTTCAACACACGCAAATGTATCTAATATGATAAACACAGCTGCGTTACCTCAGACTCACAACCGGAAAAATGGAAGCGGCTCCGGCGACTGTGGCATAATAAAATTCCCGAGGCGTGTATCGCATTCATCTCAACAATCGCTCCAGCGTCTCGTTCAGCTCCACAACACTCGCTCCGGCTCTGCTTCATACTACAGTAACGTTAATAATCGCATTCATGAATGTGATTTCTGCCCGAGTCCCATCCCGATTCTTTCCCAGCGGCTGTGAGGTGAAGACCACATGTCCCAAGATTCCTCGCTCAAATTTGGCGTTAACAAGCCATGCCTTTGTTTTGAATCGGCGACCTCTAGTGGATGGAAAAACTACATATTGCACCTTTAATACAGGTAATAAAAGTTGATATTTTGAATGAACCGAAATTAAAAAATAAAAGCTTTCATTTTAGTTTTAGTAACTAAACCTGCTTTTGTCATTAATTAGTTTGTTTTTATATTTCTATTTAATTCTTTATTTTTTATTTCATTTTTCACATTTTAATACTTCAACTTAAGGTTATTTCAGTTAGTTGCCAAAGCAATATTTCTTATTTTCATTTAAGTTTAAATATTCCACCTAATATGAATATGTTATTTTGCTTCAATGAATGTCTTTTAGTAGTTGTTTTTTAAAACAACTGCTTTAATATTATAACATTTTATTATAAAACATTTATAATTCTTCTGTTTTATTAGTTGAGCAGTAAAATCTAGTCAAATCATGTTAACACTGTTTGTTTCATGTCTTGTGACATGAACACTTTAACACTTTAACTCTGCAACATATTTTGGGTTTTTTAGAAGAAAAGGCATATCTGCTTTTAAAAGAGCATCCTGCCCACATACATTGGAGTATATGGATTTTACAGACAACACTCTATATTTTAACACATTGCTGGAATATTGCATATATTGTATTGTATTTGTTCACAATTTTATGATTAACACATATCAAAAATAATAATTTTATATATATTGTTTTTTTTAAAAAGTGTTATTTTGAAAATAAGTAATTTTGGACCTGTTTCCTCAAATTTGCAAAGGTGTATCTCTCGCTGTGATTGGCTTACAAGTATGATCGACGTGTCTATAGAGAGCTGAGAATCTGGTTTTCGAATTCAGACCTTATTTTCTTCTATGTAACATAAATGCAATAGTGATGGGGTTGTCATGAAACCTGAGGTTCTAAGCTCTCAAATGATACCATATTTGTCTAGTTTTGTGCTGCATAACTCCTAGATTTTTTAAAATGATTATGATGATGCAATATTTCACCAACGGATGGGAGTTGCAGAGTTGAACCACCTAAACGGCAGAAAGGCATATACTACAGCTTAAAACTAATCAACTCAAAGCTTAACCTTGAAACTTCAAATCTCTATTCAAAAGATTTTAAACTTCAGGAACACTCCAACTTCTAATAATTCTTTTTTGCTGCTAGAGGTGCAGAACTTACACACTTTACCTTTAATCTTCATAAAACGTTATATAAAATATAGTTCACCCTTCGTCATTGAGATACTGTGGGCTGACTGGACTGCTGATTGGATGTCAGCGCTTGTTTTTCACGGAGCTGGTTCTCCACGTCACCTGAGACGCTAATAAATGACACTGAGTTCAGCGATTCATTTCTGTGCTTAAATTGCTTTAATAGGCTTCAGGTGACTTACAAATACCCCTTGACAGGACAGAAGAAAGCAGTGGGAGAGTTTGTGTGAGTGTGTGTGTAATTATGCTTTGCCCTCACGTCCATGCAACGCCTGCTTTGTTTTGCATGTGCGTCATTGGATATAACAGTAGGACATAACCGTTATCTCAAAGGACTGCCTGCAAAAATCACTACGAGCGTTTTAGACGATGATCGGTGGGGAGCATCAAGCTTGGGCACATACTCACACACTCCATAAATTTATGCAGATTATATCCATGTGACAGAATGTTTGAATGCGGCATGTGTTGAAATGTCAAGGGGTGTATAATCAGTTTAGCTCTTTTGTCCTCGCTCCCGTCCTGTTTATTTACCATTTATGCCACACTGTGGTTGAAGGCTTGATTCTGATTGGCTGACAGTAGTCTTGATTATTGTTCTGTAAGTGCACAGCTATGAATTGGTTGACCATATTCTAGGTCACGTCTTTGAATTCTTTGCAAATTGTTGCATGGTTTGAATAAATAAGACTTAAATCAGTGTGGTTCCTAACGTTTATAACTGACTTTCTGTGAAACTGTTTCTGTTTGTTTTTTGTCTATACAATGAAAGTTAGTGGTCCAATGTTGTTTGGACCCTTGTTTGTTTTAAAGGGTTAGTTCACCCAAAAATGAAAATTCTGTCATTAATTGACCATTTGTAAAGACCCGCCCCCTTTAGTGACTGTTCCAATGTCCGACAAGCCATGCGCTCTAACGCCACACATCATGTTCTCACGAGGTGAAAAGTACATCGCGAAGCAAAGAGGACACTGACAATGCATGAAACAGTTTCCTCTTTAAAATATTCAAATTTTATTGTAAAAGAAGTTTAAACAATAAATAGCGTATAGAGTCTCTTAAACGTGTCGCGACAGATCGCTGTAGCTCCTTCAAGCGGCTCGTGAACCGATCATCTTTTCATACTAGTTCATTTATAGCATCAAATAAACATGAATGAACATCAGACGTTCACCAACATTAATCTACTTACTCCTCTGATCGCTTTGTCGGATAAAATGGCGTATTTCGGTGTTACGATTGGTCAGATCGCCTGTCAATCAAACTGTTTGCTCACCCTCATGTCGTTCTAATCCCACAAGACTTCCGTTCATCTTCACAACACAAAATTTGAGAGCTTTCTGTCGCTCTATTGACAGCCTACACAACTGAAAAAAGTTGATAAAGACACAGAAAGCTCCCAGATTTCATCAAAAAGATCGTTATTTGTGTTCTGAAGATGAACGAAAGTCTTACAGGTTTGGAACGACATGAGTTCGCTATTAAAAGCAGAATTTTCATTTTTCATTTTGGGTTGAACTAACCCTTTAAAGGTTTGAGGTGAACAATCCCTTGAAGTTAAAATCCAAGCGACTGCTTCAAACTAACAACAGCAACTTGGGCTGTTTCTAAGCAGGCATTTTGCAACAATTGTTTGAAACACTCTTGATGACATGATGGGCAGTTTATTTAATCTAACTATTGTTTAAAAATTACTATAAGGCTGTCTTAAAATGAACCCATTACTAAACAATAATAAACAAAGGTGAACATTTATTAATAAGCAATTTAATAAATATTTCTTTACCTGTTATTCATTATACTTATTAATGGGCTTTGGGTTCATTTTAAGCATGCAATACAGTAATTTTTAAACACTAGTTGAGTTAAATGAAATTGCCCAGCACCTTGGGTAAACATTTAACCCAACCATTGGGCTAAAACAACCCAATTGCTGGGTTTGTCCATTATAAACCCAACTTGGGTTGTTTTTAAACCAGCATAAGTTTGGGTTCAGTATGATTTTTTTTTTTGTTTGTTTAATTTTTTTCCGCAGTGGCATATTAAATTGATCAATAGTGGCAGTACAGAAGATATTTATAACATTACGAAGGGTTTCTATTTCAAGTAAATCCTGAATGTTTACATTGTCTATTCATCAATGAATCCTGGAAAATACTGAAATCATGATTTCCACAAAGAAGTTAAGCAGCTTTTCAGCTGTTTTCAACATTGATAATCATAAGAAATGTTTCTTGAGCAGCAAATCGGCATATTAGAATGATTTCTGAAGGATCATTTGACACTGAAACTTAAATTTTAAAATGTTAAAAAGGAAAAAGTTATTATAAATTTTAATAATATTTCACAGTATTACTGTTTTTACTTATTGGGCAAACAAATACAGCCTTGGTGAGCATAAGATACTTCTTTAAATTAACGTAAAAAGCTTTTGAATGGTTTGTAAGTATAAATATCTACTATCAGACTTAAGGTGCAGCCCAGTTTGCGTACTTATGCGCTATTCTATTCTGTTGTGTAATTTAAATCGTGTCAGTGGTGAGTTCACACTGAAAATTGGAGAAAAAGTGCACTTCAAATACCCAGATGATGCACTTAATTAACTGGAAAAAAAAAAACAAAGTGTGGAATGTTGGACGCCTCATGCTCTAAGCTGACGTAGCAGAAGGGGAGGGGCTATCGGACTTTTGAATGACAGAGTAACCTTATTGAATTAATAGGCTGGAGAGTTGAGTACGTGTTATTTGGGGACACAACTAATGTTGGGGCACTGATGCTTACTAGTTTTAATGGTGCATTCTGGGAAAATATGAGAATTCTTTTTTGTGTTTAATAAAACAATCATTGAAACGTTTTGGAGATTGTCGCAGATTAGGTTCATTCATCGCATGTCTTAATAAATAAGCACTTTTTTTTAAGCACTCGGAAAAGAAGTGACAGCCATATTTGGTTGCAGTGTTTACACTGGACTTTAATAGAAAACTGCACACACTCGAATCTTGTAAGATAAAAATGAACTCTTATAAATTTCAATTGGACCCAAGCCAGGACTGCTGTGTTTAAATGAGTACAAGAATGAATTAGTGAGTACTTGAAACAATGACAGCATCAAATTATTCATGCGGTGACTCAAGTGGAGCATTTTATAACTGTCTTTTTGTTCCCCTCTCGTATTTTATTATCTTCCCCATCCTCATGTCTTTCCAGCGCAGTGTCTGTCCGCCGATGGGTGGTGGACCGGGGGAAGGATCACCTGAGCAAAATCACTCTGCACTCATTAGCCTGTCCAATCACAGCAGGGCGGCCAATCGGTCCATTTTTAGCCCACCGTTTTGCATTCCAGACCGTCAATCAAACATCTACGTGGTCCACGCAGGCTCTTTTGCTAAGCTCTGAACTGTCACATATAAGAAACTTCTGTCAGTTTATCAGCATGGAAAATTAATTCATGAGAATTTCATGAGGCAAATGAGATTTAATATGCAGCCTGGTATTTAGCACAGCAGGACTCGTGCAGAGTTTTTGAAAATATTTATATAAACTCAAACACGCAGAGAAGTCTTTCTGAATTGTTATTTTTAAAATCTTGTACTTTTCAGTTATGTCCATGTCCATTAGTGCACTTGTAATTTCTCATGAATACTTAATCCTAACCAAGTTGCAGACTCAGTATCTCACCATATTGTAATTGCTTTTTATCTTTGCCTAACTTCCTTACATCACCATGATCATCATTATACAGGAGCGAGGTTGAGCAGCAGTGATGAAAACTGTGTGAAGTAGGACAGAACTGTAAGAAAGTAGAATTAAAATTAAATTTGGACGATGCACTGTAGTTTTTAACTAGGAAAGCTGACTTGAATAAGCCTTGCTTGAAAGTTTTGAATTTTAAATATTTATATGGTAGATTAAGTATTTTTTATACACTCTGTTGATACAACCCAAATTTGGGTCAAAAATAGGCAAACCCAACCATTTTAGAGTGTATAAAAACTGCTTAGATTTTAAAAATACAAACATTTCACATACAAATCACTTTAGGGTCATAAAATTCTGAATTACCTAATTTGTACCATTTTCAGTCTAATCTATATAATTTCTGGTGCCATATTTCAAACTTTTTAAAGGATTTTTATATTATTACTATTTTTTTTAAATATTAAAAATCATACAATATACTCTGCATGTGTCTATAAAATACATCATCGATCACATTCCCAAGCAGAAGGTTTACAAGAGCCTGAAAGCCTTGGGCATCCAAAAATGTCTTTAAATCAGCTCTGCAGATATTAATAACTTGCTGACCTTTACACTGATCCATGACTCTGTGCTTTAGTTTGCTTTGTTCCTAAAAAAAGAAAAAGAAAATATATTTGGATGGGCAATGCGGATCTTAGACCAATTTAAAAAGATGTTTCAGAGCACACAGTCTAGAATGGCTCATGGTTAAATTTAATTACTGAAACTCATTTTATAATGAGAGTAGTGTAATAATGATGCAGACCTCTCTGTTCATTTAGAGGCAGCTAATGGCAGAAAGGATAATACATTTATCTCAGAGACACACACATAACTGAATGAAGACTGTTTAAGTAATACACTAATCAACACGGAACAGGACCAGAGCAGAATAAAATCCAAAATTAAAAGTTCGAGAACCTTTACAAAAATGTTGTTTCTCCTCAAGTACTGTGCATATAAAAATAAAGCTGTGGAAATTACTTCCATTCAGCAATGATGAATTAAATATATCAATAGTCACAGTGAAGACATTAACATACCAAGAAAGGTGCTGATCTTTTGAACTTTCTATTCATCAAGGAATCCTAAAAAAAAAATATCGTTTTCCACAAAAATATTAAGCAACTGTTTTCAGCATTGATGATGATAAAAGTTTCTTAAGCAGCAACTCAGCATAATAAAATGATTTCTGACTAATCATGTGACACTGAAGACTGGAGTAATGATGCTGAAAATTCAGTGGTCATTACAGGAATAAATAACATTTTAAAATATATATTACAATATTAGTTTTCTTACATTTTTAATCAAATATATTCAGCCTTGGTGAGCATAAAAGACCTCAAAACATTAAACAAGATCTTATTAATCTAATCTTTGAACAATAGTGTGTATAATATTTATATGTACACTGGAGACAAAGTATTCAGACCCCCTTCAATTTTCACTCTTTATTATATTGCAGCCATTTGCTAAAATCATTTAAGTTAATTTTTTCCCCTCATTAATGTACACACAGCACCCCATATTCACAGAAAAACACAGAATTCTTGACATTTTTGCAGATTTATTAAAAAAGAAAAACTGAAATATCACATGGTCCTAAGTATTCAGACCCTTTGCTCAGTATTTAGTAGAAGCACCTTTTGATCTAGTACAGCCATGAGTCTTTTTGGGGAAAGATGCAACAAGTTTTTCACACCTGGATTTGGGGATCCTCTGCCATTCCTCCTTGCAGATCCTCTCCAGTTCTGTCAGGTTGGATGGTAAACGTTGGCGGACAGACATTTTTAGGTCTCTCCAGAGATGCTCAATTGGATTTAAGTCAGGGCTCTGGCTGGGCCGTTCAAGAACAGTCACGGAGTTGTTGTGAAGCCAGTCCTTCGTTATTTTAGCTGTGTGCTTAGGGTCATTGTCTTGTTGGAAGGTAAACCTTTGGCCCAGTCTGAGGTCCTGAGCACTCTGGAGAAGGTTTTTGTCTAGGATATCCCTATACTTGGCCGCATTCATCTTTCCCTCGATTGCAACCAGTTGTCCTGTCCCTGCTGCTGAAAAATACCCCCACAGCATGATGCTGCCACCACCATGCTTCACTGTTGGGACTGTATTGGACAGGTGATGAACCAGTGCCTGATTTTCTCCACACATAGCGCTTAGAATTAAGGCCAAAAAGTTCTATCTTGGTCTCATCAGACCAGAGAATCTTATTTCTCACCATCTTGGAGTCCTTCAGGTGTTTTTTTTTAGCAAACTTCATGCGGGCTTTCGTGTGTCTTGCGCTGAGGAGAGGCTTCCGTCGGGCCACTCTGCCATAAAGCCCCGACTGGTCGAGGGCTGCAGTGATGGTTGACTCTCTACAACTTTTCCCCATCTCCCGACTGCATCTCTGGAGCTCAGCCACAGTGATCTTTGGGTTCGTCTTTACCTCTCTCACCAAGGCTCTTCTCCCCCAATAGCTCAGTTTGGCCAGACGGCCACCTCTAAGAAGGGTTCTGGTCGTCCCAAACGTGTTCCATTTAAGGATTGTCAAACTGAGCTCTTAGGAACCTTAAGTACAGCAGAATTTTTTTTGTAACCTTGGTCAGATCTGTGCCTTGCCACAATTCTGTCTCTGAGCTCTTCAGGCAGTTCCTTTGACCTCATGTGAGCTCATGTGAGCTGTAAGGTCTGATATAGACAGGTGTGTGGCTTTCCTAATCAAGTCCAATCAGTATAATCAAACACAGCTGGACTCAAATGAAGGTGTAGAACCATCTCAAGGATGATCAGAAGAAATGGACAGCACCTGAGTTAAATATATGAGTGTCACCGCAAAGGGTCTGAATACTTAGGACCATGTGATATTTCAGTTTTTCTTTTTTAATAAATCTGCAAAAATGTCAATATGGGGTGCTGTGTGTACATTAATGAGGCAAAAAATGAACTTAAATGATTTTAGCAAATGGCTGCAATATAACAGAGTGAAAAATTGAAGGGGGTCTGAATACTTTCCATACCCACTGTAAATGTATTTCTTTACAATATAAACAATATCAAATAATATAAAAAGTTAATTGTTCAAAGGCACACATTTCAGGTTTGTTGTCAGTTTAAGGGTAGTTGAATCTTACTGGTTTGTCTGTGAGCATTTGAGACAATAAAAAGGTTGGGAAACTGACCTAAACACAACCTTTGTTTTAGTTTTTAACTTTTAGTTTTAATACACGTGATTTGCCTATACATTGATGCTGTGTTGTTACTCCTCAAAAAGTAGTATAACATTGTACTTACATTTGATTTTCTTTCAGTTCATTGTCTTCTTTTTGACTTCCAGAATTCTCATGCATGTTTGTTTTGTAACAAATTTGCAGCTACCACCAAGATCAATCGCATGGAGAGAAGATGGGTAATCAGAATCGCAAGCGTTTTGCTTGATCCCACAAAAACAAGTTTTCTTTCTGTTTTTAACCCCCAGCACAGTGGTTTTCCCGCCACATATGCACTTGTCTCATCAATGCAGGAACCAACGCTCATGGTGTCACTGCTTGTCAGTATTTTCACCTCTCTATTTTTAGAGAAACGAACAACATATAAAAACCACTGAGAGCCTCTCTTGCTTTTTTTGATGGCCTTGTTTTCTTCAAAAGCTTCTCTCTCTCTCTCTCTCTCTCTCTCTCTCTCTATCTCTCTCTTTCTCTGTCTCTCTCTGTCTCTCTCTGTCTCTCTCTCTCTCTCTGTCTCTCTCTCTCTCTCTCTCTCTCTCTCTGTCTCTCTGTCTCTCTCATGCTCTCCTCCTCTTCTCATCCTCTAATTCTTTCAACCTCAGCTAACTTGCTTTTCTGTCACACTGTCTACCTTTCATCCCTTATGTTCCCTCTTTTCTCCCACCCCCCGTTTGTCTGTCTGTGTGGAGCATGATTCCTTGACTTCCTTCAGTAGGCGAGTCATTATGTTGGCTTGGCAAGTACAGCATACTGTTATTGTGCTTGCTTCAATTAGGGGTCTTTTTGATAATCTCTTAATTCAAAAATATATCTATATCATTTTATCCATCCATCTATCCATCCACCCATCAATCATCCATCCATCCATTCTTACATCCATCCATCCATCGACCATCCATCGACCATCCATCGACCATCCATCGACCATCCATCCATCCTTACATCCACCCTCAATCATCCATCCACCCATCCACCCATCGATCATCCATCCATACATCCACCCTCAATCATCCATACATCCACCCATCAATCATCCATCCATCCACCCATCAATCATCCATCCATCCACCCATCAATCATCCATCCATCCACCCATCGATCATTCATCCATACATCCACCCATCAATCATCCATCCATCCATCCACCCATCAATCATCCATCCATCCATCCACCCACCCATCAATCATCCATCCATCCATCCACCCATCAATCATCCATCCATCCACCCATCGATCATTCATCCATACATCCACCCATCGATTATCCATCAATACATCCACCCACCCATCAATCATCCATCCATCCATCCATGACAAGTAGAACAACCCTGCAACTGCCTAGCAACACCCTAACAACTACTGTGAACACCCCTGCAACAGCTTAGAAATGTTCTTGCAACCACATATCACTGGAAACCACTTTCTTTCTGTAAGGCCAGAAAAAAACTCTTTTTTTTTCCAGTTCTTTCATTCCACTTACGTTCATCATTTATTCCATCTTTCCCTGCTTTCCTTCCTTCTCTCATTAATGTGTTTTTCCTCTTTATTTCTCTCTGAAATCTTTGCTTCCCTCCCTCTGTCTCGTTTTGGTATGATCACTGATGTTTTCTGTGAGGGAGTGTGTCATACTGCTTACTCACTGGAAAAGGAGGGAGGGAAAGTTTGAGTTTGCCCCACTTTTCTGTGTGCCAGTCGGGGAACTCTGCTGCTTTGACCTGGATTCTGCACAAGGGCGATCCACGATGCTTTCACAATTCAAAGAATCATTAGATAGAGTCTCTCTCTCTCTCTGTCTCTCTCTCTCTGTCTCTCTCTCTCTCTCTCTCTCTCTCTCTCTTTGTGTCTGTGTCTGTCTGGACTCTTGTTTTATTAACTGTGCCATATCCATTGAGAAAATGAATAAAAACCTCAGCAATTAATATTAAATAAACACATGAAAGGCAAAAGATTTCATAATTCACCTACATTCCCTCTGTCCTCACAGAACATCCTCCGCAGAGACTCCCGAGGCCAAGGATGGTGAGCCAAAGCACAGAATATGCATAAGTGTGCTGTTATTAGTACCTCTCCTTATCATGTATTAAGGCCTAATTAGACGATCACAGAGTCGACGCTTGTCACAGGGGATTATTATGTCTGCTCTGATTCAGCAACTTGTTTATCTGGATCATAAAGAGATTTTATGAGATGCATTTCTAGCCCATCAATGCCCATCCATCCATGTTGTGTCAGGAAGACGCACTGTACACTATAAGTTTGACTCATGAATATTAATTAGCTGATTTTGGGAATAGGTATGCAAGTGAGTGCTAGACAAGGAGGTCTACAAGCATTCCCGTTCGTTAGCATTCGCATTCATCTCATTTGCAGTTGCTCAGCTGCTTTTAGACTCCCTGGAAGTGTGTGACGCGTTTCATCCTTTATATCAGGCTTTAAATGTCATGACGGTTGGTCAGTATATTGCCGAAAACAGTGATGCCACTGTGCATGACTTGGCAAATGAATTTCATTCTGCCAATAGTCCATTGGGAGTCATAGAGAAGACTATTTCTCCACTACAGCTTAGTGGAAATGAGAAGTATTGACTGTAATTGCCATCGTCTCCCTGTGGTGTCGATGCCCTGGCAAGGGA
Organism: Opsariichthys bidens; assembly: GCA_037194245.1. NCBI lineage: Eukaryota > Metazoa > Chordata > Actinopteri > Cypriniformes > Xenocyprididae > Opsariichthys > Opsariichthys bidens. The sequence continues at coordinate 25,174,897 of CM074283.1, forward strand.
CATGGCCCGACATTTATTTTGAACACATGAGTGGTTTTAATTATAACTACCTTTTCATCTGGGCCTATCAGTGGCAAGACTAGTCAGGCTGAGCTTCAGACTGGCTCTTATAAGGCAACGTTTTTACCTCATTTCTGCGATTTCAGACCTCATGTTTGGAGAATTCTGTAAAGCAGCGGTTATTGTCAGATGTTTTTTGTCGCTGTGGCTTTTTGTGTGTAGCTTTTTGTGGTATTAAGATGACATAGCTTAAGTTAGCTTTCTTTATGCGCATTTGTGTGTTGCCAGGGCTGGGTGGGTTACTTTTAAAACGTATTTCACTACAAATTACAAAATACATGATTTAAAAAGTCATTTGTAATGTATTTCGTTACATTACTCAAGTTTAGTAACTTAATCTAAATACTTTAGAATACTTTGGAATACTAATAAGTGTGGAACAAACACAAAAAAGGTAATTGCAAGTTTTTATCTCGCAATTCTGACTTTTTCCCTCAGAATTGTGTGATATGAAGTTGCATTTGTAAGTTATAAAGTCAGAATTATGAGATGTAAACTCGCATTATTGAGAAAAGTCAAAATTAGGATAAATTCACAATATTAAGAAAAGGCAAATATGAGATATAAACTGAAAATATTGAGAAAAGTCAGAATTATGAGATATAAACTCACAATTGCAAGAAAAAAAAGTTTTGCAAGTATTGCAAGTTTGAATCAAACTTGCAATTTTGAGTTTAAATCTCGCAATTCTGAGAAAAAGAAGTCAGAATTGTGAAATGCAAACAAATTGTGAGATAAAGTTACAGTGACCAGTGAATTATAAAATGACTCACAAACAACTATCACAAAACATGAAAACAGATCATCCAGGTCATGACAGGACAATTAAGTTGACTTTTGGGCAATGTTTTTTTTTTTTTTATAAATTCAGTCATTTTGTCTTGTTCAGGACAGAACTAAATAAAAACAACAGAATTTTTATGATCCCTCTTAAAAGTATTAAAATGCTGATGAAACTTAACTGCACTTTTTCAGACTGTTTTAATGACATTGCTGTTATAATGACATTAAAATTCAAAGTAATCACTTTGGTAATCTAAAATACTTTTCATATGTAACTGTAATCTGATTACCACCCATTTAAAATGTAACCGTAATGAAACACAGTTACTCAAATTTTGTGTTTTAAATGCGGAACTAAGTTACTAGTATTTCGTTACTCCCCAACCCTGTGTGTTGCTTTATGACAGTTTGGGTGTTACTTTTTGTTTTGATATGTTTCTCAATGTGTAATTAAATGTCTGTCTGCTTAACAAATGGAAAACATTCAGAAATATTTTCAGTATTTCTTTGATTAAGTAATCTTTACAACATTATAACCCATTTAACAGACTATCTGTCTCTCACATGCCTCATTTTCACTTGTCAAATGAAATATTATATGACGTCTACTTTAAGGTACTCATGTTATTAAACTGTAAAATTAACTTAGTCTTCAACAGTCTATCATTGTTTGATCTTGAAGTAATTGAGCATATTAAAAGATCTAGCATATTTCTGCAAATGTTAAACTAAAATACAATATTAAATTAACTTCAACAAAAGCACCAGTCTGAAATTGGTTGAAAACCCCCGGCTGATTTATTCTGTTTGCCCAGTGAAATCATTCTCAATGCTTTTCCAAAGCAAGAAAAGTTTTGAAGTGTTTTGTAAAACTTTGTGAGAGAAAGGAGATGTGGACTCTGGCAAAATGCATTTCATGCTCTCTAGCTTCTAGCCTGCGTCTGTGTGGTTTGCAATTACGGCTGTAATTCAATTGACAGTTAATCACCCACTGCAGAATGTAGCAAAAGGGTTTGTGCTCTAAACCTACAATCAAACTGCTGTGATTGTGAATTACGCTGCACAGTACCGCTAGAGATCGCCTTTCTTGAATTATTAGAGTTTGTCCTCCGAGCACAGCAGCCTGTGACGGCTTGTGAAAAGCCTGTTTTTGAATTTTAGCCCATGTATTAGATCAAATAATGTAACTGAGAACTGAGAAATATTGCATTTGAGACACTTGCAGCTTTCTTCTGTCTGTCAAAGCAAGCGGGAGAGCGATAGCTCGTGCTTTGACATTGATATTGTATGGCTGCTTTTCCAAAACTGAAAAAAATGGTTTCCAAATGGACTGCCCTCTCCTTTGAGAATCTTTTGACTGTGGATTAATTCTGACTTGGATTTTCAGCTGTCCAAATCTAATATTTGCTTCAGAAAAAAAAACACCATTCATGTTTAAATGTGTTGTTGTGTCTTTTCAAATGTTCCTCTATGGAACATTTTAAGAGTTATTCAAAGCACTACACTTTAATGTATGTTCTTATCCGCAGTTTTGGTTACTTTCTTTTCTTTTTTGAAGAAGAATTATTATGTGAGCTCTCTTTTTACCCACACACACATACTCTTATCCACAACTGTAGGCGCGTAGCCAAATGCAAATGTGGCCTAGCTGAACATCCTCCCATACTAATTGGAATATATTACTTTTAATGTTTCGGCAGAGCTTGTGCAGAGGTCTTCCCCTGTCATTTCAAGGTCCTAACTGGACCCAGGGCTTTTTTTCTGCGCTGACCAGATCATTAAACATAACCTATTCCTTGATTCACTTCATATTATTTTCATTCTTATGAAGGCCTGAAAGCAAAAGCTCAAATTTAAGAGTTAAGGCCCATTCACGCTATGAATGATAACTATAAAGAACATAGCTGCGAGCAGCAATTATTGGGGTTCAAGCACTTTAAAGCCTATAAGCACAAGCATAAAAAGGTATAATGTTAAGCCTGTAACCATCTCAGTCATAGTTGGAAACCAATAAAGGCAATTTACCACAGGAAAATGATGGTTTATGAAGCGTTTTAATGGTTATCGAGGTTGAGCCAAAAACCTAGGACTAGTTCACCAAAGTTGTTTTTTGAAATAATCTGCAAAGTTGCACTGAATGAGGAGTACTACCATGTGGTACAAATGAATTTCTCACATGCCTCTAGCTCAGAGCTTCCCAAACTTAAGAGGGGTAAGGCCCCCCCAAAACATTGCAAAAGCTCCACGACCCCACCGTTAAAAATATATATATACCGACATTTACCTACAAATACATTTATTAACAAGTTTGTAAGAATTTCATGTGAATTATGAGAACTATGATGTAAACATTCTCTACAAATATATTTAAATCATAACACTAACCTTACATACTTTCAAAAAAAATCTAATTTTAGAACAACTGGAATATTTAATTATTTTAATATATTGATTTGGACTAGCTACGGCCCACAGTTTAGGAAGCACTGCTCTAGCTTACAGTTTTTTTACAATCACTTTGCTACTATTTTCAGAACCTTGATGTCATTTTTCAAAACTCTAGACACAAAACTCAGAACGTGTAACACTTGTAACACAAACTGTCTAATGTTCAAAACAGTGCCTTGTGCATTCACATCTTTAAAGAAATCTTGCACTTGCACAATCATTGGTTCAAAACATAAATTTACTGTGAAATACCATTGAAACATAACTATAGATCACCCACACACAAGCAACCGATAGTTTCACTGTGTCATTGTTCGTACAATCATTAAGTATTGTAGAACAAAATAGGTGATACATGTACAGTAAACACATCTCTGTAAAAGTACTGCAGTAGTAGAGTGAATACTACAGACACAGTGGAATCATTGAACAAAGTTTGTAATATATGATGCAAAACACTACAGTACAATCACAGCATAGGTTTATTTGAATCGAAGCAAAAATAATTCGCAATGAAACAGTACTGTAAAACATCAAATGCAGTGTTCCTCAACTTGCTTGCTTGTACTGTAAGAAACAAAACAGGAGTGATTACTGTACTTCTATATTGTCATCAACTCTGTGTTGTGGATTTGGCCACAGGTTCTCATCTACATCACAATGGATGTTTTCATTAGCCAAACATCTTGGGAAAAAACCTTCGGGCATGGCGAATCCAGGCCTGACATGTCATCCTTGGATATTGTAGTCTAATTGGTTCATGCTCCACGCTAATTGGTGAGAATGAATCTCGTTATCTTGAAACTTTCATGATTTACAGTAAACATGGAAGATTGTTTATCTGTTTCCATACAACTATGCATTAAGAGTAATGCAACAGTTACTTATCATTTTGAGCAGTTGTATCAATTGATAGTTAGATCATTGTAAGGAAATGAATAGACACTCATTTGAAATGTAAGCCTTTTGAAACAGTAGAACTTTGATGTTAAGCAGTGTCATATTGAACAGGTGATTTTTGTTGAATGAGCAAATGAGAAAAGTTTTATGTGTATTGTATCCAAGCAATTGAGAAAAGGGTTAGAGTTTTGAAAAATGGGCATTTTGATCATTGGTTGTGAGTTTTGTGTCTAGAGTTGTGAAAAATGACATCAAGGTTCTGAAAATAGTAACAAAGTGATTGTGAAAAACTGTAAACAGGCCCAGTGAATTTCATTCTGATCGGCCTCCCTTAACCTTGTCTGACAGCTACTCAAAATTCATTGGTTGATGGAGGACATTTTTTTTAATATTCGTTAATGCCCTAATAGACAATCATGGCACCTCGGACAAAGACACCGCATGCCAATTTTCAAGTCAATTGGATTTACAGTTAAGTAGTAATAGCCATTTTCATGTTTTTTCTCTTATAGTGCCACTAAGTAGTCAGTCGCCATGTCCTTTTTCACGCCGCCACAGAATGTACTCTTACATAGGTGTGAAAGTTTGAAGAAAATATCTCATTCTGTTAACGAGATATAGCCATTTTAGTAAAAGTGGCTCCACCCACCTTCAGCGCTTGAACCCCTAAAAACAATAGTTTCACATCACAGCAATGATAACGATATAGCGGAATGATATCACTTTCTGAACTAAATTTTTTTTTCTAGCTGTTGAACGATAAACACTGACAGCCAATCAGAATCCATTCGAATTGGCTCGCGCATTTAAAATGCTCCATCTCCGAAGTCCAGAAAAAGCCACCTCTGTTTGACAATTCAACCTCCCTTTTCAAGGAAAATTTGTGGGGAAAAATCGGCCATTGTTGTTTTTGTTCCACTTCGCTATAATTACTACGACTAAATTCATTGTTCAATTAGATCATTACGCTAGCTATTCACTCAAAACATGCTGATGACATCTGCTGGTTAAAGTGTGTAAATGCATTAAGAACAGCAAAAATATGTTCAATGACATGTCGTACTGACTTTTAAACCGAAGCGCGCGATCTAAGAATGAACAGATTGTTATCGTTCATTGATGTGGATGCTTTATAGTTATCATAGTTATCGTTCATGTTACTGCATAATTCCCATACTTTCACTATATTTGGATGACTATTATTCTAAAATGTAGAAAATATTTTTTTTTAAACTGTTGATTTTTATATATGAATTATGCAGATGCACCAGATCAACAAACAACATTTGCAACACATTTTATACATCGATTGGATCATGAAAAGTAACTGGCTGTTGTTGTATGTTGAGTGGTTGCCATGTTTTTGTTATTACTGGTGTCTAGATATGGTTCGAGTCCCTGCATTAACGAGGTAAAGAGAATCAATTGACTGTTCGCACAGACCCGCCCTCTTTAGTTACTGTTGCTATGTCCGACAAGCCATGCCGCTCACGCCACACATCATGTTCTCACGCTGTGAAAAATACATTGTAGAACAAATAGCAGAGCAGGTTACTTTTGATATGAAACAAAGTTTCAAATTTTGTAATTTTTTAAAGAAGTTTAAACAATAAATAGCGTATAGAGTCTCTTTAATGCGTCGTGACAGATCGCTGTTGCTCCTTCAAGCGGCTCGTGAACCGATCATCTCTTCATACTAGTTCATTTGTAGCATCAAATAAACATGAATGAACATCAGAAGGAATGTTGTTTCAAGCGCGGAAAGACGTGAGTACACACAAAGTTCAAGTTCAAATTCACTATTAACTTAATTACTATGAACACTGTTCACTTTTATCACTATTAACACTATTCACTTTAATCTGCTAACTCCCCTGACTGCTTTGTCAGACAAAATGGCGAATTCAGGGTTATGATTGGTCAGATCGCCTGTCAATCAAACTGCCTGCGAAAAGTCAATTGTGACTCATGAGTTGATCAGTAGGTCATTCAAATCCAAATATGAATCAAAATATCTAGGAATCATAGTCTGTCTTCCAGAAAGCATTGCCAAAATGGAGGTTACACTTTAATCCATCCGAACTGAAAGGCCAATAATTCTGTTTTGAACATAATATTGTGCAGTTTATAATTACTCTCTGTTGCTGAAGCCACAAAACCAAGTGGGCTTTAATGGTTGTGATAGTATATTATGTAAACTGGATCGGACACGTACCCAAACCTGTGTTTGTAGTACTTCAGAATTTGCGAAGAGGGGTTAATTGCCACTTAATGACAAATGATATCTATCTGCATAATGTAACGTGGGTGAGCTGAAGCCCCTACATCCGAGTCGATCTCTACCTGTTTGCCTCTTCACCACAGTGGGCCTGAACTGCATTAACCTCACTGATCCATCAGCAAGAGACCTGATGCATCCCACACACCCGGGAATAATGAAGTCCGTGTGAGCAGCACATCCGAGGGCTTTATTTATCATCCGGCTCCTCTCGAGCGCTCTTAAAGCTGATGACCTCTCATGTGTGATGTCATGCTGCCGCTGTTGTAACCCGCATGCAGGTAATGAGCATTTGTTGAGGGACGGTCAGGAAGTGATTTTGGACGATGGTTTTCAAGGTCAGGGAATTGAGTCGTGTCAAGGATAGAGCCTGTAAACAGGTGTGAATTGTGAGTTATGACATCCAAAATGTCATCTTGTCTGTTTAACTTGCACTGCGCAGGTAGTGAGACTGTTGTGATGGGTTTTGTCAGAAGATGTTATTGTCTGTGCTGTTCGGGTCACACTGATGTATTACTGTTTTCCTCCAAAGTCTATCAGTCACTGTTCAGGAATTCTCTCTCTCTCTCTCTCTCTCTCTCTCTCTCTCTCTCTCTCTCTCTCTCTCTCTGTCTCTGTCTCTCTCTCTCTCTCTCTCTCTCTGTGTCTGTCTCTCTCTCTCTGTCTCTCTCTCGGCTTTATCCTATGGCTGTGTAAACATAAATAAATTTCGGTGCACAATGCAGGAAACTGTGTCATCTCTATAAAGGTCAGCCGTGTAAAATCAAACCTCTTTTTCCTATAGAAACATAATGGGAATGAAACAAACAAGAAAAACAATACATCTCTTTCTTTCTCTGTAAATCTCCCTCATGTGGCAAATCCTACAGAAAGAGAGTTTCAGCCGATTTTGTACAACAAAAATATATTTTACAAACACACATATGTGTGTATATATACATATATATATATATATACATTATATATATGCATATACACACACACATATACACACATAATATATATATATATATATATATATATATATATATGTATAAATACACACACACATGTTTGTGTATGCATATATATATATATTATGTGTGTATATGTGTGTTTATACATACATATATGTGTATATATATATATGTATATGTATGTATGTATAATTGTGTAAATATACTAAATATAGATGTGAAAATGGATAAAGGAAGACCAAAAATAATTAATCCATCTCCTTTGCATATAAATCATTGTGTAACTGAATTCCTTTTTGTTTATTGGTGTGTTTATACAATTGTTTTTTAATAATTGGATTTTTTTTTAAATGTAAATTAACATCTCAAGAAAACGCCTGTAGGTTTTCAAATTTGAATATGTTTTTCTTTCATAAACAAGCACTGATTGTCAATGTCTTGTGTCGGCGCATATTAACCAGTTGTGTAAACGCTACAGGTGAACAGGGTGACATTGGTTAAGATTATTTTTCTGATTTACTTGTTTTTAAACTGTCATTAAAAAGAGAAAGATATTTTTTTTCAGAAACAGAAATCATGTTTTAAAAAAGTTAGTTAATTTAAGAAACTATAATATATTTTATAACTTGTCTTATTTTAAAAATTTCAGTGGAAGGTGAGAAGAAATGTCCACAAGACCATGGGTATTTTCAAAACCGCAGCTTTTTCTGTGTGGTTTGGCCATTCATCCACGTGCAAATGAAGTATCAAGTCACTGAAAACAAACCTTTTTGAAAATTCCTGCCAGGGTGAAGATTTTTAGAAGTGTTGTCGGTGAATCAAGAGATTTTGGCTTGTGATATCAGAACCTGTAATAACCTTTTTTTTCAGGCTTCTGATTGGCCAACATGGCTTTATGGTTAGGATTATATCTCCACCTGTTGGTTTGACATGCTCTTGACAGCGCTTCATAGCATGTTTTTTTGCGTTTTCATGTGGATGGATATTTTAGCATCTGTTGAATTTCAAACTGAGCATCAAAATGGGGAAGAAAGTTGATTTATGTGACTTTGAATGTGGCATAGTTGTTGGTGCCAGACGGGCTGGTCTGATTTTTTCAGATATTGCTGAATTATTAGGATTTTGACATACAGCCATCTTTAGGAATTACAGAGAGTGGTCAGAAAAAGAGAAAGTATCAAGTGAGTGGCAGTTATGTGGGCGAAAATGCCTTGTTAATGCCAGAGGTCAGAGGAGAATAGCCAGACTTTACTGCTGCTACATTCAGATGGTCGGGTCAGAATTTGGCGTAAACAACATGAAAGCATGGATCCATCCTGCCTTGTATCAGCGGTTCAGACTTCTGGTGGTGTAATGGTGTGGGGTGTATTTTTCTGTCACTCTTTGCGCCCCTTAGTACCAATTGAGCATCATTTAAACACCACAGCCTACTTGAACATTGTTGCTGACCACGTCCATCCCTTTATGTCTACAGTATGTGCGTTTTCATAGAGCTTTGTAATGTTTAAAAGTCCAATCCGATTGAAAATGCTCTATAAACACCTCAATCAGAATAAAAATGCCCAAACCGAATGTACAAATTGAACAAAAAAAGTGTACATATAAATGTGGCTACAGTTCCCATCTTCTGAAGGCTACTTCCAGCAGGATAACACTCCATCACAAAGCTCAGATCATCTCAAACTGGTTTCTTGAACATGAAAATGAGTTAACTACACTAGATAGAATAGAGCAGCTTTGCGAATGCAGTGTGGTGGAATGGAAGATTTGCATCATGGATGTGCAGCTGACAAATCTACAGCATCTGTGTGATGCCATCATGTCAATATGGACCAAAATATTTTAGGAATGTTTCCAGCACCTTGTGCCATGATGAATTAAGACAGTTCTGAAGGCAAGAGGGGATCCAACCCAGTACTAGCAAAGTGTATATTGGTTAGTGCATATTATGCATACAATATATGTATATATATATATATCTTTTTGTAAGTTCTAGATCAGTGTTATCGAGGATATTCAAGAAAAAAAATTAGCCTGAAATATAAAAAAATATATATATATTTTTTCCTTTTAAATATTTTGTTTTGCACGCCTGCTGAGTATCACCCACGATGAGTTTTTGACACTCTGGTGCACTTCAGAGTCAGTTTCTGATTCTTCAGATATTCAGAGCACACATATCCTCTCGAGCCATATATATCAAAATCACAGGAAATTATTAGATACTATCCTGTGGTAAATAGTTTGCTTTGGCTTTGCTTCACTTGAGCTTAGGCTGTGGCAGGCCGAGGTGCATTTCCCAACAGAGGAATGATCAAAGCAGACTCTTTTAGGAAGCAGTTTAAAGAGTTAGCATGTTTTTCTTTTTCTTTTTTATAATTGATGGCTATTATGCATAAGATTAGATATTGGAATAATATTTTTGCACAGTTTTACTTCAGTTCTGCTGACTGTAAAAATCAACTGGCACTTTGCAAATGTAATGCTGTGATATTTTGAAACGGTATTCAGCTGGAAATAATGTTGAGTGGACATTTATTTTTATAATTTCTTGTGACAAAATGTCTTTTTTGCCATTAAAAGTACACATAGAATTGACCCTTCGCAAAGACCCTTTAGTTACTGTTGCTATGTCCGACAAGTCATGTGCTCTCACGCCACACATCAAGTGCTCACGCTGTTAAAAATATATCACGGAGCAAAGAGGACACTGACAACACGTCGACAGACATATGAAACAGTTTCATATTTAATATATCGTAATTTTTTAAAGAAGTTTAAACAATAAATAGCGTATAGAGTCTCTTTAATGTGTGGTGACAGATCGCTGTAGCTCCTCGTGAACCGATCATCTCTTCATACTAGTTCTTTTATAACATCAAATAAACATGAATGAACATCAGAAGGAATGTTGTTTCAAGCGCGGAAAGATGTGAGTTCCCACAATTGTTCAAGTTCACCAACGTTAATCTATGAACTCCCCTGCTTTGACAGACAAAATAGCAGATTCGGGGTTCTGATTGGTCAGATCGCCTGTCAATCAAACTGTTTGCGAAGGGTCAATTATATACGTTCTTACTTGGAAAAAAAAAATCTCTTTGTTTTCCACAAAAGAAAGTTTTGGAACAACATGAGGGTGAATGAAGACATTATGTATTTTATGTGATCTATCCCTTTTAAAAAAATTCTATGATATGGCCTTTTTAAGCCGCTTTATTAATGCATAAGTGTAGCAGTGCGGGGATCACGCCTCATTTCTAGATGTCAGATTGAGGTGGATTAATCTTGCCCCTGGCAGGACGGTCAAACGCTCTGCAGGTTTCAGCCTTCTCTCTGAGGGAAATCTACAGGACGATGAACAAAGATTGAGAACTCGAGACAGGAGGAGAGGGTCATAGAGATGGAGTGAGGTGAAAAACGCCTCCAAATGTGGACAATGTGATAGAGAAAAAACGTGGTGAGGGAAACAGAGCGATAGCGATAAAGAAATTCTTCTGCTGCGGCAGCGTGTGAAGGCTTGAGCTGCCTGTGGTGGAGAATGTTAATGGAAACAGCAGCTCCGTTGCAGGGATTTTCCACTCAACCCCTGAGAGAGCTGTCTAACAGGAGAGCTAACAAACAAACAAACACACCCGCAGAAAACACACTCAAATTACAACCAGGGGAGCTCCTCGTAAACGGCACACGGAGAGAATGAATACAAAACGCGCCAGTATGCTCGCTGAGGAGATAACGATTCGGATTAAACGCCCTCGAGGTGAATAAACAACTTTGAACGTTGAATTTCAAGTCGTTGATTGACAGGAATATTATGCGGAACAGAAACCCAGAAGAGGAATTTATTTAGGCCTACAGATTAATTACATTTGCCATTCAAAGGCCGTTTACGTCAAGAAATGACAGGTATTATAAGTGATGAAATATTCATTATATTCTATTAAAACGTACGTGCTTGGTAGCTCACTGTATTTATGTTTACAAATGGATCGCTAGTTAGGCCTAAATAATTATAAACCCCGAGTCGTGTCAAAATATTTGAAGGCGGTAAATGAAAATGAGTAGGATAAACCCCGCAACGTGATGGACACTGTGGCACAATCGCATGGACAACTAAATAAACATCAGGATGATGCCGTTTCTGGCAATTAAACACCAGGTTAAAGATTAAATCTGCAGCAGCACCGCTAAAGAAACATTCACAGAATCCTAATGCGCAAGATCTGCTGTCGTGTCACGTAACTGGTGGACCGCGCTGATGCGGATTTGCTGAACTACTTGCGTTCATAAATGTTATATGCAAATGAACACTGTTAGTTTGGGATATCACGTTTTTAATATGGATGTTAATTGGAAGGCTTTCTAGAACCCAAAGGCAACTTGTGAGAGGCAAAATGTGATTGATAGCAGGTTTCTAGTGTTGAGGCCGAGCCTTAAGCCGTAGTCACACTTCATATTCATTCCCACTCATCCGTTTTTCATTTTAAACGCATGTTGACACGGGGAACCGGAAGTCTGTAATGCTTTGAAGTGTTGCAGTCCGAAATTATTTTGCATGCTCAAAGCATCGTGTGCTTGAGTCACAGCGCAAGCCTTTTGATAGGAAACTTAAATAAAAAAATAAACCCTTGGTTTCCCTTGTTGAAAAGTTTGGAATCTCTTAAAAAAAAAAAAAAAAAAAAAAAAAAATGCTCACCGAGACTGCATTTATTTGGTAATTTTTTTTATTATTATTATTATTTAAATTTAATATAATAATAACATTTGGTAACACTTTACAATAAAGTTCATTAGTTAATGTATTTACTAACCATGACTAGTACATTTGTTACTGTATTTACAAAAATACAGTTGTTTGTGTTAGTTCACAGTGCATTAACTAATGTTAATAAGATTTTAATACCGCATTAGTAAATGTTGAAATTAACATTAACTAAGATTAATAAATGCAGTTTAAATGCAGTTCATTAATATGTTAACTAATGAACCTTATTGTAAAAGTCTATAGGCTACTGTCACGTTTAATCAATAATGTGTATGTAGTTTTATGAATGATTTGAAATGTACTTTGAAGAGCTAATAATATCACCTGAATCAGATAGCATCAATATAAAGTGCTTTACACTTTTATTTATTTCACTTTTAGTAATGTTCTCAGTAAAAAAGAAAAGAAATGGAGAATGATGAATAAATTATGACAGGTGGATTTCCCTCAAATCTCTGGAAAGAACTGAAAGTCAGAAATATAATGAGAACTGATTTCCTCAGACACTTTAATATTTTACAAGACATTCTAAAGGTTAATCGAGGTCTCTCTTGTGTTTTGCAAATTCTACCCAAACTGTCCGTTCGCCCTTGAGAGATGCTATGGGTGCAGTCATAAGATTCTTCATTGAGAGCTGAAGTGATTGTTCCTGCCTCTCCAGAAACGCTCAGTTTCTGAGCGCTGTCTGAGAGACTGACTTGAAGCCGCTGCTCATCGAGTGTGTGAGTACTGAACTGAGTTATTTTTACCGCCTAATTGACCCTTTGCAAAACCCGCCCCCTGTTGCAATGCCCTACAAGCCATGCTCTCTCACGCCACACATCATGTTCTCACGAAGTGAAAAATACATCGCGGAGCAAAGAGGACACTGACAACGTATGAAACAGTAAAATATTGTAATTTTTTAAAGAAGTTTAAACAATAAATATCGTATAGAGTCTCTTTAATGTGTGGTGACAGATCGCTGTAGCTCCTCGTGAACCGATCATCTCTTCATACTAGTTCATTTGTAGCATCAAATAAACATGAATGAACATCAGAAGGAATGTTGTTTCAAGCGCGGAAAGACGTGAGTGCACACAATTTCTCAAGTTGACACGTTAATCTACTAACTCCCCTGACTGCTTTGTCAGACAAAGTGGCGGATTCGGAGTTATGATTGGTCAGATCGCCTGTCAATCAAACTGTTTGCAAAAGGTCAATTGGGCTGAAACGTTAAATGCACATACTTATGTGTCAAAATGACCGTCTTTGAAGTGAGCATAAACCGTTGAGAAAGAAAACGCAGAGTAAAGTCTATTGGATCAGTGCAGTCGGTCTTAAAGGGACGGTATCAAAATATACCTGCTGTCGTCAAACAACAAAAAAAAAGTCACTTTTGTTACTTTAATAATAACCTGTATATTTAATTTTAGGGCTGCCCTTGAGTAAAGATTTTTGTGGTCGACTATAGTCATTCATTTTAAGCGATTTAAGTCAACTATAAACCATCTAAATCATAATAAAGAGCCTTTAATGCTCACATAGCCTTATCAGCGTTCAAGCTGAATGATTATGAATACATCTGGGAAAAACACCACATCATACTGATGATATTCTAACACTTCATCGTGTTGAGCTATATAACATTCATTAGTCTTATGTACATTTGCTCACCTCGTATAATAACGTGCAAGAGCGCCGTCTCTTGCAAGTCAAAGTTTGTCGTAAAGCTCTTCCCCTCTTGAAAAGCCACGCCGATATTGATTCTCGTTTTATTTCTCCTTATGTCCCAAAGTTTGCTTGCAATGGTCCATAATGTTCGGACGAAACAACAGCAGCGCGCCGCTAGACGTTACGCAGCTGTTCATGTCTGTTGCCACAGTTACTGTGCAGTACAAGCGGAAACCAGGGAAAACGCAGATATTACGTCACTGACAGGCGCAAGTGACGAGAGGGGGCACTATTTAAAATTGTGAATTTCTCTGAATTTCTAAATTCTTGCACACATTTATGATAATGTAAGTACACAGCTGAATGAAATCTAGGTTACACTTTATTTTAAGGTGTCAGTATTACAGTGTAATTATACATTTAAGTACTGAGTAATAACAATTAACTACTTGTAGTTACTGTAGGGTTAGGGTTAGGATGAGGGTTTGGTTTAGGGTTAATTGCATGTAATTATGCATAATTTCTAGTTATTACTATAGTAAATACATGAAACATATGTAACAATGACACTGTAAGTGTTACCGAAATCAATAACACAAATTTTGTAAAAATGTTACATTATGTACCTTGAATTTAGTTTTCTTTATCAACTGTTTACCTGCCTTCAGTAAGCTTGATTTGTTTTTTTTAATTTGTTTTTTTTATACTTAGTATTAGATTTTTGTGATTATTGAAAATTGGCAATAATTATGAAATCTCAATAGAAATTTTTTGATATCATAACCTTATTTAAAGCAAAAATAACGGTGATTTATGACGTTATTATGAAATAAAATGACTCGTATTGTGATTTGAGATTTTTTTGTCATGTCGCCTTCCCTTAGCTCTGACTGTTCCAAACAATGTTCTCAGAAGCCCGGGACCACATTAAACGTGACAGTGGCTAAATTGTGTCGGTGCTACAGCAGTGCAGGCTGTCAAAGTGATTCGGTGGGTGGGTTTTGCAGGGTTGCCTTCAGAAATATTGCTATTCAAATCACATATCCTGGAGTCCTCATTGGAATGCGTCTATGACTTGTGCTTTAAATAGAATTGAATTCAGAACCTTTATGGAAGTTATACCTTGTGGCACGACTTTTAGAACGAGAATGAAACTGCATATGAGACATTAAAATCATGGTTGTGCTCTTCAAAAGAGACTGAGCATGCGTGGCGTAATCCAGACGGCAAATTGCTTTAGTGAAACATAGTGAACGCTCTGGCTTTAAAGCCAATGACAGACGCAGATGCAGTAACAATTTTAAAATTGCAGCTCTTATTGTCCTCTCTTCTCTCCCTAGCTCATTTCCATCTAGATTTGGGCTTTTATTCTTGCAAGCTCACTGATCTATCATGATTTTTACGCTTTAATTTGTACCGTATATTCCAGATCTCTCTGTACCATCATTTAATGGCGTATTCACATTCTCTTCCCCTACTGAAGTCCAATTATAATGTTAGTCAAAGTTTGTTGCACATAAACCATTTGTTTTTGTTTTGCATGACCATTTTCTACTTTCTCGCTCTCTGAGAATTAAACAACCTGTTTAATTGTAAGAGTCAGTGACATTAGTTATTTTGTTAATTGAAACATTTTTCAAACAACCCAAACGGAGTGAGTCTAACTGATTCCTAAACAAATGACTCTTAAGAGATGGTGCTTTCGTAGTAAATCAAAACGGTATAGCGTGACCAGTTTCAATACTTGGGCATCTTTTGAGCAGGCACTTTTTAGTGAATCAACCACATGAAAATCAGCGTAGTTACTGACACATTATTCATATGAAAATGTGATGTTAAAGATACAGTGAGTTTAGTCGGTATCTTATAAACCTGAATGAATGAATTGTTGCAATATGTTGCCTTTTTTAGTAGTAGTATTGTTGTTAGACAATACTGATCAGGTTCTCCAAAAAATGTAAATTCTGTCTTCATTTACTCTAGTATGGTTTTCTTATGTTGAACGCATGAGGAAATGATGAAACAACTTTCATTTTTGGGTGAACTATCCCTTTAAAGGGGCTATATGTAAAAATTCTAATATATTCATTTTTTTGCCAATTCAATGTAAAGCTCCTTTAAAGGGATAGTTCACCCGAAAATAAAAATTATCCCATGATTTACTCGCCCTCAAGCCATCTTAGGTGTAGATGACTTTTTTTTCTTCTTCTTTCAGACGAACACAACCGGAGTTATATTATAAAATATTCTGGTTCATCCAAGCTTTATAATGGTAGTGAATGGGGCTCAAGATTTTGAAGCCCGAAAAAGTGCATCCATCCATCCATCCATCATAAAAGTAATTCACAGGGTTTTAATAAAGGCCTTCTGAAGCGATGAGTTTTTAATGAAAAACATTATTATTTAAAACTACATACCGTAATAACTGGCTTGCGGAAACGGAATGAGAGTCAAGTTCCAGTGGAAGAGTGAACTCTGACCTGACGCATGATGTATTGATGAACTCGGAAGCGCAAAGGATAGAGCAAAACAAACTCTGGTCACAAATTAAAAGTCTAAAATGAGAATTTTTAAAGAGAAATGGAGGACTTTGTACGTCATACGTTCTGCTGGAGCTCGACTTGCGTTCCAGCAACGGAAGCCAGTTATTATATTTTAAGGTTTAAATATGGATATTTTTATTACAAAAAACCCATTGCTTTGCTTTAGAAGGCCTTCATTAACCCCCTCGAGCTGTATGGATTACTGTTAAGATGGATGGATGTGCATTTTTTAACTACAAAAATCTTGATCCCGATTCACTACCATTTATAAAGCTCGGAGAAGTCAGGATATTTTTTAATTTAACTCCGATTATGTTTGTCTTAAAGAAGATAGTCACATACACCTAGGATGGCTTGAGAGTGAGTAAAAGTCATAGAAATGATCTCATAATTTGGCAATGGAATTACATTTTCCCCCTCAAAAAAATCTGCATTGAAAACTGTAAAGGGGCCATAATCAGAGTTCTTATTTTGCTATTTTAATTCTTACTAATGGTTGTGCTATCATAACTATGACTATTTTAATGACCAATTTTGCCTGTTTAATTTCCATAATTAGTCTGGATGGCCTGAAAACAGCAACTGCAATCCTATTTTCTATCATATGACCCTTTTAAAAAAAAAAATGCCTGGCCATCCTCAATGTCTATAGAGTATCTGTCTTATCCTTCTCTCCAAACTCTCTCTTTCACAAAGTCACTGTGCATCGGCGCCACATCGAGCATGTGAACAGCTGTTAATGAGCATGTGCAGCACCTGTTGGGGGCGTCGCCACATCACCCCGACACGGCTCTCATCAGGAGTGACACTTCAGCCGGCCTGTGAAGTGTCTCGTTAGCGCCGGGTCAAAATGCCATGTGTCATTCAGCCTGTCTCACCTGCCGATGCCCAAACTAATGTCCTTGTTGGCATCGTGCCGCAGCACCGACCCCTCTCCCCTCTCCCTTCGCGGCATCTGTTGCCATTGGGTTATAAATACAGCAACAGGCTTTGATGGGCTTAGCAGAAACGCAGCTTTGTATCAGGGCATCTTGGAGATAACAGATCTGACTACACCTGGACCGGTGGGATTTTGTGACACCCCCATGCCGCCTTTACGGCAACCTGTTTGACAAGTCTATCTAGCCTCTCCACGCTCAGCAGATCAATATGAAGGGTTTAGCTGCGGTTTGGGATTGAATGAAGTGCTCATTGCTGTCTGCAGTCTCTTTATATTCCAGCTGTGTTCTGGATAGGATAAAGACACTCTCTTAATGAGGGATCGAGGTTGATTCATCAGGAATCTCTGCAGCTTAAAGAAGAAAAAAGGCGGAGCTGATTACAGTCACGCTAGAGAGCGAGGCTGACAATCGCACGGTCTATATTTGATATCTCCTCATTACAGCACTATAGGATTATGAAATAGCGTGGCAATATTGAGCTGTGGTCTATAGATAGATGATCAAATGCAAGATCCACAGGTACAGTTCTCAAATTAACTACAGTCGAGCTGTTCCGTCTGTCTATAAGCTATCGATTTCAGATGGAAAATGAAGGTTATCAAGGGTGTTTTGCACGGCACTGAAAAGAAGTTTTGACGTTCATGTCAGAGGAAACGTGACTTGTTTTTTTTTTTTCCTGTAGTTCATGAACGATACAATGGCAATGGCAAACACTTAAGACATGTTTAAAGGTATAGTTCACCAAAAACAAACAAACAAAATTAAAAAAAACTCTGTCATCATTGACTCACCTTGATGTTGTTGCAAACCTGTATGGCTTTCTTTCTTACCAAAAGGAGATATTTTCTGGTTACTTTTTTTTTTTTTTCCAAGCTATTACAGTAAATTTGAATCGTCAAAAAATGCCAAAAGTCTGTTTCTCATCTCATACAAAGCTTTACTATGGCTTAAAAAGGCTTTACATATTGTATACAAGCAAAATCGACGACTGCTACAATTTTCAAAGGGAAAGTTCACCCAAAACTCAACTACCACTTCGAAGCTGCAAAACGTTTATAAAGAGATCGTAAAACTAATCCATGTGAATCGAGTGGTTCAGTCCAAATTTTCCGAAGAGACTCGATCGCTTTATATGATGAACAGATTGAATTTAGGCTTTTATTCACATATAAACATTCATCAACCTTCACATCAGTTGTGGTAAATGGAAGATCAAGCATGTTCGCTTGATGTGTGAGAGCCAATGAGGTTCATTCTCGTGTTTCACAGTACAGTTGTTCACGTGGATCATTCAGGTTCAGTTGAGCTTCTGATCAATGTTTATATGTGAGTAAACTAAATTCAATCTGTTCATCATATAAAGTGATGGAGTCTCTTCAGAAGCTCACCACTCTAAACCAACCGCTCAATTCACATACATTAGTTTTACGATCTCTTTATGAACTTTTTGACCTGTCAAACTGTTGTGTAGCTGTCTGTGGAAGGACAGAAATCACTCAGATTTCATTTAAAAATGACTTCATTTGTGTTCTGAAGATGAACAAAACTCTTATGGGCTTGGAATAACATGAAGGAGAGTAAATGAAGACAGAATTTTCATTTTTGGGTGAACTATCCCTTTAAGGTTGTTTTGTGTCGATTATGAAGCTTGCATGCCTCAGCTCATGTAATTGCATGAAAAATGTCTCCTTTTTTCTCCCAATTTCTTCTTTTTTGTTCCAAGGAGAAGATTTTGAACAGTATATCTATTTTTTTACCATGTAAACCATAACTAAAATCTTTTTTTTTTCTCGTTGTTAAATTTTTTGATTGAAAAGTATCTTACATTATCTATGTTATCTACCTTTACATTACTCTACAGTTCAAATTTAAAAAAAAAAAAAATGTAAAAAACATTACTGTTACATTGAAAGTTAAAATACAGTCATTTTATTGTATGTAAAATTATATATAATTTTATTGTACTGTTGTTTTTTATCAAAATTTTGTAATAATATTTTTGTAATAATAATTTAACAAAAGTAATTTATTCCTGTGATGGCAAAGCTGAATTCTCAGTCTTCAGCATCACATGATCCTTCAAAAATCATTCTAATATGCTGATTTGATTTCTTCTTATTATCAATGTTGAAAACAGTTGTGCTGCTTAATATCTTTGTGGAAACCATGCTAAATTTTTTAGAAAGTAAACATTATGAATGTCTTTACTGTCACTTTTGATCAATTTAATGTAAAAAAAAAAAAAAAAATATTGGTGACTGAGAATAAAGTAAATGGAAAAGTATATGCCACTTGGTTTGATATTTTATCTAATGCAATGACATTCATACATTTTAAGTGTGCTTAACTGACCAAACAGTAGACTTTGAATGCCACTTTGTCTAACAAACACCTCTGTCACCTCTTGAGGAGTCGCACTGTCCTTTGAACGTTCATGTCCTGATCTTAGCAGCATCAACGACTCTTTGGAGCTTTCAGCACTTTCCCAGGTTTTCACACCTTAAGGAACTTCAGCTGCAATTGCCAATGCATCCAACGATTCCACAGTTTAATTCGGCTCTGTGAACACACTGGGACGCCCACTCATTTAGATTTATTTCATCCTTCGCTGATTAATCGCATTGTTTTAAAGAAAGACAATTTAAGGTCACAGAGATAACATTTTAGTAATATTATCACAAACACACACAGACAATTTCCACATAAAGCTCTCTCTCTCACAGACACACACACACAGACTTTTTTTTTTTTTTTTTTTTTTTACATTTTCTTTCTTAAAGATGCTCCTTTGAAAAGCGCGAGACGGCTCCTCTGTGAAGTCATCATTAAATGGTAATCCATTTCTGTTTGATGAGGAGAATTCTTTTCAAATTGTCCAATAGAAATCATTCACCTGCTGTTAGTCAAACTCATTTGAGGACATTTTGAATATTGCAAACATTCAAATAGATGATGAGATTTCAAGAGAATGTGCTGAAATCTTTAGAGGAACATCCGCTTTTGAAGTACTGCACTTTCTGTGTATGATAGGTGTGTGTGGTTTCAATAAGCCATACTTCTTTTTTTTTCTTTTTTTGAAAGCGATTAATACTTTCAATCAGCAAAGATGCATTAAATTGATCAAATGTGAAATAAATGCTGTTCTTTTGAACTTTCTATTCAGGAAATGATCCTAAAAAAAATGTATCATGGTTTCCACAAAAAAATGTAAGCAGCACAATGGTTTTTAACACTCATAATGATGAGAAATGAGCCGCATATTAGAATGATTTCTGAAGGATCATGTGACATTAAAGACTGGAGTAATGCTGAAAATTCAGCTTTGCATCACAGGAATAAATTACATTTTAAAACATATTCAAATAGAAAACAGTTATTTTCAATTGTAACAATATTTTACAATAAATCTTAAAGAGATGTAAGCTAGTTGTCAACATACAAAGCCACTGCCAGCGAATACGAGCATCATTGTGACAACTAGACCCAGTCAATAAAGGATCTATAAGGGATGTTTTGTTGCAGATAACAGATTAGGCTTTCAATTATCTGGACTTGGACGCTAGAAAAATGCGTCTGAGAGAGAAAATGATACGTCAAAGGTTCTCCTTTGATGGCTTATTTTTCTGCGC
Source organism: Opsariichthys bidens (assembly GCA_037194245.1). Classification (NCBI taxonomy): domain Eukaryota; kingdom Metazoa; phylum Chordata; class Actinopteri; order Cypriniformes; family Xenocyprididae; genus Opsariichthys; species Opsariichthys bidens. Next base: position 25,195,850 of record CM074283.1, read on the forward strand.
TTTTCTCCTTTTACAGTTCTCTCTAAACACACAGAATTAACAGAGCACTTCTGTTCTGTCTCTGGCTCTGTCTTCTATCTCTATTAGTTTGTGTTTACAGTCTTGCCATTCTTTCCATTCTTTTTGTCCTCCCAGAAATCAAACGTGATTAAAAAATAACGTTCTAAAGTTTCGAGGCTTCCTAGAAACTTCAAGGTGAGGCGACTGTTAAAGTGTTTGTCGTATACTATCTGTCTCTTTGGACTGTAGAGCCACAGAGAAATACAAAATGCAGTATTCATCCAGTACAGAATGTTCTGACCTCAGGGTCAAACGTTCATATTTACTGACTTTAGTCTGAAGACAGAAACAGTCTTATTGTTCTCACTTTGTTCTGTAGAACATTTCCTTCAGGATCAGTCAATGGTACTAACTTAAAGATATTTGGTTTTTGTGTGGATTCAGGTAATTGTGGTGCCGATATTGTGGTAAACAGGGTTCGGTGTATAACAAGGGTTTCCCTTTATAGAATAAAAATGGCAGAATATTATCACTTCATGTTCACATACTGAACATTATCCTGTTCATAGACATATCTAATGTATTTTTATTGGATTTGCTGAAAATCTGAATTAGAAACGGTAAGTTTTCATCTCCAGAAAGAGGTTTAGCTTTAGAGGTTTGTGGAACACAGAATGTGGTTGTTGAGTTGAGATTATTCATTGCCGGTTCGTTCAGGAGAAATGACACCATTACGAATTACATTTACAAATGTGAAGTCACTCCATATATGAGAATTGGAGTACCGGTGAATTTCTTTGTGGGTGTAACGACAAACTCTCTAGAGCCTTTTACTTTTGATAGGATCATGCAGTGGGTGTTAAAGTGAAGACATTAAAGATGAGAATTTTTCCCTCATACATGCATTGTTCCATTAGTAGGTAGTTACATTTACATTTATTCATTTGGCAGACACTTTTATCCAAAGCGACTTACAAGTGAGGAATATAACAAGCGATTCATCATGAAGAGGTAGATAGACAGAGGAAGTGCTCACAATACAGACCTTGCTCAGAGTAGCATAAGCTAGAGTAGGGAAGGATTAGAGGAAAGGATAGGATTTTTTTTTGTTTTGTTTTAAGGATGGGGCTAAGTGCTCACGATAGAGATGAGTTTTCAGCTGTCTCTTGAATATTGCCAGGGATTTTGCATTCCTGATGAAGGTAGGGAGATCATTCCGCCAGCAGGGAACGGTGAACGAGAATGTTCTGGAGAGTGATTTTGTGCCTCTCTGTGACAGTACCACGATTCTTCACTCCTTTAGTGATCGCAGGCTTCTGGTGGGGACGTAGAGTTGTAACAGTGAGTGGAGGTAGGAAGGTGCAGAGCCTGTGGTGGATCTGTAAGCAAGCGTCAACGCCTTGAACTTGATGCGTGCAGAGAGATGAAGAGAGGCGTGATGTGGACTCTTTTGGGCTTGTTAAAGACAAGCCGTGCTGCAGCTTTCTGGATCATTTGAAGAGGTTGGATTGTGAATGACGGCAGTCCAGCCAGAAGAGCACTGCAGTAATCAAGCCTAGAAATGACCAGGGCCTGGACGAGAAGTTGTGTTGCGTGCTCAGTAAAGGCCTGATTTTCCTGATGTTGAGTAGTGCAAATCTGCATGATACACTCACCCCCCCTAAACCTCACTCCCATCCCGGGTTTCGACACCAATGTAACCCCTCCACCCAGGTCCTACTCGATCCGCTCCGAGCGTGCCTCAAACCCCGTCTTCCGGCATTGGAGTTGGACGCTCTAACAAGGAGACTAAAAGGCCGCGACCTCTAGCGTCTGTCACCAGAGCATCTCTTGAGGTCAGAGGAGTGAGGTTTAGTCACACAGAAACTACTAGCTGGCCTCCGTTACACTGCAACCTGTAACACTTCTTTTGTCTCTTCAGATTACAATCTGAGGGGGTTCAGCAGATATTTAACATGTACTGATATATTTCTCCACAAATCATCCAAAAATTATGTTTTAAACTGAATTTATTTATCAGTCACCAGTGCTTATTTACAAGTACAAAAAAAAAACCCACACTGAATAAACAAACAAACAAACAAACAAAAAACATTGTCCTTTTTTAAATGAGTCAGTGAAATGTAGTAACTTAACGTTAGTCCAGTCTTTTGAAGAGTTGAAGATGAAATGAGATATAATCCAATTTGTTATTTGAGTGCGATGCAATGTTTGATGTCCTAATCCCAAACGAAAGATGATCTTTCCACGTTGTTTCCAGAGTGCTTTACCCTATAGTTTAAGGCCTTGTGCTGCCTTAACTAGGAAGTGCTCTCCAATGAACAACATATCTTAAATGCCATTAAAACAGTCCTTTATTTGAGCATAAACTTAAAGTTCTCAAACCAGGACCAAAGTAGCAAGCAGGTAGCTTAAGATATAACCATGAGGCTTCCCTCTACCAAACAAGCTAACTACTTCTATGGTAGCCAGGCTTATATGCTGGTTACCTTTGGGCCTTAGCGCCCCCAAACTGCTCCTAGTGGTAGTGACCTTGATTTACCCACTATCACTTAAAAAAAAACAAGAAAAATAAATGGACCTTCAATAAAACAAAACAAGTAACACCTCATATGTTACAACACTCACCCCCCTAATCCTCACACCCATCCGGGTCACGGCACCAATGTAACCCCTCTACCCGGGTCCTACCTGACCCGCTCCGAGCGGGCCTCGAACCCGGGTTGTTTACCCAGCATTTTTTAGCGTGTAGGTTTTGGAACAAAGTTATCATCCTCTCTATAACTGAGAGGAATTGTGATATAAAATAAAGTGTATACCAAGTGAAGGTTCCTCTTGTCAATAGCAGTAGAAAATCCATTAGACACTGACAAGAAAAGGTTACCTTGGTCTAGCTCATGGAAGCAATCAATTGGCATTAACACCAACAAAGCAAACAAAGCCATTGTCACCAATTTCAAAGAAAAATCGAATTATGACAAATTTGGATTTAATCGCTCATTTATTACTAAACCTCGCTTTTGCCTGCCATTATTTGAATGCGATCCGATGCAGTAAAGTAAATGTGTTGGTGTTATTGATGTGGATTCGCTCAATGCCCTTGAGACGCCAGATAACAATGTTCCCAGTGGTCTCGCAGTATTTTTGCAGTGTCTTGCATGCGTGTAGATCCTATCGTCCTGTTTTACAACAGATTTATAAATAAGCAGCATCTCCTACCTGGACAAAGCGGTTTGTTTTTGTGAGTATATTAAAAGAACACTATCTACAGAAAACAGATCTTTTGGGTCTTGATTAGTTTCAGTCTCAGACAACCTCATTCATTTACTTAGTGGATGTATATCAACCATTCTGACCCATTTCTGATGAAATGTAGCGGTGACTGCTATATCTATTGAAACTGGGCAGAGTGTTTGAAGAGGTCTTGGTCTATTGATGTCACTGAGAGGTTATGAAATGTCTGAGAAGGAGTCTGTGCCAGAAAAGAAGTTGCTGAACTATAGTTGGCTGAGTAACTTCAGAAATTCCTCTGCTGTGTGAATTTTGGTCCCAAGTAGACAACCTTCACCTGTTCATTGTCATGGTATTATAATGAGAGGTGATCATCTACTTATTGATCGATTGATTGGTAATTCATTTTCATAAATAAAACTGCAAATAATTTAGTGCTGTCAAATCTACTTATCGCATCTAACATAAAAGTTTGTGTGTGTGTGTGTGTATATATATATATATATATGTATTGATAGTTGAATTTATATATTTATATATACATATATACTTAATTGTTATGGTTCTTGTGGGTTAAGAAGGAGCACAACGACAGAGATTCACCGGAACAATTTTTAATGATACACAGGAGAAGTAACCAAGAGAATGATCCACACAAGACACCAAACCAAAATAACAAACAACAAAGACTCAACAGAAACTGAGGATATAAATACAAGGAACGCAGGGGAGCAAACAAGACTAATTAATTACACAGAGCTGATAGGAATGAACTAATAATGAGGGTTACCATGGAAACAAAGAAGTGGCGGGAAAAATCTAACAAAGCACACATGTGATAAATGAAAACAAAGTCCAGAACACAGAGAGACATGTGACTACTTTTAGATGTGATTAATTGCGATTACTCGATTTGACAGCACATCACGATTGAAGTTGACAGATAAATAGATGTATTTAAAATGGTTTAATTGATTCTAGACTCTAAAAATTGCTGGGTTAGAAACAACCCAAGTTGGTTTAAATATGGAAAAACCCAGTATTTGGGTTATTTTAACTGCTGGGCAGTTTTAATTAACTCATCTATTGTTTAAAAAAATACAACATGGCTGGCTTAAAGTGAACCAAAAATTGGTCAGTTGTGAATAAGCAATTTAATAAATGTTTATTATTTAATTATTATTTATTGAACTTATTAATAAACGTCCATTTGCAACCTATATTGTGTTCATTTTAATTGAGCAATATAGTCATTTTTTAACAATAGTTGAGTTAATCATAGTTAAATATGCCTATTTATTTAAAAAACGATTTAAAGAGCGATTATTGATCTACATGAATTAAATAATTGATCATTTAGTTATTTCATTTTCAACTCAGAGCACAACTTCAAACGATTACAGCATCATTACCATCATTAAATACAATACAGCAATCGTCTTAATCTTCTGAACTGTAGAAATGATTAACGGAGCAGTTATGAGGTCAGCTGGTATTCTGAGCAGTGAATAACTTACTGAGATTAATTGCTGTTCGGTTTGGCTCACTACCAAGGGCACTATGAAGAACATGATTTCCCTTCAGGGTGTCACGGCTCTTGAATGTGTGTGAGGCTCTCAGCCAGAGGCAATGACTTTTGTCATAGGAGATGCCTGTCAGACAATATTTGACCGCATGATCCATAGGTTTATTTACTTTAGAAGCCAAACATGAGATGTAACAATACAAATGCAGAATATAACTGCTAACACATTTTTAAGTTCCTCAGGGTTAAGCATGCCTTTCTCACAGTTCAACACATTTATATGTATTATATATCTAGAGTTAAGTTATTTTATTGTTTGTGTTGCTGATACACATAGCAAACGAATAGTTCACCCAAGACTAAAAAGTCTGTTATTATGTACATGGCATGCCATTCTAAATCTCTGTGGAAGGAAGGGTTCTGGTCGCCCCAAACATCTTCTATTTAAGGATTATGGAGGCCACTGTGCTCTTAGGAACTTTAAGTGCAGCAGATTTTTTTTTTGTAACCTTGGCCAGATCTGTGCCTTGCCACAGTTCTGTCTCTGAGCTCTTCAGGCAGTTCCTTTGACCTCATGATTCTCATTTGCTCTGACATGCATGACATGCACTGTGAGCTGTAAGGTCTTATATAGACAGGTGTGTGGCTTTCCTAATCAAATCCATTCAGTATAATCAAATACAGCTGGACTCAAATACTGAATACTTAGGACCATGTGATATTTCAGTTTTTTATTTTTTTAATAAATCTGCAAAAATGTCAAGAATTCTGTGTTTTTCTGTCAATATGGGGTGCTTTGTGTACATTAACGAGGAAAAAAATTAACTTAAATGATTTTAGCAAATCGCTGCAATATAACAAAGAGTGAGAAATTTAAGTTGGTCTGAATACTTTCCGTACCCACTGTGTGTGTGTGTATGTGTATATATATATTATTATTATTATTATTATTATTATAACTATTTTTAGGTTTAATTTATTTTTAATTAGTTGTCAGAGCAATGTTTCTAATTTTTTTTAATTTTTTTCTAAAGTTTTTTTATCTTACATTTTTATTTCATTTCAGCTTTATTTTATTTTATTTTATTAAACTTTTTTTTAAAAAAACATTAGTTTTTTTTTTTAGTTAATGGCAGTGCTTGAAGTGGAAAAAATAAAAGTCCCGGTACTCTGATTGCTCGGTTCAAAATGCAACATGTACATACAACATGTCGGAAGTGAAGGTACGCAAGGAAAAATGGTGGTACGCTAAAGGTAATAATGGAGAAGTGCGTACCAGCCCCCTTCAAGCACTGGTTAATGATAATAACCCTCCTTTGAAGGAGCAATAGAAAAGTAATAGTCTTTTTCTTAATGGAAAAAAAAAAAATCAATCAAAATTGAATTGAATCCCTAATTAAATCTGTGATAATGGTGAATTCAGTTCATGTCGGAAAGATCATATTTACGAGTTGAACCCACATGAATGCCACCACAAAGTCAATATGAGTTAGAAGCTCTGGTTTACGGGTCGAGTTTACGAGTTGGCACGTGTCAGTGGGGAAACATGGTAAGATACCACAATACTTATAGGTATTTAGCAGTTGAATTGTCAGGCTTTTTGTATTTACAACGAAATAAGCTAATTGCCTGCACAAAATATGATGGCATTATAATATAGCAATATAATTGTAATGACAAAATTGACACGCACCTGACGTCATAAACATAAATACGAACTTCTCTGGAGGACTTGAATGCACCAAAATATCTGTTTGTTTACATTAGCACACCTGGAGCAACACCATATAAGGAGAAGGAGGCAGGGGAAAACACACAAACCTCATTGGTGCTTGTGTCTTTTATCAGTGCAGTAGATTTGAATGTCGCCCCCTACACTTGAGTAAATAATGATATACTCGAAGTGAAATATTCTGTTAAAAAGTTAAATAAAACAGCTGAGGTATAAAGATTATTCCATACGAAGTCGATACTGAAATTTAAAAAATGTGATGCTTTGAGTGGATTGGTAAACGCATCTTATTGGCCATTGTGTTCACACACTCATCGGATATGTCTGTGATTGGCTTCAATGATCTACGGTTCAAAAACTTGTTGAAATGACGCTCTTCATCAGGTGCTTACAGATACACACGGGAGCGTTTGAAAGCAGGCGTCTTTTGAAAACTCTAAATGCATGGGAATGACAAAATAAAGGAAAAAATTTAAATAATTTCTATATTTAGTCCCTTGATTGTAATTTTTACACTATCATACATATTACTGATGGCAATTGAATTGTTCATTATATCAAGGAGGTAGTGGTTGTTACTGTGGACATCCCTCTGGAATGAAGTGATAGCTTAATAAGATTCAAAACAGGTGGACCAATTATTTCCCACATTAGCAGATCCAAATACATGATCACCTTCATCAGATTCCTGTTCAGACAGGAGCCAGAAACTGTCCATCATTTAGTAACCTTGATTCTATCTGCTCGACTGTCTTCCTCTTATCTGCCAGGCTGAAGGAAAGCAGGCAAAGATAAGGCTCGGACTACAAGGACAACTTAACCCCGCTCCCACATCTGAGACTGAGCAACTCTGAGTCTCTGGCCGACTGACAGGCAGCGCATTCATCCATCCCAGAGATCAACAGAGCAGATAAACACAAGAGGGCCCTGAAATCAGTCAGGGAGGGAGATTTAAAGCAAGGTTGGACAAGACTGTTGGCAGCACTTATTTGCTGTGTTTTCCGATTAATTTGCAATCTACTTTCAAAAGCACATCTGACACTAAGTCACTACAGACTACAAAATACAAAAATTTTTCTGTGATGATAGGTTTAGGGTTAGGGGCTAGAAAACATCCTCAGCACAATATGAAATCCATTATGCCTTTGGAATGTCCTCATAATGATAGGAGTAGTACCAACATACTGTTACTTTAAATTTATTTAAAGGTGACCTATTATGCCCTTTTTACAAGATACAATATAAATCTCAGGTAACCCCAGTCTAAATATCCGACAGATCATTTGTTATACCATGTTGTAAAAGCCCATTTTTGAGTGAAAGCAAAGACTATAGAGCTCCAGAGATTGACGTCACAATCTAATCTAATCTAATTTTGGCGGGCCATCAGGAGAGCGCTAGAGCGGCTATAGCATTGGAATCGATAGTGGTTGAAGTTGAACAATAATTTAAAATCGGACTGTTTAGACCTTACAAACTTTACTATTTCAACATGGTGGACAGCTGTTTTGCGCCAGGATGCCAGAACAGGCGGGGGAAAGCAAAGGGGAAATCGTTTTATCGTATTCCTAAGGAATCCCGAAAGACGACTGAAAGGATTCGCTGCAATAAAACGTGTTAACCAGCACAACAAAACAACAGATGGTTGTATTATTATTATTATTATTATTATTATTATTAAATAAATCTTTTATCTCAGTATTCTTATAAGTGTTGTAGATGGATTTTATGTTTAATAGTAACCCTAAAATGGGCTGATATAGACTATATAAGAATTTTTAGTATACACATTACAAAACACAATTTTTCACACACTTTTCCATAAAACTTTTCAAAAATAATTATTTATTATTTCAAGGGGCAACTAATGACATCTCATTTTCATGTTTTGGAAAATTTAACCGATTAAGATTTCATTAGATTTATGATGTCTGCTGTACTCCCAGTGATATAGCTCTGCTGGCTACGTTACCTACAAACAAGGACAGCTAGGGTCGATTACGTTACCTAACAACACAGTCGACTTACCCTTCCAATGACGGCGAAGCAGATTTAGCCGGAAAACTAATTTAATGACGAGTTTAATATTCATCACAAAATTAGATTGCGTCCATTCATAACCCTCCAGGGTTTTGTCGGCTTTTAAAGAGTCTCCGGAGTAGGACGAGAGAACGTTGATGAGGTAGCTGTCGATATCAGGATAGGAAAGCTATCTGTTCTTTTATCGATACACATTAGAAGAATTATAGGGATCTGTTATGTTTAGTCTTATAAGTTTTACTATGTACAGGTCTATCTTTATTGATTAAAGTGCGCAGTGAACTCATGCTGGCGCCATTCATTTCATATTTGCTCCCGGCTGTCCCTGCCTGCCAGCATGGTGTTGTAAACAGAATGGGTCACATGACATCCAGAGCTCTATAGATATAGAAAGACAGTTCACTCTTGTTAGTTATGAATGGGAGTAACTGCAATACGCAATATGGTGGAAATGGTCCCGCCTTCTAAGTAAAAGAGCCAATCACTGATTGGTAAAGTCATTGTTGCCATTAGAAGCTCGCACTTATGACTGCGCATGCGTATTGGTTTGTCTAGCCTGAAAAATACGCTTTTTTAACGCTATTTGAGCATAAGAAATAACATGTATGTGGCAGTTCGTGTCAGATTTTGTTGCTGATTTTAAATGTTATTTAATGGTGAGTTTGACGAGTTGTTTTTGAGATTTCAGGATTCCCCCATTCAAATAGATAGGACTTGGTCTTGGATGCCTGAAATAGCTGCCCGGAGGCGTTGCCGCCTTGTGAACAGGCTTTCCTTGAAAGGGACTTTGGTCGAAGGAAAAACATGCTTTTTGCATGCATGTATCTTTAAATGCAAATGAGCTACTGCTCCCCACCCCGCTTTCCAGAACAGGGCGGAGCCTGTACAACAACAGATACTCTGCCTAAATCATCTCTATCACGCTCACGTGGCATTGCGACTTCATCATCATGAAAGTTTATTATCTGCATGCGTTTTAAAGCCACATCAGTCAAAATACTGAAATATGAAAACGGTCAAATACACACAAGTTCACATAAACGTTAATCTGTGAACGTAAACAGCAAGTAAAGCATTGCATGTGTATATTAGATCTGTGTATTAAAATAACAGCAGTGTAATATACAGTACCTGCTGATATAAATGCTGTTAATATGAATCAAACAACAAAAGAAAAGCAGAAAATCCGTCACTGATCTTAATTGAGTAACTTGGTAGCTTTAATAAGAAAAAGTTTCTTACTTGAATGCTGCTGATAGATGCTCTGGCGAGGAGATAAACATGGGCGGGGTGAATGCTAATAGGGCAGAGTCTGTCAGCTGTCATGGGCGGGGCCTAAGCATTTGTGATGTCACAACAGCGAGAACCTGTAAAAGCTTGCTCTGAGACACTGCTTATGATTTATGGGGATTTAAAAAAATGGATTTTTAATATTATAGGGTGGCTGTGTACACACGCTCTGACACATTTATGTTCAAACACCATGTAAAAGTGAATTTTGCATATAGGTCCCCTTTCACAACAAATCTGCCATTAAATTCCAGCTCTGATCCCATATTAGGGTGGTAGAAAGTTGACAACCTGAGTCTAACGTAAAAGCTGTTGGTTTTTTGACTAAGCACTTAAAGTTTTATATCCAAGCTTTGCAGTATATGGAGGTCAAATCAAAGTCACAGATGCTCACACAACCTCCAAAGCCTTTGAAATCAGCCGTATTTCCCTTTTCATGTATTCTGGACAGACTTAACCATGGTTTGGTAATGCTCATGAAGGCATTTCCCCCGTATACTATCTACAACCCCCCCCAGGGACTTCGAAAGCTCAAGAGGAAGCTACCTGCAATTTGCTCATCCAGCCTGAAACATGGCCAGCTGTATTTCTGAGGACGCTTGACCTGAGCCTGGTATCGCTTCAAATCAAACCCAAGATCCTGGAAATGGAACATTCTGTTTTTTCCGGCTCTGTTCTCCCTGAAGGCTCAGGACGGATCTGACTCTAAAAACTTTGTGGGGTCAAAAAAAGCGCTGGCAGGCAGGTCAGTTCAATATGTTAGATAGAGAAACGGCAAGATCACAGTTCTTATTAATCAATGAATTTATGAGATATCCCCATCTGAGAAACCAGAAGCGGGAGGGGAGGATACTGGTGCTGGCAGAAAGAAAGCTGGCATTTCATTTGTCTGTGGCAGAATCTTCAGATTGCACCAGTCCTGTGACACCTGGGTACCCTTCACACACACTTACTCTACAACTTCAGAACACACACATACATTTTCCTTAAAAATGGCTTCCATCAAAATTGAATCTGTGGTTCATTTGTGTTTCCTTTTATTTCAGACTGCAGATTTGGCCCTGTTTACATTTGGTTTTAATATGCATTTTGGTCGAACGGATCACAAGTGGACGACGATAAATACAGGTGTAAAAGGGGTCTAAAACGTTCCCAGCTTGTCCACTTTCGAACACTTCCAGCTGAAAATGCATTCGACCGGATTGCTTTCGTAGTGTAGACACTCATATGGTGTGTTCAAATAGCCACAGCAGGCATTATGGGAAGTGCGCTAGCCAGAAGGGATGAAGCTTTGTTCCCTGAAGATCCAAGTTTGGTTTGAAGATTAAAAAATGTACCAAGCACAATGTTCTCTCACCATTCCTGATTCACTCACAGTGCTCGGCATGGTTTTACGGCTATTAGTGCCGAAACGAAGGCTCTCTTTGTATTTCCGTAATCTCTGATTTATCTCCGGCATTCTTATTTAAATTAAGCGAGTTTATTTTGCCCATTAAATCGAAAGATCTGAAAAAACCTATACATTTACCCACCCATAGACCCTCCCCTTGAAGAAATCAGGACAGAAATGGTAGAAAGTGGAAAAAGTCGGATTAAAACAGATGTAAATGGGAATGTGTCTCCCTCATCTCCCTAATCAACCAAAACACATCTTAATACCGGGTGTAAACAGTCTAAGATAACAGTTTATTCTGCAGTGCATCATGGGTAAACTTCTTGTCTTTCATCACTTTTTTTTGTTCATAAATGTCTTTCTTCATTGCTCAATCCTTTTTGATTTAGCATTTTAAATTTGGTAACACTTTATTTCTATAGTCTGTAACCTCAAGAGGTGCACTAGAGGCCGCGACCTTTAGCATCCTTGTTTGCCCACCCTCCTCCCATGCCGGAAACGCCGGTTTGAATCTAATATTCTGGATGGAACGCATTATTATCCTTCTTGACGTGATGATTTCCAGTCCTCCGGTGGTGTTTACTCAAGTCATAATTAAGATGATATGCATTCAAGTCATTTTGCTTATGAAATAAGATGCACTCAAATGTATTTATTTTTGTCTTTTCATCTATATGTCGACTTAGACAACAACAAAATGAAAAACAAATTAAGCACATTAGATGCTTTAGGTTGCTACTACAAAGATTTTTTCACACAAGCCTGTCGACTCATCGTGCTCCAGTTAAATGAGAATTATTTACTGGCAAGCTTTATTGCTATTCTTTACGAACAGTACTCAGAAACCATATAAGCTAAATTGTGCAGTCAGTATTTGCAAATTACAATTTAATTATGACTAATACCAATTAACTTCTGCAGTGATTTGTCTTTAATTGCCAAGCCCACAATTAAGAAAGTCTGTGCTCAATAGACTGCTGTGCGTTCCACTGGTATTTTTGACATTGTTGTGTGTTCATCTCCTAAATATAATCATTCTGACATGACTTGAATATGCAGCATTAGTTTGGGGAGGGGAAAGTAATCTTGGATGTGTTTCTTTCTACTTACCATAAATCTTTCATTCACAGCTTATCATCTCCCACACCGGCTCTCTCCCATCTGCTGGTGAATAACTATAAATCACATCCACAACCGCTTGACTGCAGTGACTGCGTTTTACCTTCATTTAATGTACATCTCTATCCCCGTGCCACATCTCAGCTCCTGATAGATTAGCACCATTCACAACAGTCTTTTGCTCCAGATGTCGCTCTCTCCCTCCATCAGTTGGGTGTATTGAAATCGGTGCTGACAGCCACCTGTGCACTTTGTAAATGTAGTTATGGAGTGATTTTTAGTGTGTGTAGGAAGTTGTGTATTAATATCATTTAAAAATTGTGATAGTTATTTTTATAAAATTATCAATATTAATCAATTTTTAAATAATATTAAATTAAATAAATCTCAGCAGTTAATAAATCACAGCACAAAAACATAATGCCCTGCAAAAATCATTGGTGAATTCAGACATCTATATATATATATATATGTGTGTGTGTGTGTGTATGCATATATATGTATGCATATATATGTATATATATGTATATAGACTTATAATATTAAAAGAGGTGTAATTCACTGTATCAATTTATTATTTAATTATTATATAATTTTATTTAATTATCTATAATTTTGATAGTTATTTTTATTAAATGGTTATTACTAATATATTATTAAATAAAGTGAATAAATTAAAATAATTTCAATCTCAGCGGTCAATAATTCACAGAAGAAAGACAAAAAAAAAATACCATTTAACATGGTCTGGTTTCTTGTACCTTTTCATGGCTTTTCAGGATGTTGTATTAGTCCGTCTAAAATATGGCAGTGTTTTATGGAATCACAGGATTTGACATCAAATCAAAGTCAGTTGAAACATGCAATGACTTCTCTGGTTCTTATTTCGTGTTATTTGTGTTGGGACACATATATTTCTATTGTATAAATCAGGAACAATTTCATGATTGCAGAATTTCAATTTGCTGAACAGCCTAATAAATTCAGACTCAGAGAGAGGGTGGAAAGAAAAAAATGCTGCAGTATAGAATATGATTCCTTTAATGCACTTTGCGGTTTTATTTAATGTTTGTACTAACAAATAACTCTTATTTGAGCATATAATCTGAGCCAGCATTAATCCTATGTTTAATATCCTTCAACTTGTTCTTTCTAAAAAGAAAACGAAACATTATAATTCATGCTTGAGTTTGAGAACTTTTTATAATGATGTCAATCTGCACAGACAATGATTTTATGATTAGTTTTCCACTTAAGTGCTTCTACACTTCAGGCAAATTTAAAATGGAAGTCTTCATCTCAAAGTAATTCAAAAGTGGCTGTGCATGTAAATGTAAATGTGTATGCACTTTTCAAAATGTGAATGTGTGTGCGTATGTCTGCAGAGAAATGTATTGTTGTACAAACTCCAGCAAAGAACAGGGTGTGTTTAGGTCTATTTCCATGCAGCCACAGGCTGAGGAATAACAACTGTGCTCTTTCCATGATGTACGTCTTTCCTCTCTCTTTTCATGCTTCACTGAGCTTAATTCAACCCAAACTGCATCGAAAAGCACAGCCACATCCTTTCGAGGGTGTTGCAGTTTGATGGGCAACTGATTGAAGAGCAAACGGTGTATACATGCATTATTTTCTGTAAACATCCTACTGCGTTTTTGCAAAGGTGTGGAGGAGAGATGTTCAGCAATAACAAAATACTATAAATCTGACAAAATTCTGATGTAAAAATGCATATATATTGATTCTAACCAACTTTGAGGACAAAATGTTCACTTGCTGCCTAATATATCCCACCCACTAACAGGTGCCATGATGAAGAGATAATCAGTGTTATTTCCTTCTCCTGTCAGTGGTCGTATAATGTCTTATCAGTGTATAATTATATTATACACTGATAATACTACAGGTGCTGGTCATATAATTAGAATATCCTCAAAAAGGGGATTTTATTCACTAATTCCATTCAAAAAGTGAAACTTGTATATTATGTTCATTCATTACACAAAGACTGATATATTTCAAATGTTTATTTCTTTTCGTTTTGATGATTATAACTAAGGAAAATGCCAAATTCAGTATCTCAGAACATTACAATATTGTGAAAGGGTTCAATATTGAAGACACCTGGTGCCACTCTCTAATCAGCTAATTAACTCAAAACACCTGCAAAGTCCTTTAAATGGTCTCTCAGTCTAGTTCTATAGGATACACAATCATGGGGAAGACTGCTGACTTGACAGTTGTCCAAAAGACGACCACTGACACCTTGCACAAGGAGGGCAAGACACAAAAGGTCATTGCAAAAGAGGCTGGCTGTTTACAGAGCTCTGTGTCCAAGCACATTAATAGAGAGGCAAAGGGAAGGAACAGATGTGGTAGAAAAGTGTACAAGCAATAGGGATAAACGCACCCTGGAAAGGATTGAGAAACAAAACCTTTTCAAAAATGTGGGGGAGATTCACAAAGAGTGGACTGCATCTGGAGTCAGTGCTTCAAGAACCACTACGCACAGACGTATGCAAGACACTGCTTTCAGCTGTTGCATTCCTTGTTTCAAGCCACTCTTGAGCAACAGTCGGCATCAGAAGTGTCTCACCTGGGCTAAAGACAAAAAGGACTGGAGTGCTGAGTGGTCCAAAGTTATGTTCTCTGATGAAAGTAAATTTTGCATTTCCTTTGGAAATCAGGGTCCCAGAGTCTGGAGGAATAGAGGAGAGGAAGACAATGTAGCTTGAGGTCCCGTGTAAAGTTTCCACAGTCAGTGATGGTCTGGGGTGCCAGGTCATCTGCTGGTGTTGGTCCACTATGTTTTCTGAGGTCCAAGGTCAACGCAGCCGTATACCAGGAAGTTTTAGAGCACTTCCTGCTTCCTGCTGCTGACCAACTTTATGCAGATGCAGATTTCATTTTCCAACAGGACTTGGCACCTGCACACAGTGCCAAAGCAACCAGTACCTGGTTTAAGGTATCCCTGTCCTTTATTGGCCAGCAAACC
This sequence comes from Opsariichthys bidens, assembly GCA_037194245.1. Lineage (NCBI taxonomy): Eukaryota > Metazoa > Chordata > Actinopteri > Cypriniformes > Xenocyprididae > Opsariichthys > Opsariichthys bidens. The sequence continues at coordinate 25,211,175 of CM074283.1, forward strand.
CGCCTGACCTTAACCCCATAGAAAATTTATGGGGTATTGTGAAGAGGAAGATGCGATATGCCAGATCCAACAATGCAGAAGAGCTGAAGGCCACTATCAGAGCAACCTGGGCTCTCATAACACCTGAGCAGTGCCAGACTGCTCAAAAGTGCTCATACTTTTCATGTTCATACTTTTCATTTGGCCAAGATTTCTAAAAATCCTTTCTTTGTATAGGTCTTAAGTAATATTCTAATTTTCTGAGATACTGAATTTGGGATTTTCCTTAGTTGTCAGTTACAATCATCAAAATGACAAGAAATAAACATTTGAAATATATCAGTCTGTATGTAGTGAATGAATACAATATACTTCATAAAAGTTTCACTTTTTGAATGGAATTAGTGAAATAAATCAACTATATGACCAGCACCTGTAAATAATCCTAGAACAAACGGAAGATTTGGAAAATGGATTAATGTTTTATTTTATATTTTTTGAATCATTTTCACAAAATGGTTCTATACAATGTGTAGATTGTGAAACTACTGGTAGAGTTTGGTTTGTGTTGTCGACATGTTGAGAAGATGCTGTTTTCTGCACTGGGAAAGCAAATCCACTTTGCATGCTCTTGCAAAGGATGAGTACTTGCTCTTGAATTGATACGGTGAAATTGACGTCATCGAAACTGTTTGCATCACTATGTATCAAGTGTTGAGGAAGCTTCCAGTGTTGGAGTAAAACAGAAATGTTTTACATAAAAGACATTTGAAAAGCAGCAAATGATGAGTAAAAGATTAAGGTATGGTAATGAGCTTCCAGTATTGCAGTGTCAAATAGGGATCATGCGTACAGGAATGAGCAGAGAGGAAAACAGCAGTTTCTCTCCAGCTGGCTGCATCACAGATCATTAGTTGAGTTCAGGGCCCAAAGGGCTTCATCTGGAAACAGAGTATCGATTAGACAAACATCAACAAGTCTCACTCTCATCACATCCACTGAACACGAATAAGATGGCTAATTATACAAATGTATTTAAGCACTAATTGTGCACTTTTTTTTTTTAAATTCAGTATGTTACTAGAAACTTTTCTTGTAACTTTTTGTTATTAAAAAAAGTATCATTTTTTTTTTTTTTGAATGTTCAAAGAACTTATTTTTTTATACATATTTTACATTGTTGCAGCACCTCTCTTCCCAGGCTGTCAGTAACATTCCAGTGTCTTTGAAGCCCCTCCTTCCGAAAATCGGAATGTACTCTGATTGGTCAGCTGGATTGTGCCGTGATTGGTCAACCTCTTCGAGCATGTTTTAGAAATGTCGCACCCCTTAAGCAGATTGATCAGAACTACCCTTGAACAGGATGTTTCACATTGGTATGTTTTTATTTTGTAATTCTCTTATACATTTAAGCTTGGACATAGCGACAACATACTACTAACTCAACTAGGCCTCGCCCCTTTTTCGTATGCCATGGGCGGGTTTTATTTAAATGAGGAATATAGAGACCTAAGTTTCTGGAAGAAAAACTCAAGACTACAATCAATAGTTGTCGAATAACTAATCTTTGTAGAGAATGACTCCCTTTTTTAGTGACTTTTGTGCTTTGTAACTTTGCAGTTTGGGCTGCACGATTCATCGCGATTAAATCGCACACGATTTGGAAAAGGCTGCGATTATTTTATGCGCAGCTTGTCAGAGCTGTACGGCTCTGTGATCGGTAGTAAACGCTTCTCCATCTGAAAGCCAGAGGGTGCTCTTGCGCAGAACCCCAAAATATACCCTGCAGCAGAAAATCATAACACTGTAGCTGAATAAACAGAAGATTGAAACGCTTTGATTGATTTAAACATGACTAATAAACACACGACTGCCTTATTCTGTGTAAGAAGAAGGATGCTGAACTGTCATTATGAAGTGCGTTTGGAGTAAAAACATTTGTCTTTTGTTAGACAAGATGTTAATAAATGCTTTTCATGTCGGGAAAGATGTTTGCCACGCAAACAAATTATAAGCGACTCAAACTCGCAAGCATTTAGCATTTGGAGCCGCACTTCATTGACAAGCTGCGCATAAAAAATAATCGCAACCTTTGCGATTTCATAATCACTCTAAGGATCGAGTTTAAGTTCAATGTTATTTTTCATATCGTGCGATAAATCGTGCAGCCCTATTTGCAGTCCTTTATCATGCTTACGTTATTAGGAGAAATTGACAATCCTTAAATAATTTGGGGAAGATGTTTGTGTAAATTTAGATTATTATTGTTTTGTATTGTTTCTGGTTCCATCCAAACCAAATCATCCTTATAAAACTGCAGAGATGCAATTTTAGACTTCCAGTTGCAGAGCATTTCGTTCCCTGATAAATCTCGCCTATATAGAGCTTGCTCCCTATAGGTACAGAATATGAATCTTGACCAGAAGATACTACATCTTTTTTCTAGTTCTTGTAGTACATCTCGTTCTTATTACTCACCATCAAGAGCACCGGCACACACTCCTGCTCGTACAGACATTGTTCAGATGTGAGTGTCCGAATGTGACACAATAGAAGTCTATCATACTGGGTCAATGGCAGAGTAATGTAATATTAGATAGCATGGTGTCCTGGTGATTGAATGGTCTGGCTATATCCTTAAAAAACCCTTGTGACTACTAAACCTGAGACAGTATGATCAGCACTGTCCTATAAAAAGTGTAAGAATTTTTGTCATATATAAGTTTTAGTGTTTCCCAACCATTCTTTTGTATCCACATCAATAATGCTCATTGACACCAACCCGCTATTTTTTCTCTTTTTGACTTCTTTGGCAATATTATTAAAGCAGCTGTTATAACAATGAATTACTTTTAGACTAAAAAACAGTGGCTGGAAAAGTATCTTCCTTTCTCTTTAATGAGACACCTGAGTTTGTTTGTCTGTCACACGTCTTGACAGTTCTGGCGCAATCATAGAGAAACTTTCTCTGAGAAAGACCTAATGGCGAATTTATTTATAAATGAAATTCAAATGGGACTTGGGTTAACAAAAGTAAAGTCATTTTCATTCTTTGTACAGTGTGGTGGAATATAAATCCCACCGAAGCTCAAAAAAGTATGAAATATGCCACGAGTGAATCAATACCGAAGTTACGACTTTACGTGACAAAGACGAACAGATTTAACTAAGCAAAAGCAAAATCTTTCTCAGAACCAGATCGTGTGAAAATAACAATGAAAAAATAGCATTAACTGGCTCGTGTTTGAAAAGTGAATATGTTTGACTGTAAGCTACGCTGAAAGAAAATGAAAAGATTTATTTCATGTGCATTTTTTTTTTTATAAAGTTTTATTTGAACTTTTGATGCATTATTCTTTTATGTACATATCTGTACAATTGGATTCAGGAATATACAATAGTTTCATTCTCCTATTAACAGTTACTTTGTCATGACAGCACAGAAATAAATGTGAAGATTAGCTATAATAGCTGGGATTTTGAAAGAAATTACATGTATTTAGAGTATGAAAAACAGATAAGAGCTTCTGCATAATGCGCTCTAATGCGATGTATAATCATCATTTGTTGTGTCCTTGATGGTTTAACAACTTTCTAATAAGCCCTTATCATCGACCCAGTAAACCCGAACATGTTGTTTAGCTCGTGAATTACATGCATTTCCACTTGCTGTTGTTTTTTGTCCTAAATTCACAATACATCTTGACATTATATTTCCTTTTAACCTTATTGGGTATTGTTTACTTGTTATGCAGTAGAATTGGTTTACAGATGTTTGACGCAGTCTTTATGTGTAGAATGAAAGCACACATGAGGAAAATAGATTTGAGTCAATGCAAGTTGTTTTGAAAGGGGATGATCATTTTTGTCCTGGATTTTGCATGCTGGCATTTTCATGCAATCCATCCTTGCTTTCCAAGAAGACGTGTTTTGAAACTTTGCGATAGATTTGCTGTTAGAATACACCAAAGAAAGTCATTTCAAAGGGTGAGGTGAAGTATATATGGCTCTTTAAGGTATAATACATTTTTTTTACAGTGTAGTTATACAGTATATACTATTGAGGTCCAAAAGTCTGAGACCATGTGTGCAAATGCTTCTATTTTACAGTCTTTTAATAATTTAATACAGAACGTACTGTATAATTACAAATTATATGAACAGCTTAACAGTTCAAGTGAAACATTTACTGTAAAAAAATGACATAATTTGGCAAATTAACCTACCTGGCATCCTGTGATTCTTTAAAATATTTTATCAATAAAAAACATATTGTATCATATTGTATTCCACGAATTCTTCCAAAAATTTTTGGAATTCTAACCCTAATCAACTGTCATTTTCATATTTGATTTGATCATAGGATGAGAAAAATGTAATTTTTGTATCACTACCCCAAGAATGCATAAAAGGGGTCAAATTGGCCCGTATTCATTCGCTATGGAATTTTGACTCAACAGTATTTATGCATACATTTTTGTCAATAATAATATTTATTTTCTTAAAACTTTATGAATTGGGTTCAATCATTTTTATGAAATCAGTTAAATTTGCCTCAGACACCAAAGCGTGTTTGAAAACGCATATCCCCTTACTATGAAAAGCAGTATGTGAAATGAGTGAACTCACAGTATTCATAGAGCAGTAGGTTAAAAAGTCCCTGGATGACCTACTACTCCTGCCATGATTCTGAAGTTCACAACCCGTGGACACTTTACTGTTCATAGACAATTGGAGAGCAGGAAATGACACAACTCATTCTTGTAGCTCATATTAAAATGCTAAAATGGCAATACATTACATTCAGATTGAATTAATTGTACACGTATTCTTGCTGCATAATACTTCATTCATGCTGTACACGTGCATACTGTGACAAGCAGGGCGGGCAAGAGCCTGGTGTTGCCAGTGGTAATGAACCGTCGTCAGCTCCACGGTTTGGTATCTCTCACGGAGGAGCTCCGGAAGCATAAAAGAGGGAGCGATGCCAGTGTTTTGTTCTGTTTTATTACGTTTATGTGGGCGACAGTCGCCCGCTAGGGATAGCCACCATTTTATTTTCATTTTGTTTCTTGTTTATTTGATATATTAATGTTATGTTGAATGTTCTATCTCTCTATACAGTATATATATATATATATATATATATATATATATATGAAGAGATTTTTTTTTCGATTACCACTTGCTTTTATGTTGTCTACATAACAAAAATGAAAGTCAGCTTCCAAATTTGATGTGTCATAAGCGCTTGCACTAAAACATCCAAAAACAGATTGAAGCGGGTGGATGGATGAAAGGCGAGATGCAGTGGGATGGAGAGAGAGTGAGGGTGTATGAGTGCATGACACAGCCATCCTGTCTTGTCCTTTTTTCTCCCACTTTGATGTGAAGGAGGCCTTTTTTTTCTTTGCTCGATTAATATTCTGGAACAAGTGCAGCTTTCTGCTGTCGAAGCCCAGGAGTGCAGATATACACAGGTTTTATTTACAAACACACAGATTGCTCTGTTTTCGACACTCTCTTGATCTTTCTCTGCCCCTGTTGTATCTAGAAGGCAGCGTAGCAGTGCCATCCTATTAACGTAACCTGGCTTCCCATCCGAGGCTTGTGAGCCAGCTGCCGTACATAACGGTCATTCTGCTGTTCCCTGCTGGAAGGGCGAGATCCCTGGGGCAGATGCTTAATGTATATTTAAAAGCGCACAGCTTGTTTCCATCATTACGCAGCGAGAGCACACAGGATAAAGAAGCACATGAAGTGGATGTGAAGCATGTAGCATCTCAACGGTGGGCTGACAGATGCAGAGGAAGGGCTGGAAATGGCCTGCAGGTGAGAGGAGAGCTGAGAGCAGACACTTACTGCATTCCAAATGTGGGAAGATGAGCATTAATGAGCTGTGGGAAGAGAGAGATTGATCTCTAGTATCAGAATCCCATTAGAGCTGCAAAGCCTTGAGTTCACTCTCAATTATTGGTCATTGGCTCGGTGACAGGTTTATGGCTTGATGGACTGTGCACAGATTTATGATGAGGATAAAACTTGGATTCATAGCCAGTTGTTGCTAATGAGAATTCAGCAAAGCATGATAGTCACACTGATTATTTTGCTGCAAGTATTTATACTTTCAGAAGCACTTTACAGAGCAGTAAAAGTTATTATTTAGAACTTAAATTGGCCTTTCTCTACCATCAACATTCGATTGTTTAAATTTTGACTGATATGGGTAATCAGCTCTTAAGGAGGTAAAGTTTGTGATTTTTAACAAGGTTTAAAGTTCAGGGAAGAAGGAGGAGGGAACTGGTGAATGTTCAAACACTTTAATATCAAAGAAACATTGTAAAGTAAAGTAAAGCGGCAGCCCCTCATGGACGACTGCCGCATATAAACATAATAAAAACACAACATAAATAGTTCAGGCCTGGTCCTCTCTCGTCCTTCACTGTCATTCCGGAGCTCCTCTGTGAGTAATTCTCAAGGGTATACCACTGACCTGCAATGGGGGTATGTGGCAAGCATTGTGGGGCCGAGAGCCGTGGGAACGGAGCGAAGCTGGTGACACAAGTCTTAATGTTAATCCCACAGCTCTCAGCCCCATCCTGCTTGCCAAATACCCCCATCACAGGCTAGGGAGTACCCTTGAGAATTCGTTGGTCTTCTCTCATCCTTCACTGTGGCTCCTCCTTTTATGCTCCTGAAGCTCCTCCATGATTAACTGAGTACTCCGTTCCTATAGCTCTTGGCACTGGCCTGCTTGCCGCGTTCCCCCATTGCAGGCTGGGGGTGCCCTCGAGACTGTGCTCTATTCGCCCCCCTCCTCCAGGGGGCAAGTCAAGGCAGCTGTAGCACTGGTGGTAAGGACAGACGAGGCAATAGAAAAGGAGTCAGAAGCATGAGGAGAGACAGAGACGAAAGAGGGGAAAAAAAACAATAAATTAAAAATTCATTAACACTCGTGCCACCAACTCGTTCCATTCCCGCGGCTCTCTGCCTCGTCCTACTTGCCATGTGATCATCCGTTATTAGTGGTGCTTGCTTAATGCTTTGCCATGACTCTAGTTGATTTGAAGGAGAAAATAACACAGGCTATGTCCAAATCTCTTGAGTTGGTACACCTGCTTATTTTGAAATTGTACTTACTTTATGAGAGCTAAAAAAGTATGGTCTATAGGCTATAGTATGATTGAAATTCAGACATATCATGTTGTCATTATTTTCACCTACCAGCATCAGGTGTTGCTTCACTGCTATTCACAAATCCTCTCCTGTGGCCTCATGGGATAGTAAAGTGTCCATCGTATGCACACTTCAGAATCTCGCTGGAAGTAGTAGGTCATCTGGATACGTTTTGCCTACTGTTTTATGAGTACTGTGATTTCAGGCATACTTCTTTTGTCACAATTTTTGCCTAGGGAGTAATGCGATTTCGGATGCAGCCTAACCCTTACATTAATGTCCATTATAGTGCCTCTTGTGACAATACTGAGAATGCAGCACAATGTTATCTTTATCGCACTAAAGCTTTATCACACAAAATCTAGTATCTAGTAAAAGAAGAGGCATTTTATATATAATAACCATCCAAATGTGGTAATAATGTTTGTAATGTTTTTGAGAGAAATCCCTTATGTTCACTAAGACTTCATTTCTTTGATCAAAAATACAGAAAAAAATAGCGATATTGCAAAATTTTAAAATAACTTTTCAAATTGAATATATTTTTGAGTTCTTTAGTGATCCCTCAGAAATCATGTGGTCACACTTTAGATTAGGGTCCGATTCTCTCTATTAACTAACTATTAACTATGACTTTTGCTTCAACACACTCCTAACAACAGCTTACTAATTGTTAGTAAGGTAATTGTTAAATTGTGGTATTTGGATTAAGGGATGTAGAATATAGTCATACAGAATAAGGCATTAATATGTGCTAATAAACTCTGAACTCTGTTTAGGTAATAATGCTAAGAATATGATTGCTTTTTTGACTTTAGACGCTAGACGTCCACCTACTTTTAGTCTTTGGATTAGTGATCTTATGTATCATCTTGCACCAGAGAGGACTTTGCCCAGTTTCAAATGGATTAAGTCAACTTTAATTGAACATTTTTAAGTGGATTGAACGCAATGAAATTGCGTCTATCGGCTCATTTTAATTAGGTAACTTGAACAAGCATCAAAAAAAATATTTTTTTGTCAAAATCAGTGTATTTTAGTAGATGTTTTACCAAATGAAGTACATGTAGGCTAGGATGCCTTTTTACTGGATGCATTTACAGCTCAGATGATTGGCTTGAAACATTCTGGTCCCATTAAAAAGGTCCTGCTCTTGCCAAGCAACTGCCAGTGAGATGAATGTGAATACTAATGCTGTCTCCAGGTATTGTAGACCTACATGCCTGGCTCCCATGAGGCCACCTACACCATGTAGAATAAAACGGCTTTTCTAGGACACTGATATGACTCGAGTCATGTCTCATACCAGCTGATATCATTTTAAACACATTTTTACTATTAAAAATGCCATTAATTTCTTTATTACTGAGAACTCCCTTAAAAGTGCAATTGAAAGTGGATCGGACCAAGCGCCACAACACACTTGCAGCCAATCAGCAGTAGGGGGCGTGTCCACTCATGATGTTCGGAGAGGAGAGAGAGTGAGCAAGAGTGAGATTTGATGAAAGGCTGTAGAAAGAGAGATGGCTGAGAGACATTACGAAAGAGAAAAGGTCAAAGGAATATCACTGATGAAAAAAGGTTGTGATCAGGCAAGAGCTTTAGGATCCGCATTAATAAGTTAAGTCATGACGTATTGTCAATTATGGTGACCCATACTCGAAATTGCTGCTCTGCATCCAAGTACACACACACACAGCAGTGAGTAGTGAACAAATTCACACACACACAGTGAACACACACACCCAGAGCAGTAGGCAGCTATTGCTCCAGCACCCGGGGAGCAATTAGGGGTTTCGTCCCTTGCTCAAGGGCACTTTAGTCATGGTATCGAAGGTGGAGAGAGTGCTGTTCATTCACAATCCCCACCTTCAATTCCTGCCGGGGTGGGAATCGAATTGGCAACCTGCAGGTTACAACCCCGACTCCCTCACCATTATGCCACGACTATTAGAAGAGCCTTCCAGCACTGGAGAGACCCAATCAAGAAAGCCTGAAAATGGGCATTGAGGTTGTGTTGACTCTGCTCCATACGTGAGTAATATTGGTTTTGAGTGTGTGTTATTGGTGACGAACGACTCTTCGTTTGCTCGTCATCTTCACTTTCACACTTTTTCACACTTCACCTTTACATTTTTCACAAAGAATTATTTTGCTTCGCTTCTACTTTGATAAAGAGACATCCACACGTTGCATGTTCATGCATTTTGGGGGCAGAGTAACGAAGGGAGTCGAGTGTTTGTTTGCTTACTGCACCTTTTATATAGTGGCTGTTACACAATATAAATGTCAGAGCTTTTTTTCATAAGAAGCAATTGTGAAATCTCAGCTACTGTGTTAATGATTAAGCAGTGAAGGAAAAAAAACCTGGCAAGTGTAAATTTCTCCAAAGGTAGCTTGAGGTTAGATGAGCAGCTGAAGTTGTCTTCACAAGGGAATTTCCTTTTCATCGTTGCCTCTTCTGTTCGTCTTGCATCCTGATGGACCATTCTCCTTCCGCAACAGGATGAAATCTCTCGTTTGTACGACCTTCTGTCTTTATCTCTTTGCTCCTTCCTCCCTCTCTTACTTTCCTCCTATCTCTGTGGAGGTCCCATAACAACCGAGCAGCACTTCAAAAAGAGCTTAATGCCAGCCAACAACACACTCTCTCTCTCTCGGGGAGAGGAAGGACCACATTAAGATAAAAAAGCGGAAGTTGGAAGTGTTTGGAAAGGGATGCATGGATACCAGAGGATTGTGTAGGCTCTCAGCCCAGGCGAGCTCAGTTTGGCAGCACCATGCGTCTTCTGTAGGCCACGCTTTCATGTGTTTTATCTCTCCACGTCCCGCCTGAGCGTATGACCAGTCAGGTTGTAAGAAGCAGAGATGCTTACGAACAAGCTCTGTTGGTTTCAGAAGGTTCAGTAAGAAAGCCTCAAGGACACAACCTTGCCCCTGGACGTGCCTTGTTCTTCTAGCTGTTTATCTCAGACAAATAAAAAGTCTGTTTCTTTTTCCCTAAAACACACCAAGGTTCCTTCTCCCTGTAAACTTTATACATCTGAGTGGTTTGGCGACTTAATCTAAATCCTGTGGAGCAGGTCACTTTTGTTCAAACACCATGCTCAGCCTGCAGTGCTGCCAATAAAACAGGAATCGGTAAATGAAGCCCTTTTTTGTTGTTCTAACAGATTTTTTGAAGTCATTCTCCTTCTTTTCAAAGACTTTGTTCAAACATTAACTTTTTAGCAGCTATTTCTGGGATGAAAAAGTTTTTAAGTCTCTAATTTCTGTCCTTTACAGGAATATCTGGAACTAAGTGGAAATGCAATGTCACAGATAAAACTATAAAATATGACCTATAGTGTTGTGCACAGGGATATTACAGAGCGGTGGTTTTCTGAAATGAAGAGGCAATATCTAATTTCTGCATCTTGTGCCATGAAATGTCACGATATTACAATGTGATGACTGACGAGATATCTTGTGGAGTGAAAAGCTATCTGACGATATCGTCATGACGGAGCACGAGGAGTAAATTAGCATGTAATGTTTACATTACATATTGTTTTGCGTTTTAAAAACCATTTAATGACGTTGGTAAACGGTTGCTTCAATTGTAAAAGTCTGTTCTGCTCATCCAGCACGAGCTGCAGAGTCGGACACAGTGCAGCTGGAATAACAGTTGACTGATCGCGTGACGAGAATAAGGCGAGATGACTGACAAGACCATGGTGGAGGATTCGTTGAGTCTAAGCATCTGATAAATGTCTTATCTTGCAGAATGCGCACTCAGCAGCGCTGTTCCATATACACAGAGTATGTGCGATCGCGAATTCGAAAGCAAAAGTAAAACGCGAACTCCCTGATGCGCACAAATTAGGCTACATACAAAAGCCTGTCTCCCAATATCAAACCTATCTTAGTCTGGGCTGTGTAGTTGTAATCACCTCTTAGCTCTGGTTTCTGTTTGCCCTTTGAATGTTGAAGGACCTTCAGTCAGGAGTTCTGGAAGCTATTAATCTATCTATCTATCTATCCATCCATCCATCCATCCATCCACCCATCCATACATCCATCCATCCACCCATCCATCCATCCATCCATCCATCCACCCACCCACCCACCCACCCGTCCATCAACCCATCCATCAACCCATCCATCCACCCACCCGTCCATCAACCCATCCATCCACCCATCCATCCATCCATCCATCCATCCATCCATCCATCCACCCACCCACCCACCCATCCATCCACCGAACCACCCATCCAACCACCCATCCAACCACCCATCCATCCACCCATCCATCCACCCATCCATCCATCCATCCATCCATTCATTCATTCATTCATCCACCCACCCACCCATCCATTCATTCATTCATCCATCCATTCATCCATCCATCCACCGATCCATCCATCCATCCATCCATCCACCCATCCACCAATCTATCCATCCATCCATCCATCCATCCACCCAACCCACCTATCCACCCACCCACCCATCTATCCAATCTCCACCTATCCAATCTCCACCTATCCATCCGCCCAACCACCCACCCATCCGCCCAACCATCCGCCCTCCCATCCATCCATCCATCCATCCATCCATCCATCCATCCATCCATCCATCCATCCATCCATCCATCCATCCATCCATCCATCCACCTATCCACCCACCCACCTATTCCTCCCTCCCTCTTCTTTTTGAATTATTAGTTGTCAAATTCTTGCGAAATACTGCAATTACTTTCAAGTTGATTGTGACTTAGACATGAACAAAAGTGGTGATTTTTAACCAATGATACATTTTCTCCAGTTTTTAGCATTCAGGCTGATTTGTGCACCTGTTACAAACATTGTCTTATTTCACAAACAAAAGACAAAAGCAACACTGCGTCCCTCTGAAATGTTATCCACTGGTGTCACTGACAATGTCACTTTAAACAAATGCATTTTCTTTATTAATCTATCACAGATTTATAAATGTTTTTTTTTTTTTGTTTATTTCCCCCTTCCCTTCTCAGAGAAAATGCCCTTTTACTGAGAATGTTCAGTTAGATTCTGCTGTGACCAGCTTTATACTCTGAATTCTCTACTCTTTCTCCAAATTAATTGATGATGTCTATAAAGGACAGGATGCATGTAAACAAGATGGCAGCTTTGCCTTTTAGTCCATTCTCATTTATCCAGTCTATTACAAGTGTGCCCAGCCAATGCAGGAGAGACATCAGTGATATTATTGACTTTGAACATTCCCTGGATACCCACATTCAGCCTGCAGCATCAGCACCATCTATCCTCACAGCACTTCAAACAAGGTTTTACATTTCTGAAGAAAATATGAGTGCATATGCCTGTACTGTGGGTGGTTGCTAAGAATGTTTATTAGCTTGTTGCTATGTGGTTGCTTGGATGTTTTAGGTGGTTGCTAGGGCATTCCTGTGATTGCTATGGTATTCCGGGGAGTTATACTTTCTTCAAAATATATAGGTCTAAAATGAAAATGTATGTATTTGAAAGGCATACAAAACTTCCATCCATTTGGGTAACAAAAAGTTTTGACATAAACAAATGTGATCCATATTTATAAGCCATACATAAATGAAAGTGGTAATTAAAAAGGTAATATTTCTGTAATAGTATAAACTGAATACACACTAACCACGTTTATCCAATTTGTTTCAATCTCATATTTTAACAAATCGAATATTGTTTGCTCCACAGCTAGCCATATTTTAGCCATGTTCATACTTTTTACCTGAATAAATGTAGAGATTTACAATATGCTGATTCTAATATATTTGAATAAATACATTTATAATTGTTTAAATGAAATCACATACATATAAATAGTTAATAAACTGTGTAATGATTTATTTATTTATTTTTTGCATAAATTTTACCTGTTGTTTCATTTATGTATGACTGACAAATATGCATCACATTAAGTTTATTACTTTGTTTAAGTTAAAACTGTGTAATCCAATTTAAATACACACACTACCGGTCAAAAGTTTGTAATAATTATGATTTTTTTGTGCCAGTATTTTATGCCAGTGGATTGCCAAGGCTGCATTTATTTTAAAAAAAATCAGTATCAGCATCAAATCAGCATATTAAAATGATTTCTGAAGGATCATGTGACATTGAAGACTGGAGTAATGATGAAAATTCAGATTTGCATCAAAGGAATAAATTACATTTTAAAATATATACAAACAGAAAACAGCTTTTTTAAATTGTAATTCTATTTCACAATATTACTCTTTAAAAAAAAAATTGGGGATCAAATAAATCCATGCATTAATAAGAATAAGAGACTTCTTTTTAAAAACATTAAAACAAATCTTATTAGTGTAAATCTTAAAAGCCTAATATTTTCTTGAGAGTAGAAAAGAGCGCACCCTCAAGTCTGTAATCTTTCTATTATACAGTATCTGGTTCGCATTTCTCAACATTTTTGTAAGCTACATGAAAATTGCTTGTCTGATAACATAATATAAATTGTGCAATACTCTGTAAAATAAAGTAAAGTACATGAAAAGTTCATACTCTGAATTTGTCCTCTACATTTAACACATCCAAGTTAGTGCACTCACATTAGAAGTAGAACACACACCACACTGCAAACTGCTTATAAAGAATTGTATTGAAATGATTAATAATAACTTTAAAAAACTATCATACTCCCAGCACACTCTAGAATAGAATAGAATAGAATCTAGTAAACAGATTCAAATATACTCTAGTAATGGTTACTCAAGAACTTGAAAAATATCAATCTACTTTATTACTTTAAAGCTTCTTGGAAACTATTAGCAATGCGGTTGCCTCGGAGGGATTGACTGTGTCACTCTAAGGGTACATTTACACGACAACATTTTTTGCACACAGACAACATTGTCGAAACAATCCTCATTTACACGGGTCTGCAAAAATGAAAAATAACGCTGTATTATGCTGCCTGACCAGTAGTTGGCGATGTCACTTTGTAAAGAAAATGACATTGTAACATGATGTCACCGTTTCCATAAATTTCCGTTTTTATAGTTTACACAGAGACGATAACATTTTCAAAAACCCGTTTGCACCCGAAACGCTGTTGCCATGTAAATGTACGGCCAAAACGCATAAAAATGTTTCTGTTTTTAGTTGAAAATGCTGTCGTATAAACAGCCCCCAACTGGCTTCAGATGAAAACCATCCACTAAATTCAATATTTAACTACTTACATAGTTTTTAACTTTCAGAGAGCACGCTGCAAACTTGAAATGATGAATAAAATATGTGACCAGGCACATGCTGCTTTTCTAATTTGTCTCCAGCGTCCACAGAAATGTCCTGTAACCTGAATCCAGTGTCCTAGACCACCAGCGGAGAGGAGCCACAGGGCACTCGACATTGCCCTCTAGAGACGGACATGTAAACTAAGAGCAAGGATGAGCTGTAAAGCCTTCCAGACAGACTCTCAGGAGGGCCAGTCGATTCCGTACACTATACATGAATGAAACATGCCTTATGAACAACAGAACTGTCGGTATGTGTGCTAATAAAGTCCGATGGAAGCTATTGAGTGACCTTCTGGATGCTGCTCCATGCTGTGGACGTTTTGTGCTGATGTCTGAATGGAGTTTGCGAAGGGTTTCCGTCTGCTTTTTGTATTAAGCCGGCACCGCCAATACAGGGATCAATACGGACCGGAGTGAAAGGGAGCCCATGCAGGGGCTCGTCCAGCTCTCCCTGAAGGCATTGTGTGCTTACTTGGACAAACTTCACTATAGGCTTATGCAACAATGAAATAATAGGGTGAAGTTTAGGAAGCCTGCCTTGTACATTTCACCATAAAATCAAAAGAATAATTTATGATCATTTATTTATGATCATTTATTAATTCTAAATAAAAATATAAAAGTATTTATACATTCTAGTGATATTTGTTTTACAGCCTTACAATAATTTTAAGGAGCAAATTATTATTATTATTATTTTAAAAATAGTATTATTAGCAGTACTATGTAATGAAAAGAAGTATAATCTGTTTGATGGTATTTTTTTTTAAATATATAATTTATAAATTATAAATAAAAACCATTGAAATTAAAATATTTATTATATTTATACGTATTCATTATAATTTAAAGCAATAAATGAAAGGGAAAAAAATTGTAATTGCACGGCTTCATGTCATTTAAAATGTGTATAGCTTTATACACCTTCTTTTCCACGCATTTATAAAAGCATCAAGATGTCCATACGACTATAACCCATGAATTCATGAGAGAAATCCGAATTATATGTTGTATTATAAGTCCGAATTGTAATGCATCATTCTTTTGAGTTTCATTGTTTTTTTGTTTTTTTTTCAGTGAACTGGATGATTAGAGTGATCTGGTTCTTGAGTTCAAATAACTTATTCAGTGTTTTAGCTACTGGAGCAGAAGATCAGCAGTGAATAATGACTTACATCTTCGGTTGATCTACAAAGTAATTGTATGACTTATAAAAGAATGCATGATTCGCAATAAATTAAATTATAAATTGTGTTCCACATAAGAAAAAAAAAGTCACGTTCGTAACGACATGAAGGGGAATAAATAATGACAGAATTTTCAGTTTTGGATGAACTATTCCTTTAAATTTAAAAAGGGATTGTATAACAGTAAGGTTTCTGACATGTTTTGGTGAGATTCACCCACAAAGGAATTCTTCGGTCAGTTTTAGTGTTTAGTGTTTATTCAAGAGGAAGGAAAGACAAGCATGCGTTGGAGTGTTCAACTTGTGATTAGGTTTTCAAACCAAGGGTTTATATTGTCAAGATAATACAATACGTCATTTACACCAGGCTTATCTGCCTTAATCACACTAAGAACGAGCAATGCGTTACGAGTACCAACTTAAGCTCATAGTGTCTCCCGCCAACGGGCCTGGTCTAGATAGAATATCATGGAAATCTCTTGGAGGAGTATTTCTCTGTCAAAGCAGGTGATACACCCAAGAGAGCGTCAGTGGCAGTGAAGAGAAACGGAACGAAGCCCCTCTCTTCTTCCGTCACTCAGTGTTAGACGTGGGTGACACTGTGAAAAGTTTATGCTCTCCCACTGAGATGTGTGTGTGTGTGTGCATAACACAGGATAACTGTCAGTATGTGGAAACACAGAGGGGGTAAGTGCCTCAAAATCTGGGTGTTGGAGGTTCAGAGTCCACTGGTCATAATAGGCCATCAGGTCGTGATATGTGCACCTGGGTCCTGTCGCAAGAGCTCCGGTCCACAGCTGGTGGAGACAATGGTGTCATTAGACCACCCAAATCCATCACAGCCCCAGATAACCCATAATAAGACTCATATGTCTCAGAAAAAATGCACGTTTTTAACAAAGTGTATTTGACACAGGATACATGCAGAAGAACCCTGCCAGGGAATCAAACACCTGCTTGTGAATATGTCAGAAATCTGGGAAGGAAATTTAGAAAAGCGAAGAAAGACAACCCACCCACACTGAGGCAGATTAGTGTGCGGTGGATGACTTCCACCATGCCAAGCACCTTTTGATTAATATGTTTGCATTGCAAAGTGCAATGCATTTCCACCAGGATGCTCTTGCACATGCAAAATAATAAGCGTCTCTTTCTGAAATGTTGGCATGCTGTCTCGCACTGGGGTTTGAGATGCTTTCAGTCTGTCTTGTTTGGACAAATGTGTGACAAAGCCTTTGAGTTTAAGAACAGCAGTAACTCTCTGGTTATCAAACTGAATGCAATTTTTGAAGATGAGAAATGCCAAACGATATGAAATCTGCCCTGAGAAAACATTCAAATCTCTTCTTATTTAAGAGGGGTCTGGGAATCATGTCGATCACGGTTGTCCGTGGAGAAATATATGCAGTGAAAAGAATGAGAATGAGTGAAAGAGAAGAGTTTTATCTGTTCAATAGTGGTGTTGCACATGTGTAACTGGTCCTACTTGACTCGCTCCTAGGGGGATTCGAACCCGGGTCACAGGCATGGAAGGCGGGCATGCTAACAAGGACGTTAAAGATCGTGGTCTCTAGAGTCAGTTGCTAACGTACCTCTTGAGGCCAGGGGAGTGAGGTTTAAGTCCTATTCGGATGGGACTGGTTTTCCAAGCGACGTTTGAGTTACATTTTTTAACACTCGACATCTATGATTTCATGTACTGATTCGGACAGGACTCACATCTGCGTGTTTATTACAGAGGTGAGAGTGTGTGTTTTTTTTTAATAATTTTATTTTTTCATCTGATACCATCCATATTGAAATGAAATGAAAGCAGGGTGAAGATTGGTGTGCAAATGGTAGCTCAGGTAGGTCAAAAACATAAGGAAAAGCATTAGGATAATAAAACATCAACAATCACAGACATTTGTATGGGATTAGTATTACCTGAGACAATTTTTCCGGACCTTTTTACAGAAGGTAAAAGTCGCCGTAATCTTTACTGACATTGTCCATAATTATTACTGAGATGGCACATTTGGACGGGATTAAATCACTGGGAAGCTCTGGTAATAATAATAACTTTACCCCACCGCTCCATGTAAAACTAACCCCATCCAAATAGGGCTTTACACGCACAGCTCAAACTACCTTACCTCAGTTATACTCACCCCCTAAACCTCACTCCCATTCAGGTCATGGTACCAAATGGAACCGGGCCTACTCAACCCACTTTGAGCGGGAATCAAACCGCCGTCTCCCGCATGGAAGGAAGGCGTGCTAACAAGGACTGCGGTCTCTAATGCACTTCTTGAGGCCAAGGGACAGAGATTTACATGCACACCTCTTACTAGCTTACATCTGTTACACTCACCCTCCTAAACCTCATTTTCATCCGGGTCACGGCACCAAATGTAACTTGTCCTACTCAACCCACTCTGGGGTGCGTTTCCCAAAAGCATCGTTAGCCAATTACAGTCGCAAGTTCCATCGTTATCTGCATAGCTCAACGAGTCGGTCATAGTTCCAAAGAACATTTGTAGTGGCATAGTTTCTTGTTTGTAAGACGTGGACTTAATAAATCCTTTTCATGAGCAAAATAAGCAAGCTGGTGTTCAGTAATCTTTTCTGATATATAAAAGTTTAATTTTCGTTTTTTAGTTTCTCAAGAGATTTAAAGTGCTGTTTTTGAAGAGTGTGCATGTGTTACTCCTCAGATGCCACGTCTGTAATATAGAGCAACAAATCTGACATTAATTCGATCTCAAACAGATTAAATAAAGAAGTTTTTACTCTACCACCTGCGTGACATCACTAACCAACGTGGCTAAACAACTCTTTTGCTACAATACTGTTTTGGGAAACAGTCGTGACTAGCTAGCTAGTTTCAACAACAATGCATCGTGCTTTGGTAGTTAAGCAGCGAGCTACATCATCGTATGGGAGCAGGACTCGAACCCCAGACTCTGGCATGGGAGGCAAGCGTGCTAACAAGGATGCTAAAGATTCTTTTAGCTATTTTTCACTCAAGACGTGCTCATTTGCTCCATCTGTGCATGTTTTAATATATCAGAGTCAAGATTTAAAAAAAAAAAAAAAAAAAAGCCACAGAGAATTTCATATATCCATAAGGGGCAAAAACAATGATCCATTCAGGAAACAAACAATTGTGACAGTCATAGTGAATGAGTCATTTGTCCAGTCATTACGTTCAAAAACAATGATTCATTGAAGAAAAAAGCTTTTATTGGTGAGTCACTGATTCATTAACTCAAACGATTCGACACTGATTCGTTCAGGAATGATACCGCTGTCCTTGACAACATTCAAACGATTGATTTTGCTTTTGCTTCTTAATATTTTGCGGAACAAAATTAGTCTATATAAAGCAATTGTCAGTATATTGTCTAAAATGTAAGTTACTCAATAGCCTATAACTCTTGTTTATTGAACTGCAGTTCAAAAGCAACATTTGCTGTTGTGATGTTGTTCTAAATATATGTTGCTTAAAATATCCTAAAAAGTGTACAGCTATCACATAAAATCTGAGTTGATCATGATTTACCTGAATTTATAGGTAGCATGACTGATTTAAAGGCTATTTGTTCAGACTGAAATGTATTTAAATGAAGTTTTTCACATACAATATTGGGTTAAAAATACATATAGATATGTACAATATCCATTAAAATCAACACCGTGAGTATAATAATGTTCATGTTCAATAAAAGTGCATGTCTAGCACGTTTTAAGACAGCCCTTCAGGTTAAAAACAATCAGATCAACTTCTGAACACGCGTCCAATCTGATACGCTCCGTCTGGCTGTTGAACGCGTCGTGTGTGAATCATGCCTCCCAACACCTGAGGTGGGAAATACCTTGTGGAGAGCAGCAGCTCACACTCAGACTAAATATAGATCCATCGCGAGGGAACCCGGACACCGCGCTTCCCCACGCGCGGCTCGTTTATCTGCATGTTGTGATTATCTGTAAAGTTTGATTGAATCGGTGGCATCTTTCGCAGTTTTCAAAATATTCTATTTGTTGCTAAATGGAAAAACACCGGATTTCTTAAGATAGAAATATTCTAACCTCTCAACTACACACGCGTAAAGCGCATTTTTAACTCCTTCTTCCTGGCGGTGCGCACGCACGCTATCCAACAAGTGCATGCTCGAAGCTCAACTGCTGTGTCTTCAGAGGCGATTGAAGAGGGAGATGCCTGCTTAAAGTCCCGGACCTCGAATCGATCCACGCAACCTCGCCAATACGCACACACATTGTCGCAGAGATAAAAATGCGCGTGTGTTTGATGCGCGTCGAGTGAGCCGGTGGAGTATGTGCATCTGTTAGTTCCCCCGCCGATGGAGCCGCCGTAATTCGTTGTTTTGGTCATTTTTACAACAAACTAGAGACCGTTTGCTTATATTTTGACGGTCCGAACGCAAACGCCTTACATCTAGTCCACCCGTAACCTGCGAAGACCGGCAAATCCTTACACCTGGTTTCTTGGAGAGGGCTGCGCAATTGCGCGCGCTGTGAGAGTATACTATCGGCGCTTTCCATGGAATCCACTCCACGCGTGATCTCCTCTGAGGGTCCAATCTGATGTGGGGTAAAAAGTTGCCGTCTGGACAGTAAATCACATATATGAGGATCAATACACACGTGCTGGTCAACACAGAGCGCAAACATGCCTATGCATCCGGTGACTTCCACTTTGATGTACCGGGGGATCTGCACCATTCCAGATATCCTGTCGTACCGGGCACCGGTCAACCTGCCTGAGGATGAGGTGGAAGGTGAGTGAGAGGGTCCTGGCGGTTTTTAAAAGCCCCTATTGTATTTTACATAAAATGACTACCAATTCTTGCATTGCTTTAGTCCGTTTCCTTAGCAGAAACCGGGTGTTTTGCGCACCTGTTCGTTGTTTTTTTTCTTTTTTCTGTATGTGAATGACCCAGTTTCGATTTAAAATACATTGATAGTGAACAGTGAAATGCTCCGTCCTGTCATGTTTCTGTTTAGTTGGAACAGTTTGGTAGGATTCAGCGCAGCTCATTTAAACGCGTGAAATGCGTTTTTCTGTGAGGTGGATAAATCTGATTGTCTGATTTATGGAAAGTAGGTCTATCACAAGCCAGCAGAAAGACCTATGAGGGGTATGCTGCAGTTGAGACATCTCTTTGAACAAGTGAATCCAAATGTGAAGCCTTTCTATAGTTCTGTTTTTGGATTCTGAAGCATTAAACTAAAGATGCATGCAATTCGCCAGTGAATTTCCATGATCTGTGTCAGAAAGTTTACCCTCATGAGTATCCAACTGAATTTAATTAGTATAAAAACCACATGTCCGCATGCTTTATACCTTCAACTGGCTTTTCTCATTAAAAGATTTTGGGATTTACGGAAAGTATAAGCAAGCAAAAACACTTGTTATTGGTATGCAGCAATTAAAATCTCTCTTTAGTGTGGATCTCTCATTTGGAATAATGACTCAGAGTCTTTGATGCCATGTCATTCTAAGCACAAAACCAACATTTTTCATTTTTAGCATCTATATGACACTATTCCATATGCAAATGAATAGTTTTTTTTGTTTTTTTTTTTTTTTTTGGTCAAAAACTACACTTTACCCCAGAGTGGTCTTGGAATATCTGTGCACTGCACAATCTGGATGTCTCTTAAATAACACACTTGATTCCAGCTCATTAACAGTGGCGCCAAGACATGAAATGAGTGCGTCAGATGGAGAGACATCCAAAATGTGCAGCGCTGCGGACCTAGGATCAGGACTGAATACATTTGGTTTACCTTGATAAGTATCCAATTAAATGAAAGCAGTGAAATTTAATTAAACTAGAAACATTAAAGTCTACATGTTCAATGCTGGAAAATAAATGGCTTGTAATGTGTTTCTACCACCATGCAATGCTTTAGGTAGGCTATGTGTAATCAGATTACATGTTTTTTTTTTTTATTTCTTGTGTATATACTGTATTGTTTGAATCAAATTTAAAATCAATTTGTTTCTTAATTGCAAAAATATAAAAGTTTGTAACGTGAGGGTCTGCAATCAAACACATTCACTTTTTCTCTATTAAACATCGTATATTGACGTATGACTGGTGTGATTGTCGGCTCAGTTCAAGATCAATCTTTTGTGATTAAGGTTTAATTGAGTAACTCGGCACCTTATTATCAGTACAGTAGTTAAATAAAAAATCCTCTAAGGCTGATACTCATGCTTTTGACACTTAAAACCCTGATGGTCTGATCGAGCATAAGATAAATGATGATAAAGTGACAAAAACAGATGTTTCGGTATCTCTAATCTGGGGAGCAATTCTCACTAATAAGTCAAGTCAAGTCAAGTTCAGCTTGATTGTCATTCCGCTACATGTGGGGACATACAGTGGAACGAAATGTCGTGTCTCATAGGACCACAGTGCTACATATATACAGGCATACAACAAAAACCTATACATTGAACTATCCTACTATAAATATACTGTATATAAAAAAGTGTGACCTATAGATACACTAAGATACTAAAAACTAAACTATAGAAGCTATACAATGTTTCATATATATTGTACATACCTAAACTTAGCCACTACAATTACTACTTTACTATATTTATTAATAAGCAGTGAATTAGATGTTTATTGAGGCAAAAGTCGTAGTTAATGTGTGGCCGATGTTTCTTGTTGTACTTGGTTGTGCACACTGTACATACACAAATATCCAAGTGTAAATGTGACAATCTATTTGCAAATGTGCCTTCATGTTCACAAAGGAAAACTGTGCCACATGTGGTCATCCCGGATCATGTAGTCTAGCATTTCCATAGAGATGGGAAATAAACATGAACAGACAGAGCATAGAGTTTCATCCCCGTAACAGTTTTGCTCTGCAAATATAAACAGCTCATGGACCAAACTGTTGGTTGAAGTGCTTCACACTGATGAAGTAGGCCATGTTCTTTCTCATCCTTAGGATATGTCGTTGTTTATTTGTGAGTCTTGAGTTTGAACCAGATTTTTATGTTTTGCTTTGAACTCTTAGGCACACTGGGGGCAGAAATTGAGATGTAATTTGTGAGCTAGATCCGTGCATCTTTATGTTAGTTAGCGAGTTATATTTCATTATTAACTCGTCCTTATTCAAAATGAAGAATGAGGATAAGAGCCTCAGTTAAAGCTCGAAGAGTTCATTATTATTCTCAGTTGAAGATTAGTTAAAGTGTGGTTCATCTAAAAGACATTATCTCCTGATTTTATGCTCACACACTGGACATCTTAACCCCCTGATAACATCCCTTAAAGGATTAGTTCACACACACACACACACACACACACACACGTATACACACACACACGTATGGCTTTTTTTCTTCAGTGGAACAATAAAGGAAGATGAATGGAGAATGGAGCTTTCAAGCTTTCCAACTCATCCGGATGACTCGTGTGCTATATTCCAAGTCCTCTGAGACCATTCGAAAGCTTTGCGTGAAGAACAAACTGCAGTGTAAATCATTATTCATTAATAATCCTCCGTTCCTGTGGGCTGTTAACCATTGGGAATCAAATCCGTGAGTTTAATGATTCAACTGATTCATTGGAAAGATTTGACTCAAAAGTATGATTGAGTCTCATTCACTAATAATAGCGTGAAGTAAAGGCACAATATGTAGTTTTCGCCACTAGAGGTCGCTTATTCAAAACAAAGGCGTAGCTTGATTTTGCCGCATCATGGGAGGATTTGTGTTCGCATTTATAGCTGGAGGAAAAGAATCTGACGGGATTCTGACAGAAATCATATTCATGAATGAGATTATGCATCAGGGCTGTAACCACCATTGATATTGAGTGGGGCAAGTCCCCCTTAATAATTAGAAATGACCGAATTGTCCCCTCCCAATATTTGATATTATTTATGCACCACTTTATTTGTTGTTAGGATGACAAAAAAACTTTTAAAAGTTAAATTTTTAGGCTGGTCTGCCTCAGAGGTCTAACAGCACTCGTCACTGTCAGAATGAGCGAGCTGGCCAATCAAATCAAAGAAGGCGGGGCTTACTGTTCACAGAAGATGAGTGCAAATTACAATGCGCCGCTTTCGTTATAGCAGTGGCAAGTAAGCTAGCCTATATTTGACAAACGTTTTATGCTTGAAATTTTAAGCGACTGAGAGGAATATCCAGTGGTGCAAACTACTCAACATTTTTCTGAAATTTCACCGTTTTGAATCGAAAACATGCTACTTGATTAATATGATGATATGTGATGTAATGTAATTCATAATTGAATGTGATGGGATAAGAAACGTTTTGCGTTTTTGGCATATTTGAAACAAGTAAGAGTGAATATATTTTAAAAAAAATCCCATTTGCAAATGATTTAAATTTAAGAAAATATTAAGATTACTTAATAACTATAGACTTGGAACTTTTACCATTCTTATTTAATTTTTGTTATTCCATTTTTTATTTTTTTATTCCTTTTGATTACACCCCTCCACCCATATTTAAAGACATGGTTACGGCCTTGTAATGTATTGAAATCCGCTGGAGCGATTGGTAATGAGAGACAAGCGTGACACGAGGCTCGACGGCAGTGGAACTTTTATTATACCGCAGTCGAGCACTTCCGCTTTTTCCGGGCAAGCGTATGTGGGGTAAGACAGCGCTGTTTATCATATTAGATACAATTGTGTTGAAAGATGTTATAATGCTGCTCTGTGTGTACTATGAGACACTTGTTGCACACTGCTGTAAGCTAGATCATTATTAGGCATGGCAAATCAAGAATACGAGATTTCAACAATAAGACTTACTGTGTCGAGCAATATAACAATGATTATTTTATATCAATGAATGAATCCATCGAAACAGTTGCTCAACTGTCTAATAAAAACACATAAAAGAAATCGAGGGTAACGCGGGTATGATGTATTCGATAGACTGGTTAAAATGGCTTATTTCTCTGGATTTAAACATTCTTGGAACATCTGGGATAAGTACACAAGTCAACAAAATAATGTTGCAGTGGTGTTTGGATATTTAAATCCAAAAATATTTAATCATATTATGTGCACATCATATGCACAGATGAACAGTAAATGATCCAAATCCAAAACGTGAATGTGACTATATCATTGAAAAGCAAAACTGACACATTTCAGAGAAAAAAAAATTGGAATAACCAACTGCATAATTAATGCTTAGTTGAAGCACGCTTTAATTTTAATTACAGCACTCAGTCTGTTTGTATAGGAGTCTATCAGCTCAGATTTTGCTATGAAAGTTATTTTGCGAATCTTGGTTTTGTCAGGGCATTTCATGGACAAATTTGTTTGTATGCATGGTTAGTGTTTTTAGTGGATAACGACTTAAATATCAGTTTGTTTCTCATGCAAGGTTTTGAAAAGTCATTAACCACTTTTATGATGTTTATTTAAAAAAAAAAAAAAAAAAAAACTGGTCCAAATCTTCTGTAAAATTCACATTTAGTGTTCAGAGTTTGTTTTTATTTAAAAGATGATTCATTCTTTTACCGTTCATGATCCACGAGCGGCAGAAAGCTGCTTTTTGTTGGACTTTATTCTCTATGAACCATTGACCCGTATGATTCACATGAACTGAATAAACATCCATTACCGGCAAGGCTTTCACTGAATGCGCATTCAATACGAACCAGCAGCCTCAAGGTTTTGTGAGAGATCGAAATTCAGTTAATGTTCAGGATCCTTCGTGTGCCGGGAATTACCCAGCTGTTAACCGCACCCGACGTCAGGCGCCACATGGTTTTCTATGGCAGTGCATGACAATCAGACATCAAGCTTGTTTGGAATTTCATTAAAAAGAGGTTGGCAGCGGTGACGGAAGCAAATAAAGCTGTGATTAAATTTGGTGCTGTGGATGGATTTCAGAAAGCAATCTCAGAGCCCATTGTCACAGGGATAGTAAGGGTAGCGTTTGCTGCCTCTGAGAGCACGCCAGCCTCTTGATCAAGACCACACTGACAGCTCATGCTGGACGCATGTTTTACGCAGAGTCACATTCAGCCTCAGGGTCCAAAAGCTTCTTCTTCTCAGTGGAAATTTGATGAAAATATTTGAGGGTGTATCATGTACACCCTCAGTACTCTGGCGTGAAGCTTCCTCTGAAGTCCACTCAGAGCATTTATCGTAACTAAGCTGTTTTTCAGAAATCATCCGAGTATTGATGTCACAAACACAAAGACGTTTGCATGTTTTCATATCAAAGCCTATTTAGTATTCAGCGGCTTGACACACTCTGGTGACAGACGGCAAACTATGTCAGCATGGGGTTCCCAAAAACATTGTTAGCCAACTATGGGCGCGAGTACTGTCGTTATCAGCTTAGTTCAACGAGTCGGTGTTTCATAAAGCCATAATTCCAACAAACATTCCCAAAGTTACATGGTTGGACTCCCGACCTGTGGTTAGAAGAAGTTTCTTGTTTGCGTGACATGTGGACTTAATAAATGCTTATCTTGTGCAAAATGAGCCACATTTCATTTTTCAGCAGACACTTTTATCCAAAGCGACTTACAAGGGGAGCAATTAGGGGTTTCACGCCTTGCTCAAGGGCACTTTAGTCATGGTATCGAAGGTGGAGAGAGTGCTGTTCATTCACAATCCCCACTTTCAATTCCTGCCGGTGTGGGAATCGAACCGGCAACCTTCAGGCTACAAGCCCGACTCCCTCACCACTAGGCCACGACTACCCTATTTCATTTTGATTATATGCAGATTTAATTCATGGAAACAAAGCAAGCAGTCCTCAGATGCCATGTCGATAATTTATTTGTGATATTTTTGTGATATTACAACAGTCGTGACTAGCTAGCTTTCTTCAATGATGCATCGTACTGTGGTGGATAAACAGCGAGTTATGTCGTTGTATTGAAAGGCAACCTTGAACAGAGATTACTAACTAAATTAATTTGGGAGTTAAATGGGAAAAATTATCTATGAATAATGAGTTAGTTTAAGAAGAAAAATTCAGGATAAAAATTACATGTTCAGGATGTAAACCAACGAGGCGAAGTGATTTTTTTTTTTTTTTTACAGTAAAGACATTTATGATGTTGCAAAATGTTTATATTTCAAACAAATGTTGTTCTTTTGAATTTTATATTCATATAATTATTCATATAATCCGAAAAAAAAAATCAGTTTCCACTTAAATATTAGGCAAACAAAATATAAAATACTAAAGTCTTTTCACCACTTTAATAATAAAAATAATAATAAATGTTACCTGAGCAGCAAATCAGAAAGATTTCTGAAGGATCATGTGACTCTGAGTAATGATGCTGAAAATACAGCTTTGCATCACAGGAATAAATTAAAATATATGTAGTTCTTTTGAATTGTAAAAGTGTTTCACAATATTACTGGTTTTACTTTGTCTTACTGAGCAGAAGAGACTTCTTTCAAAAACAGTCAGGAAATCTCTTAAACATTTGAATGGTAATGCAGTTATTAAAATATTTTAATGTTTAATCTGACAAATTAAAAATGTATATTTAAACTGATATCTTGATATATTTATTTATTTTGCAAAATTACTGAATTATATTTCTCTTTTTTTATGTTCCTTGTTTATTTTTTTGTGTGTTATTTATATATCAATGCATTGGATATGCTGTCAACTTTGAGGTTTCTACACTTTTCCTGCTGAATTTGAATGATGAACCTCGGAGCTGAATGTGTTGTACTGGTGGTGTGACACACTGACGGGTGCAGATCTGATCCAGCTGACAGCAGCGTAACCAACTGTAAAATCTGACAGATGCTTTCAGTACTGGGGGAAATTCAACCAATTTTCTAGTGATCTATACCATAATAATGTAGGAAATTGGTTTCTGCTCACAAAAATTGCCCATAATGGTAACTAACACCATTTTCTCTAATGAGAACTACTTATCTTTTGATTAATACTTGTACTGATTATTTTGCATTCTAGGAAAACCATGCAAATGTTACAGATGTGGCTATTAAAGCACAATAGCTTTAGAATTTCTTGAATGATTTAGACCATTTTGTGCATCCAGAACCTCAAACTCAAAAAAGAAAATGTTCAATAGCCCTAACTTAATTAAATTGAGGAAGACTTTTCCACGTAATTAAATTTAGCATTTTTTTTTTATAACTGATTTGATCTTTAAAATATTAAATTTATTTAGTTTCTGACTAGATGCAATCAAAATGATAAGGTCATCTGAATACATTGTTTCATTTTTTGGCTTTTTACCAAACTTTGGCAATTGATTTTTTTTGTATCTGGCAGTACGTAAAATAAAGAAGAGTACTAAATTAAATGATCTACTGACTGATGAATGATCTTGAACTCTCATATCAGTTTCCAACATGTCTGAGTCAGTCTGGATTTACATGCATCCAGGTATGGCATCTGGTAAATATCCATTTTACAAACCTGAATTACTTGGGGTCAGACGGGGGGATGTTCAACGCTTTTTTCTGGCACAGAAAAATTAAATATATATATATATATATATATATATATATATATATATATATATATATATATATATACATGTGTGTGTGTGCGCTCATTTGATCTTTTTGTATAAACTTGTTGGCCTATGTATGTGTCTGTGTGATTGTCACATATTTCTTGTTTTTTTTTTCTTGTTCTTGTTCTTGTTATTTTTCTTAAGAATATTGCAAATTTTTGGTAAAACAAATGCAGCAAGTATGCCTGTCATGTAAATTGCTGCAGATTATTTTATAGTTGATGTTTTACCAGCTGATTTTATTATATAATGGCTCTGCAATCAAAATCATGAATATAGTTTATTTTGTGCCATTTGTCTCTCTTAAACTGAAAGCAAGTGGAAAGATCCATTCAAATTGACCCTTCGCAAACAGTTTGATTTACAGGCGATCTGACCAATCATAATCCCGAATCCGCCATTTTATCCGACAAAGCAGTCAGTGGAGTTAGTAGATTAACGTTGGTGAACTTGAACCTGAAAAATTGTGTGTACTCACGTCTTTCTGCGGTTGAAACAACAAAGTAAATTCACAGTGTGTGTGAATTCAGTGCAGAAGGTACAAATCCGTTTCCTGTCAGAGTACAAGTAAAGAAAGATCACATGGCTGTTTGGCAGGTAGACTTGTTTAGAAATAGACATCCAGAAAGAGGAGTGATTCACTTGAACGTATCTCACTGACAGACGAACAGGAGAGCAAACAAACCTTCCACCAGCCAAGGTCTGCTTCCTGTTGCTTTTCTCTCCATTACATTTCTCTTTCCTCACACTGCCTGTTTCGCAGGATCATAAATGAGAGGAAACGGAGGAACAATGGCATATCTTCTGTATGGATCTGTCATTTGATGCAAATTCAGAATAACTTCATTTTTCATATCTCCCTTTTGTGAACTGATTTGTTTGCAAACCGAGAAATATTTTTCCATTTTTGAGAAATACAATTGCTTGAGGTCACACACACACACACACACACACACACACACACACGCACACACACGCACAAATAGGATGCAGAAAATATTTTGAGTGTTAGAAATGCTTTTTTCTGTAAATGTACATTAGGGATACAGAAAGTTAAAGTCAACTCCTCTGGCTAAATTTACAGAAGGTTTGCTTAGCTTGTTGTGAAACTCCACAAAATGTATCCATTATTTCTCTCTTTTTTTGTACAGTGCATGTAATATGAATAAATGCATTTAAATCAAAATCTGCTAAGGCAATGATTTTTCACTATTTACAACAGGATCTGCATTTTCATGTTTTAAGAGGCATTTCCTGGTAAAGAAAAACGAAAATGACTTTAAAAAAAAAAATGTAACATTGTAAAATTTTTGAGAAGCCAAATGTCATAAATATTTTTAAGCCATAAATAAACTTTATTCCATAAAATAAGTTAACAAACTATGCAAAAAACATTTAATTTTTATAATTATTCACCTACACATTGTCTCGTCCGTCAAAAACGTCGGCCTGCTGTTGGTGTTGTCTTATGAATTTGCACATGGTTTGTCTTAAAGTATATTGAAAACACCACATAGACATATAAACAACATTAAAAACTTGATTTTCACCACAGGGGGACTTTAAGAAATGAAAAGTTAAACACTCCATCAATTAGGGTTAAACTGTTGCCAAACGTCCGTCAAAAACTATTAGAACTACAAACAATGACATAACACACTCATGGTCTTTAATCACTGAATATTTTCCAGCCAAGAAATACATTATTATTACCTTTTTCATCCGTTTTCAAATCCACATCCTTTTAATATCAAAACATGTCAAAAAAATAACATGCACAATACACGGTGGTGTTTACGAGAAGCAGTGATTCAGTGAGTACACGCATTATTTGGAAAACCTAAAATACCAGATATTTCAACTACGTCATCTCTTTCCGCGAAGAGGGGAAAAAAAAATGGCAGACTTAATGGGTTCAACCTAGTGTTTGTCAGAAATAATTATAACATTTCTATACCTTAATGCATTTATCTCCATTTTTTCATTCTCGATAAATATTTTAGAGAGAATACGTAATAGATTTTTCCCATTGACAGAAATACGAATTAAAAATAGGTTATTTGATTCAGCTCAGAATTGATCAACCGATTTGTAATTGTAATTTCCGGTCATATATATAACAAATACTACAGTTAGTTATTATGATCATGTACTCCTGCTTTAGTGTAAAAGGGTTTATTTTGCAATAATGACTGAATAATTGTACAGTATCCCACTTATTACATTATCACACAAATACATAGATAAATCGACTAAAATACAAAAATTTTATTGTGGGAAAAAAAAATCTGCAGAATGTCACGACTGACCAACCAGAATAAAGCATTCCAGAGAGCAATAGGTTCTCTCAAAGTTATGAACAAACATTCTTCCAGTAACATGCGTTATCGTTAATAACATTATCAAAACATCATTAGCACACAAATATTGTTTATACATCATCCATCTAAAGTTTTTCTGAAACATTTTAGTTGGACATTATTCTAATGTTTTTTAATCATTCTTCTTTCTACTTTTCAGATGGTTTAGAGAACAATCAAATGTAACATTTCTGTCATGACAACTCTCGGAGAGATTGGCATTGTAATGGATGTGGCAATGTTAATGTATTTTAGTCTTGGAGGAATAGATCTGCTACGCTTCTGCTGCTGCAGAGCAAAGAAAGAAACTCGCTACTGCCAAAACATTCACAGACATGCAGCTGCATATATAACAAAAATGGAATAACCCCCGTAGCAGATCTAAACAAGTGGAGCTGGGGAAGGTGGAGGGTTTCTGAAAGTGTGCTGCTGACAGCAAAACAATGCCAGTATGTTTCAGTGTGCTCATTGGCTGCTGATCCATCCATCCATCCATCTTCCACCGCTTATCCGGGGCCGGGTCGCGGGGGCAGCAGTCTGAGCAGAGACTCCCAGACTTCCCTCTCCCCAGACACTTCCTCCAGCTCTTCCGGGGGGACACCGAGGCGTTCCCAGGCCAGCCGAGAGACATAGTCTCTCCAGCGTGTCCTAGGTCTTCCCCGGGGCCTTCTCCCGATGGGACATGCCCGGAACACCTCCCTAGGGAGGCGTCCAGGAGGTATCCGAAACAGATGCCCGAGCCACCTCAGCTGACTCCTCTCGATGTGAAGGAGCAACGGATCTACTTTGAGCTCCTCCCGAGTGACCGAGCTCCTCACCCTATCTCTAAGGGAGCGCCCTGCCACCCTGCGGAGAAAGCTCATTTCGGCCGCCTGTATCCGGGATCTCATTCTTTCGGTCATGACCCAAAGCTCATGACCATAGGTGAGAGTAGGAACGTAGATTGACCGGTAAATCGAGAGCTTCGCCTTGCAGCTCAGCTCCTTCTTCACCACGACAGACTGGTACATCGACCGCATTACTGCAGATGCTGCACCGATCCGCCTGTCAACCTCACGCTCCTTCCTTCCCTCACTCGTGAACAAAACCCCAAGATACTTGAACTCCTCCACTTGAGGCAGGAGCTCTCCACCAGTCTCTCTCAAGGAGTTGGGTTCCAGAGCCCAAGCTGTGCGTGGAGGTGAGCCCGACTATCTCTAGTCGGTATCTCTCGACCTCCCGCACAAGCTCAGGCTCCTTCCCCGCCAGCGAGATGACGTTCCATGTTCCTAGAGCCAGATTCCGTGTCCGGGGATTGGGTTGCCGAGGCCCCTGCCTTCGGCCGCCGCCCAATCCACAATGCACCGGCCCCATATGGTTCCTCCTGCAGGTGGTGGGCCCACGGGAGGTCGGCCCCACGTCCCTCATTCGGGCTGAGCCCCGTGGGTAAAGACCCGGCCACCAGGCGCTCGCCTACGAGCCCCAACCCCAGGCCTGGCTCCAGGGTGAGGCCCCGGTTGCGCCATACCGGGCGACGTAACGGCCTTTGTTCTTTTTAAATCCATATGGGGTTTTGAACTGCTCTTTGTCTGGCCCATCACCTAGGACCTGTTTGCCTTGGGAAACCCTACCAGGGGCATATAGCCCCCGACAACATAGCTCCTAGGATCATTCGGGCACTCAAACCCCTCCACCACGATAAGGTGGCAGTTCACAGGAGGAGCTTGGCTGCTGATGACACATGTATATGCTGCCAAATGAATAAATGTAAATGTAAATGTTACAAATTGAGTTAAGGACCTATAAGACTGCGCCATCTAGAGTTTCATGCCAGAACTTTGTATTCCCATGGTACTTAGAAAATGAGAAAAATGTTCACATAACCATTTAAAATTTTAAAACTGGATGGTTTGAATGTTTTGAGAACATTCAGAAATAATGTTTTGAATGGTTTGAGTTTAGTTGCATGTAATAATGCATAATGTATAGTTATTACTATCGTAACTACATGTAACATACATAACAATGACACTGTAAAATAAAGTGTTAACCAATAATATAATAACATAATAAAAGTAACTAAACAAGTGCCTAACAATAATGTACTTGATAGAAATCTAAAGCTGCTGTGGTGCATTTAAAGCTGCTCATGCATTTCTCTATCAGGACTGCTTGTATCGTGGTGCATGGACAGGAGGGGCAATTTACACACACTCTGATTTTCAATTACCAACATATCCACTGGTGAGAACTAGATGAGGGTTCTGCTTCAGAGGCTTTCCAAAATTGTTCTCCACCCCCCCCCCCCCCCCCCCTCTAAATAGGATGCCATTTTGTTGTCGGGGAAGAAAATAAATCGTGTTTTCAGACTACAATATACGAGATCTTCTGACTAGTCTCTCACTGCTCTTGTGTGGATGTGTGTGCATGTGTGTTGTACTTTTTTAAACTGAACGTACGTTCAATCAAATTCAAAAACCTGACACTGACCTATACTATTAATCCACTATCACACCCAACCTCAAAACAAGACGCTTGACATTTAAGTGAAGGCACTGCGCTTTCAACAAATGGCCCTCTGGGATGGGCACCAAGTTGTGCAGTGGACACTCGGAGTGTAATTTTAAGGTATAGCAGCTCGAGAGACAATAGGCTACTGTTGATAGATGGAGGCCTTTGTTTACTTGTGTTATGTTTCAGCTCTTTCGGGAGGGGTGAAATATAGATCCTGGTACAGCCTACATGTCCAGGCAGTTGAGCTGACTGAAGTCAAGATCAAACTTGATGTTTTAATTTTAGATTAAACCTGTTTATGCTCTCACAACAATGAAATGTTAACAGCTGATGAGCTGTTACAAAAGAAGTAATAGAACTATAGCATTGCAAGCTTGCTTTAGATAACATCTAATACTAATTATACTAGTATGTTTAAAACTGCAATGGACTTGGTTTATTTGAGATGATGGTAACTAAAATAAATTTATCAGCACATTAGCTCAGTGCATAGTATTTAGTATTAGATGTTCCAGACAGATTGTCTGTAGGTTATATTGTTGCACCAGTAAATGGTATACAAGTATTAAAAGGCTTTACCTTGACAAAACAATGGTAACATTAAGTTACAGACATACACATTTCTGTTATTTTATTTAGTTTAATTTATTTTTTATTGTGTGTAATGCTTTCTGAGTTAAATTTTTACAAAAACACTGATTCATTCAGGAATGAATCACCATCTTAACTGATGAGTCATTGAATCTTTCACTCAACCGGTTCAGAAGCATTTATTCATTCCGGAATGAGTGATGCATCCCAATTCGCTTACTTACACTACACCCTAAAAGTATGTACTCTTTTTGTGAAGAAAAGGTACATTCTGAGTCTTTAGCAAAAGAGTAGACAAGCTTTGGAACATACTGTCACGTCATAAAATTGCGTCTTAAAAGGATGCTCTGTCCTGACACCCTAAACTGGCCTGTCAATCTTGTTACAGTTAACATCCTCCACATTTCATTTAATTTCCTACTGTATTGGAGAGAAAAGAAGCAGCAGGTTAATCTGCCAGTTGTGGGTCTTTCATGTGGAGACTCTCCTCGTATTTTTGCATTATGATGCATTTAAAAGTTAATGACCAAACAGATCTTTCACATTGTTGTTGCAGATAATATATAACACAGACAACATTAAATATTTTTTATCAGGTTTAATCCTGATTATAAGTACACCCCCCCCCCCCCCCCACACACACACACACACACACATCCAACTCTCTCCATTGTGCCATTGTGTGATTCACACCCTGTTTGCATTGAATAAAATTCTACAATCCTAAAGTCTTTGGAAACACCATCAATATGAAGAATACGTGGAGTATTTATCTGTATGTTTGTAAGTACTTCAACAGAATGTTACTGTGTCAGCCGAAATCCTGATTGGCAGTGTGATTGGCGCTTTAGGAGCTTATCCACAAGAACGGTTTGTCTGCATGAGCTTTGTGATTCACATTCGTGCTTGTAATGTAGGGCTCAACTTAGAGGGTAGGCGTTATGGGGGCGTAAGTTCATATAGGTCAAATACGACTCTCTCAAATCACAGTAACACAATACCACAAAGCGGTAGGAGCAGAGACAAAGTTATGATCAATTTTGGCTCAGGATTCACAGAGCAAGGTCTAAAAATGTAAGCAGGCTGGGGGCTCCTAGTACACAGAATCAGAAGATGTCAAAGAGGGGAAAGTAACACGTGAGATGTCTCTGGAATCACGAAGCTCTTATCATTCTCTCCAGGGCTGTGCAGAGACATTTTGGGGGGCAGGTGCTCAAGTGAAAAAAAGGGCTCCCCTCTCATAATTACTTCAAAAATACATAAAATTAAGTTATTTACATACTATAGAACACTTATAAATTACTCACATAAATATTTAAATAAAGAAATAAAGAAATATGTATTTTGTTGGTATTATGCTGGAATCAATAAATGAGTAAAATCAACATTGTGCATTAATGACAGGAATGGCCATTATTACTATTATAATATTATTGTTATTTAGATGCATTTATAGTGCAATACCAGTTGCAGGAATAATCTTACGATATTTGTGTTTTAAATGTAAAATTTTGAATATTGAATACATGCCTATGAAACTTTTTTATGAAAAAGAAACCGCTAGTCGGTGGCGGCAAATCTAAATACGTGTATCAAAGAATCATTCATTCACGGATTTGTTCAAACCAGCTGATTCATTCATGAACGAAACACCAGTTTTGTTCATAAACTATTTTCATTCGTGAAAATTGACATTACTGTGTTTACATTTTAAAATTAATATCAATGTATTGTTCATTGAACTGTTGCATAATGAAAATTGAAATATTAAAATTACATTTGCGATCATGCTGATATTCAGGAAAAAAGCACTTTTGCTCATGTGATATCACAAGATATAAACATAAAAGACAAAATCTCATAGAAGGAAAATTCATATCTTATATTCTGTGGGCATTTTTATTAATTTTGGTGGCCTTTTCGACTCTGCACAATGCTATGTTACGCCAAAGCCAGACTCGCTTTTTCTTGTTAAGGTTAATATAGGGCTATTACCTAGTTAGGCTGGCTCTATGTAGATATTGTACAAAAAATAAAACTAACATATAAAATTGAAACGCTCTTGAGGGCACTCATGTAGTCAGAGAGCCACAGGGCAGGTGCTTGCGCACCACTTGGGGTCTATCTGTGCATGGGCCTGATTCTCTCCCTCTCTTCTCTTTCAAATCTCGTGATGGATTTTATGGAGCAGTTTTTCAGACAGCAGATCAGCGTTCCTTTGGGAATGTTTGACAATGACTGCAGACATTTACCTTCCACCCTGAGTCAAACTTCTGTCATCCTGCAATTATCAGGACGAGAACCAACAAAAGAGAATTTTTTTGAAGTCTTCCACAGATCATGTGATCAGGTCTTGGACACTTTTTTAACAAGTTTTCTTTTACAAGTGGGCTAAAGGGATAGTTCACCCATATAAGAAAATCATTTATGTACTCTCAAGTTGTTCCAAAACAGTATGCTGTCATTTGTTTATTTTTATTTATTTTTTGTGTTCTTACTTATTTAACTAATTGTGATACATCCATTCAAATATTTGGATTTTTAGTGGATAAGAACATAGATTTTGGTTTGTTTCACGTCGCTTTTGGCTTCAGAGGACTATATATAGTGTACGATTATATTTTCCTTTATTTCTTTTATTTATTTAGCCATTTTTGGAGCTTGACTGGCAAGTCACTATGAATGTCTTTTTGTTGATTCAATTTTTTTTTTTTAATCATTCTAATTTTAAAAAATCTTTAAAATTTAATCTATTTTGCATTGTGAAGTAAGGAGCCCTGCAAATAAAATGCAGGGGAAAAAATATGTAGACTGTAAACAATTCGTTCCCTCGTTTTAAGTAAATCGTGTACACAATGTAATAATTTGTTCCCTTGTTTTACTAAATCATGGCCACATTGCAATAATTAGTTTAATGAAAATGAGGGAATGAATTAGTTCAACATAGCCACAATTTACTAAATTGAGTGAAATAATTAATACGTTTTGGAAACAAATTGTTAATTAGTGGCCACGGTTTAACTAAAAAAAAATGAATGAATTAGTAAATCAGCCAATTGAAATGAGGGAACTAATT
>CM074283.1:25252859-25457859 GCA_037194245.1 Opsariichthys bidens
TTGTCCTGTCATTTGCCATGTGGTTCTGTTTTGATTTCCTCGTTATTAGTTCATCGTCACCACCTGTGTCTCGTCAATCAGTTATGTCAATCACCTGTTCCCCACCATTATTCCTCTTGTGTTCCTCTGTATAAATTTCCTCTGTGTCAGTCCTGTCCTGGTTCGTCTTTAACGTTTCGTGCCCGTGCTACCCTGTTTGAATCCTTCCTTGTTAAATAAATTCCTGTGTGTTAGTCAGTCCTCCGTTGCCGTGCTTCCTTGCACTTACCACGAGCATGACAAGAAATCTCCAGGAGCCAAAATTATATTTAAAAAAAAAAAAATTTTATTTACAAACAAATACATATGGTAGGTAAAAATTTATTTGGCAAAGAACTGAGGTTTCCCAGCAAATCTAATCATTGCCAGCAGCACAGCATCTGGCAGCGTGTTGTGCTCTGGCATGGACTTCCCCAATCGAAATGTTTTTCACTCCAAGGAAACCTGTGGCAATCCCTTAATCGGATTGCTATCTGTTCCTCACAAGACACGTCAAATCTCTGTGCTGTTGTTGTGCCTCATGCCACTAAATTTGCAGAACACATCTTCTCTGTCATTTCAAAGACAAAAGAAAGTGTAATTGTACGAACACTGGATGTGTGGATCAAGGCGGTTTTTCATTCACTTACTCACTCATCATTCCAAACCTGCATGATATGCTTTCTTCTGCCAAACATGAAAAAAATGCATTTTGAAAAATAGTTCTGGTTGTTCTGTCCACTTTTTCCTCTTCCAAAAATGAGGCTTCTTGAATGATTTGACTTGCGCGTCTTTTGAAGTCATATGATAGCTTGAAGTCATTTTTTGCTGGTAATCTTCCCCAATAATGAGCTTTGAAATTCTGTGTTTAAATGTGACCCCTTCATTTTTAGGTGCATGCTTGACTTTCAAAGATATCATTATTATTTTTATAGAAAGTGCTATTTTTATGAGCAGGTACAACTTTTGATATACTGTGACAAGCGAGCGCTATCGTGCTGGAAGGGCTGTGGTCTAATCACAACCCTTACAATAGTGGGTTGGAAGAGTTGTGCAGTTGCCTAGCAACAGGCAGAGGTGGGTTTCCCAAAAGCTTTGTTGCACAATGAACATTGTTGAGTCCACTATAGAGCCTCGGTATGGTTTCCCAAATTTCCCCACATTTCACACATCATTATGGAGTTTTTATAAACTGTGCTCAGAGGTGTTTGTGACAGAGGCCGATTATTTATTCCAAACAACACCTACATAGTGCCATACTTATTACACATTAACCCCTTTGACAAAGTAATTCCAGTAAATTACCGTAAAATGACCAGAATTACTTTACTGTAAATAAATGAATATGCTGTTCACACACGCACCGTTAAAGGCACAGTGTGTAATTTTTCGCTGCTAGGGGTCGCTAAACTCTTCAAAACAATGACAAAGGCGTAGCGGAAAACGGTCAAATATGTCCATTTTGCGCATATTTCCACAGAAAAACTATTAAAAACAGCGGAGCTTACTGTAAACAGCGCGTCATCTCCATAAGAACTTTATGATTGGCCCATTGTGGGGTATGGGGAGGGAGTCGGGGTTGTAACCTGAAGGTTGCTGGTTCGATTCCCACGCCGGGAGGAATTGAAGGTGGGGATTGTGAATGAACAGCACTCTCTCCACCTTCAATACCATGACTAAGCTGCGCCTGAGCAAGGCACGAAACCCCTAATTGCTCTCCTTGTAAGTCGCTTTGGATAAAAGCGTCTGCCAAACGAATAAATGTAAATGTAATGTAATACCCAAAGCACACTTCTTACGTCAGCGCGTTCGGATCTCGTACGTGCTCAGCTGAAAGCTAAAAGTGAATCAGTCAGTCAAAACAAATGCTGATACACTTTAGAATTTCTTTAGAAAATTGATAAGTCATGTTAATGTCAGTTTTCTGTTTGTCATATACTGCGATCTCATGCAGCTCGGTGGAGTCTTAAATGATCACCTTTGCATAGCAGTAATTACCTGACTGTCAATCAAGGATATATTTAGACAAGGAGGCCTGTTGTCTATTTCTGTACTGTAGAAGTACCTATTTGACTTAGACCTTGCTATTTATTAGACTGAAGATTTCAAGCTTTATTGTTTTTGTGTTCTTCATAATAATCACACCAGTTCTGGTTTCTCCCAATGTTTTTTTTTCTCTGCATCTCAGTTACCTGATGAGAGTTTATGCTCCTTGCTACTTTCGCCTCTGGCTTGCTTAGTTGAGGACACTTAATATTCAGCAAACTCTCTGACTTGACTGCTCTGACACTATCGGATGAGAACTCAAATTAGCTGGATGATAAAATCACTGTTTCACTCCAAAGCTGAATTGAACTCATTTCATAATTGATTTACTTTACACAGTTATTAAACTGGAATGAATCAACACTGAACTGATTTAAATTGAATAAAGACTGTTTACTATTTTCTTTTTAGAGCTGCTTTACAGTTTTTTTTCTTCTTTTTGGTAGGTTTTTTCCCATTGTTTTAATTTCAGTTTTAGTATAAAATTACAATATCTTGCATATTTTTACTTTGTTTTGCACTTAAAGAAGAAACCAAACCAATGACATTTGAGGCTTAATGCTATAGAGGAAAAAAAGTTTTTCAGAAAGAGTGCTTTCAACTCGTTTATGTTCATATAAAAAATATGGCATGCAGTTGCTTCAAACAATGGAATAAAGCTATTCAAAACCTCACTCAATGTAAAATGTGATAATCGTAATTAATAATCAAAATGATGATTTCAAGGGAATAATCGACAATTATGATTTTTGTCAACTCTAATATAAATAAAGGTGACTTGACTTTAATAATTATAATTTTTGTGGTGTGCTCAAACGTGTTCAGGCAGTTGAACTTGAGCCACATTATTTCAAGATTATAATTTCTATTATTTGGACTTTACAATGCTTTAACGTACTGAAATATACCGCA
Source organism: Opsariichthys bidens (assembly GCA_037194245.1). Lineage (NCBI taxonomy): Eukaryota > Metazoa > Chordata > Actinopteri > Cypriniformes > Xenocyprididae > Opsariichthys > Opsariichthys bidens. The sequence continues at coordinate 25,255,836 of CM074283.1, forward strand.
CAATATTCAGTAACATTGAATTAGTTCTTCAGCGTTTTGTTTTATTATTTTAAGTTACAGATCAAGTATTCAACTATCGTTTTTAATCTATTAAAACATTCATAATTAATTATGAACTTGCTGAAATTTGCAGCTAAATGTGAATTTTTCTTTTCGAAAAGTACTTTTTTTTTTTAAAACACCACAACCGAACGACTTTCAGAAATGTCAGTGGTTTGATGCTGTTAAACTATAATATGAGTAAAAAACCATTAAAGATTAGTTATCATAGTAGGTATAGATATAATACAGGGGATTATATAGATAATTTACCTTTAATGTTTGACTCAAGAAAACACATAGTTGTTTTGTAGAACACTTGATAGTTGATGTCTTGTTTCATTCATGCAGATTTAACCAGATGTAACTGTAACAAAGTAACCGGTTTAGTTCATTTGAAATTGTGTTGCATTATATTGTTTAATAATCGTTTAATACATTAAATGTCTGTTTAGTATTGTAATTTAATACAGTTAACTATTGGATTGCATTCATGGCATTTCTAAAGTCTGTGAAAAGTCATTTTTAATAATTGTTGAGTTGCAGTAAGTTATTAGTTAGTGTTTCATACTCAAATGATCTACTCGCTGATCTCCTTGAATGACGCGGGATAACATGAGCATGTTAACGATCATTCAAATCTGCAAATGAGTCTGAATATCCTGTTTGATTTTCTCTCATGTGGCATATAGGGCATCTTCTTTAAAAACTTCATTTCTTTTTTGGGGCATCCAAATGTGTTGCTTGCAGCTAAATTGTTTTGCTTTCAAATGAGCAAATTAGAGCCCACACTTCACTTCCGTTTGAAATTTGCTTACTTCCACCGTAATGCAGAGTAAAGTTGCCATCACCATCTGTTATGGCCCAGCAGTACCATCATTTCTTGTATTTTTCTCATATTTCCTCCCTAATTTCCCTCACTCAGGGGAGCGATAGATTTAATGTGCTGTTTTTGTTTGGACCCCATGTCCAAATAGCCATTTATCAAACTTACAGCACAGTGAACAAGCCACAGTACTGAATACTCCTGTTCACACTCCGTATTGAATATATTATCTGGATTTATAGTAATATCTTGCAGCCCGTGTGGTTCATATTTCATAATTATGAATATGGCATCATGGCGTGACAAGTGGAAAATTGCGAATGACTTAATGATGATGTATAATGCATATACGCCGAAGCAAGTCGGCTCAACCGACCGCATTTTCCCGTCTTTTAACAAGCCTGTACGAATGTAACGGAAATCATCCTGTTTCTTTGTTATAAATCAGTCAAGTCATGGGGTTGTGCTCGGCTGAACGCTTTTAAGGATCTGAATTATTGTGGGAAAAATCAATATCTTTTCTTGTCACTTGGGTGTGTTGATTTTAATATCTGTCTCTTAGAACAATGTTGCAGAGTAATACTTTTAATATTGGAAGTATAAAGCACCATCTTACAGATCCGTGTGTGACTCTCTTCCTCAGAAATCCGGGAGGCGTTTAAGGTGTTTGATCGAGATGGGAATGGCTTCATCTCAAAGCAGGAGCTCGGCATGGCCATGCGTTCTCTAGGGTACATGCCCAATGAGGTCGAGCTTGAGGTCATCATTCAGAGACTCGACATGGATGGTGAGGAGACACATACACAAGACTGTGAATGAACTGCCATGAGATTAGACCGGAATACCTAGTCGTCCTTATAGCTTGAGATGCCGGTGTGCTGATGTTCCCATCATGCTGCTCAAAGTTCCCATACAATAGGTTACATGCATCCAAGCATGCATACATGCATAGCACTTCACCTCGTGTCTGAAACAGTTCAGTAAAGCATTGAATCTCTCTAAGCCCCTCCTTTCCGAGTGCTAACTCTGCTCTGATTGGTCAGATGGCCCAGTCTGTTGTGATTGGTCTACCGCTTACAGCGCGTGTCGGAAACAAAGCGCCCATTACCATATCTGAATTTCAGCTTCAGAGACTTCCTCAGCGCTTATATACATAGTGATACGAACAGTAATGATGGCGTCAGTTTTACCGTATCAATTCGAGCGCGAGAAGGTGTGTGCAAAGTAAATTCGCGGTGCAGAAAACAGCATCTTCTTCTTCTTTTGCCACACCTGCCAATGGCCAGTGACTTAAGAAAATTTGACAACCAGCCATGAAAGTGTTTTTGCAAAAATAGGCAGTTATGACACTAAAATTTTAAATTTTTAAAGTTATAAAATAATTCAGTCAAGAGATGTGAGTGATTTTTCTTTGTCTTTTGTTGTTTGATCAACATTAAAAACACAGACAGCAGCAGGAATATTAGGCTGCTGTCACTTTAAGAGCGAATGCATGGATCCAATATGCTGCTACACACGTGCTTTCTTTCTCAACCGTTTATCTTCACTGAAGACATAACTGACTATGTTCACGAGAATACTTGCATCTTCTCCATATGTCAACAACACAACATGTTGCTACAACATGTATCTTCTCAGCTACAGTGTTTGACGGCGAGTCAAAGTACTAAGTAGACGTTGTTTGTGGACAGCCAATGAAGACCATATGTTGGCATTTGTTTCAAACCTGCATAGACGTGTGCCGGAAGTGAGACTGGAATTGCTGACGACTCGTTTCAGCAGTTAAGAATCGGTTCTTTCTTTTAGGAGACAATAACTCCATTTATTGTACTTGATCTTTGAAACTCTGCAGACCTTTTACATTCACAAATGGCTATATTATACATTGCATGAAAGCAGAACTCTTTCCCCACCAGCGTCTACTAAAAAAATTTGTCAGCCAGTGCAAGCATTCAGAACAATGGTCAAAACATAGATGGAGTAGATCGAGTCTACACCGGCAAAGCTTGCATAGTCCTTTACCTCTTCGCGGGCTTGGTGACGTTGGGCAGTTTTGATTTTTATGCTATTGAATGTTTGGTGATCGCATTAGCTTACTAGGTCTAAGCAATATTCTATCCATGGCTTCTGGTTTTTGCAGAACTACTTAAAATAACACTTAAGATTCATAACAGCGCCATATAACAGAGAAAACATGTATTGAGGGAAAAACGCGTAAATGGCGGGGAAGTTCTGCGTCATTAATTACGAAATCTCTTGTCAATGGTGGGGAAAGAGTTAAAGAGATCCAAAATCCAAAAATGTCAATAATATTCAATCAATATGTGCTCACTTGCTCATGCAAACATGTTGAGTTTCTTTCTTCTTGGATCACAAAATAAGACATTTTGAGAAATGTCTAAGATTTTCAATTTCAAGAGTTCATCTTTTTTGTTTTCCAGAAGAAGAAATTCATAAAAGTTTGGAACGAGTAAAAAATGACTGAATTTCCATTTTGGGGTGAATTATCCCTTGAATTAAAGCCTAAAAGACTCCAATCAGATGCATTTCTCTGCACTGTAGGGATACGAAACACAATTGATAGACATTCAACAAATAAAAAAAATAATAACTGTAACCTTTTATTGCTCAACTATCATATTAGTCACAATGCTTGGAGACGGAGGGATTATGCATGGGCTGATAATGAGAATACTGTTTGACAGTAGACGTTTTGAAGTTTGACAGTAATTGTCTTGAAATTAATTGAAGGCGAAAGCGATGCTTTGATGGCTGTAGTGGCGGTGCTTTAAAGAACATCTCAGAGATGGTCTTTCAGCTCGATAAAACCCACACCCTAAACTTACACTCATTCTGACACTTAAAATATTAAATGTAGCAAAAAAAGAGAGATAGAGAGAGAATTCTTTTTTTTAGACAAACTAATCAACTTAATCCAGTAAAGATCCAGAGAACTGGAATGACAGGAAAATGATGTGTTGCAAATATTAAACTGGTTTTAAATAATTTATTTATTGTAATTTTTCATTTTTAGGATTTCTTTAATTATTATCTTTTCATCAACTCACAAACCACCAGCAGTTCGCTAACACAAGTTGGGAAACTCCTCTCTATTTAATTGTTTTTGATAACATCATAGGAAATATAGGTAAGAAATTACTTGTACAGGCATTCTCAATTCAATGCTAAATAGCACATAACCCTGACAGAATTATTATTTTTTTTTTTCATATTTCTATCCAATCCTATACTTGTTTCATTGTGCCAACAACTGGAACTTGCAATCCTGCTAGAATGCATCTAATACTTCACGGTCTGTTTTTTAGGAGACGGCCAGGTGGATTTTGAGGAATTTGTTACTCTCCTGGGGCCCAAACTCTCAGCTGCCGGGATGCCTGACAAGTTCAACGGAACCGATTTTGACTCTGTGTTCTGGAAGGTGATTATTAGCCACTTCTCTTTTATATCAAGTGAGAACAGGCACAAAATCTGCTGCATCTGTCTGTCCCTGCCACACACCGAAACTACATCTAGATTAGAGACACTTTCAATCAGAGCTTTTGTGAACTTTTTTGCCACACCTGCCAATGGCCGGTGACTTAAGAAAATTTGACAACCATGAATATTTTTTACCAGCCATGAAAGAGTTTTTGCAAAAACAGGCAGTTATGACACCAACATTTTAGATAACAGGGAAAATTCACAACTCCATTCCAATTTCGATCCCGCAGCTAAAACTACTAGCCTAACTAATATAAATGTAAAACATTATTAAAGACAAGTAATCAGGCAGTGATAAAAAAGAACAAATAATCAAATGACAAGCAATAGCACAAATAAATACAATAAAACAAATGAAATAATCAGTGCTCTCAGGTAAAGAAATTTAATAAAGCATAGCTGTATAAATTAATCATAGATTAATCCTTATTAAAGTTATAAAATAATTCAGTCAAGAGGTGTGAGTGATTTTTATTTGTCTTTTGTTGTTTGATCAACATTAAAAACACAGACAGCAGCAGGAATATTAGGCTGCTGTCACTTTAAGAGCTAATGCATGGATCCAATATGCTGTCACACACTCGCTTTCTTTCTCAACCGTTTATCTTCACTAAAGACATAACTGACTATGTTTACGAGAATACTTGTCTATCAAGCATTTTGACAACTTTGGATATGTCTGTTCAAGCACAAGAGGATATGAAAAAGAACGCAAATCAGTATTTGCATGGTCTCCGATGCTTGCACACAGAAACCAGTAGTTGCCTTTTGTATCTTCTTGCGCTTGAATATTTACTTAAATCGGCAAGACTCAAACTTTTGTAATGACACAGAACTGTCTCGAGCATCATTCACGTTCATGTTCTCACAACATTGCATTGTTAGAATTCATAAAAATATTACCAGCCAATAGACACCATTTCATATATTGGAGTGATTTTTTAATTTTAGGCCCTGCTTTCAATGCTCTCTGAAATCACACATTATGAGTATTGGCCTCCTATCTTTTAAACTTGAGCAAAATCTACTCTTACACTTCATTTCGATGGTCCACTTTAACTTTGCAATTACATGTCTTCTAACTCTCATTAGAGTATTAGTAGACTATTAAAAGACTGTTAGGGTTACGTTTAGGGTTCGGGCTAGTATAAGTTGACATGTAGTTGCAAAGTTATACTTTCTATACTATACTTATACTCAGTAGAACGTCTGTTGGGTGACCATCAAAATAAATTGTTAGCAGATGTTAAGAAGACAAGGATTGTTATCAGGTGTCGTCTAATACTCTACTAATACTCAAATGAGAGTTAGTTGACAAGTAGTTGCTTATAGTTAGTAGAATTTCCATCAAAATAAAGTGTGACCATCTCTACACTATGTGACATGATGACTTGAAGCAATATTCATTAACAGATTTGGTAACTGAGTCTCTTCCGCTGAATGTCTCCGAGTGAGAAGAGCAGAATATCATTTGTAAGGGCCATATGGTGATTCCCCCAAAGGATGTGCTTCTCTAATCTCAGCTCACTGCTGGTGCATTTTTTAACTGCGTGTTTGACCCCAAATAGCTACAGGGGTCTCCCTCTTAAACGTCTCTCTGTGTAATTATGAGTTGAGTGCTATTAATGCGCTGAAATCAACACTATCTATTTTCTTACTACGCATTTTTGGTGAGCAGTTCATGTTATTTTAACACATGTTACACTTTTCTGCACTTTTAATGATCCAATTAAATCCTTAAAGACAAAATCATGTTGTTGTTTTTAAAAAAATAAATATTCTTTTGTACTTTTGACCAAAAGTCTAGTGTGCAGAGGTTCAAACAGTAGTGACGTTAGCAACACCAAGGACATGGGTTTAATTCCCAGGGAATGCATGAACTGATAAAAATGTATACCTTTAATGGCAGGTAAGTCTCTTTGCATAAAAGCATCTACTGAATATATAAATGTAAAGTAATGCATTTAGACTAATTGAAGATTGCATAAAGAATTTCAGGATAAAATGATACAGTTTGGTCTGTATTTTTAGTGTGATATGCAGAAGCTGACTGTGGAAGAGCTGAAGAGACTCTTATATGACACTTTCTGTGACCACCTGTCTATGAAGGACATTGAGAATATCATCATGACAGAGGAGAATCACATCGAAAATCCTGAGGACTGCCAGGTTGACATTGACAGTAAGAATGTTTTTTTTTACTTTTTCTTCTTTTCTTTTTTTTATAATGCACAGCTCTGGCTGAGATACATCTCGGATTGCTATTACTTTCCTGTCAAAATCATCATTTCATCATCTTGATTAATTATGTTTGGTGCATATAGAGAGGGGTTAAGTTGAAATTTCAGAGGAGGAAGACCCCAAAAATCCTAATATCTTGAACTGGGCATGTTTTGGGTCAGTGCAAATTTTTTTATGTGAATTACTTTTATTTAACAAAGAAGACTTAAATTGATCAAAAGTGACAGTAAATGCATTTATTCTTTTGAAATTTCCATTAATCCTGAAATGTTTCTTGAGCAAATCAGCATATCAGAAGGATTTCTGAAGGGTCATGTGACACTGAAGACTGGAGTAATGATGCTGAAAATTCAGCTTTGCATCACAGGAACGAATTACATTTTAAAATATATTCAAATAGAAATCATTTATTTGAAACTGTTATAATATTTCACAAAATTTCTGTTTTAACAGCATTTTCGATCAAATAAATGGAGTCTCAGTGAGCAGAAGAGACTTCTTTATATAACATTAAAAAAATCGTACCGACCCTAAACCTTTGAACGAATAATGTGTGAGACAACAAATAAATACTCAATTAAATGTTTGGTTTAAATATTTCTTGGAAAATTATTGAATTTACACTTTTCAGTACATGGACAAATAAATGCACATTTATAATAGACCTTTCCCTCAATTTTATCTGCCATATTTCATGGATTTTCATGAAATTACCTATAGCTCGCTATATTTCGGAACAGATCTGTGGTTTCTTGGTGTCCTACATATTAGCAAACCTTTTTTTTTTTTTTTTAACAAAGCATAATCACATTTTTCATTTAATTTCAATATTCATCTCCGAACGTTGTTTTATTTCTCCTGATCTTCTTATTTGTTTCCCTCTGCTTCTTCAGCGGAGAGTCCAACCCAGCAGGTGAAGCAAACATGCGTACGGAAGAGTCTGATCTGCGCCTTCGCGATTGCTTTCATCATCAGTGTCATGCTCATCGCAGCCAATCAGGTGCTTCGCAGTGGCATGAAGTAACGTTTGGACCGCTCACAACGTAGATTTAATCTATTTAATTCAACAAAAGACAGTGACAAGAATGGCTTCCAAAACAAAAAAACAAACAAACAAAAAAAAAAAAACACATGCACACACAAACTGGAGCAACTGAAAAGTTCATTTTATTCACGTGAAATCCAAATGTTGTAAGTGAAATATTTTTGAGACGAGCTACAGCTGGACAGAGTTTTCAAAACGCACACATACTGTGTCTTACCCACGATGAAAAGTACATTAAAAGAGAAAAGTTGGTACCATAATGGACTCAAAAAAAGTTTCCCCTTCAACCCGCTCTCTCCCTGTTCAGTATGTTTTGGGTGAGTTTAGCCGCATGGACATCTCCAACCGAGGATCCTACTCTTCAATGCATGACGATGCATGGATTTACAATAGCCTGGATGCACCAGTAGAGCTCGGCTGTGCATCCATTCACCTATATATCAGATCCCAATGCAAATTTTCCAGAGAAAGACCCGTCTCATACACGTGAAGAGTTTTGGATATGGAGCGGAGGCCGTTTCTGACATTTTACATCCAGTATACTGTTCCCTTTGCATGAGAATAAGGGCTGTTTAGGGCATGCTCATGTCATGCAATGTTAGTCTTGTGTTTGTCGAGTAACTATCGTGGATTTTTACCTGTTGCACATGCCTGAGATGATTGTAGTAGTACTCCATATGGTCAAAGGGGGCGTGAAACAACCCAAAAGTCAAACTATACCACTAGTGACGTACAGTTTTAAGAGGTTTGTAGGACGTAGATTTTCTTTTCACCTGAAATACACTATGCATTTTCAGGCTCACTGTTTTGAATGATCAACAATGTTCGCCGGTGCAAATGTAACTTACATTTTGCAAACATTTGCACTGTAGTTATCACATAAAGGTGATAATTAGGATTGAAATGACACGACTGACAGGAAATGATACCAAATGATTACGTAAGACGAGGAGTATTTGATTTCTGACATATCAGGAAATGATTTAATGGTCGTTTTTGAACCAAATCGATGTCCATTTAAGCTTATCACCTAATCTAAATGGATGATCATGATGTTTTTATTCGTTTGCAGTGTTAGGAATATGCGTATTAATATAACCTGAGAGCAAACACTGTGGTATATCAGTGTTTCACCTCTATTTCAAAATATATTGTTCCTGTGTCCATATGAATGTGCCATTTGTGACGTCGTTCAGTGCTTTCCTGGGAACGTTTGTGAGCAGGTAGACTTGATGATCACGGAACAGAGAAACTAAGGTGTGAATAATGTTTAAAATATGAATGTCAGGGTTTGAATATGTATCAGCTGTTAGTGTGTCATTCTGTTAAAGGGCATTTTGCAGGGTATAACATTAGTTTTCAACTCTGCCCAGGGCCTGAATTGATTTAGCTGTTAGTTACACCACCATGAAACTTCTACATTTGGATGTCCAGGTATAAATGAAATATGCAATGGATGGAAACACCCGTCTCAGCACACACACAGGTACGACCATCGAGCGATAGTCAAAGAGGAGTCACAGGACAACAATGTACAGGTTTCCCCCATTTTACAGGCATCATTATTTATTCATCAATAGAAATGGGAAAGCTAATAATGTTTCCGAGCTGCAATCGCTTTCACCAGAGAATAGCCTATTATTTAAGACTCATCCAGAATAGCACAAGCTGATGAGGAAATGCTCATATCATTATCAGATTGGCTGGTAACCCCGTCTGCCCCTGAGTTTTATTTGTGCTTAGTAAATCAGATTCAACAGAATTAATTATTCACAATAGCTACTCATTTAAAAAAAAAAAAAAAAGAAAGAGCGGAGCCCTGATGAATGCTTAGTTTTAGATTTATCATATTATAAATACCTTATGGATCTATTACTTGTTCTAGCCCTTAAAAATACTTCTGTTGTATGTATTATAATTAGATTAAATTAAAGAATTTTTTTTTTTAAATTAATTAATTTAAATTACATTTTTTGACTTAAATAAGACCAGTTGCTTGAAGGCTTGAAAATGTTTTATTATTATTAAATTTTAATTAAAATACATTTTTGACACAAATGAAAACCCTTAAGGTGTTACAACATGGAGCAAATTTTTTTAGGTTACCTGACAAAACAATTCTTGCCGTGCAATATTGCATTACTTCCTACAAAAAAAAAAAAAAAAGTAACTAATTGTATTGGTTACTTTTTATGGAAAGTGATGTGTTATGTTGTTGGGTTTCTTTTTTCTCCTCCAGGCTGGGTTAGCTTGATTGTTTTTTATTAAAAATTATTATTTTATTTAAGTGACAAATGTAAAGGCCAATTGTTTTTCTTAACATGGGGTAAGAGAGGTGTCAATGTGTCAATAAATGGGAAAACAAAGTAACATATTTATTTGAAAAAATAACTTTTGTTGTAAATGTAAAAGTAATGCTTTACTTTACTAGTTACTTTGGGGGAAAAGTAATTTGATTACATATCTTGCGTTACTTGTAACGTAAATGACCCAAGACAAATTAAATTCAAACGGCTGCCTTCTCGACGTTGCCTTTCTTGATGTCAACAAGACATATTTTGTCTGAAAGCTTCTTTGCGAGACATTTCCCATAATAGACACACATTATGCTTGTTACTGGGGGACACCTGTATATGAAACTTATGTTCCATTTTTAATTGATACTCAAATTAAACATTTCATGTCTACTTGGCATCATGAAACAGGGTATCTAAAAAAAAAGCATTTTTATGAGGTTTGTTTGCGACGTCTTTCCTGAGGAGGAAATATTGAGAGTATATTTAAGCAATACGTGAAAGAGACTATAGGACATGTGGGTTGACAAATGCTAACTACATATAACTGTGGATTTTAATGAGAATGTTGGTTTGTACACGATTGTGCAAAAGAGGATGGTTCTCTTTTCTCATTAATCATAGAGACCAATAGTTTATTATCTGTAGAGCACTTTAGTATCCAAGATTTTTAGTAATTTTACATTGAATTCATTTTTATTATAGCCAGATTTTTTGTATTACATGAATTATCGAGATGTTTATGTTTGTACATGTAGAGCTTCATTATTTTTGTTAAAGAGATGGCAATATATGACATAGGCTTTATTCCAGATGTGAGCAGCATTTCTGTGTATTTCTAAAGAGACATGCACACAAATTCTGCTCACATTTCATTTTTGTAAACAAGTATTTGGCCGTCCTTCGGTCTGTTTCGATACTTGAGACATCGAGTGTGTTGAATGTTGTCCTGTGACATTTCTTACTTTGCCTTATGCTGTTTTTTTTTTTGTTTTTTTAAGATCATATAGAATATTGTTTACAGTGATGACATTTCTATGATGTTCCTATCAGGTCTGAATATACTTCTGTTTGGGATGAACTATTTTTGAATGTGGATAATCAATGTGCCATACATATGTTTATTAGTGCGACTTACGCTCTCTTGAGGAGGGTCAATGTATAACATTATACATTCATTTCACCTTGTGAAGTGTGTTTACCGAGTGCACAAAATCTATGTATCCACCTGTGACATTGTACTGTATTCCAAATGAATAAAGATGATACCAAAATACACTGGAAGAAGAAACTTAAAAACAAGTACTCATTTACAAACTGCACTGCAAAATAGCATAATACTTAATAGCATAACAACTAAACCAGAATGCTTTAAACTGGTTTTGTGGTCTACAACCTTGATTTGTGTCATTTTCCTAGCAGTAAAAATTAAAAGTAAATACACAAAATTTATGAAATTAGCAATTATTAGGGTTCAAGTGCTTTAAGAAAAAGGTATTACGTTTAAATTAGCAAGCCTGTAACCATCTTGATTATAGATGATCATAGATCATTTACAACCAATACAGGTAATTTACCATAGCAATAGCAAATACATGTTTTTTAAAGCATGGTTTTTAAATACATTGGTTTAAAGCTTAAAGTTTCAAAGTTGGTCCAAAAACCTTGGACTGCTTCACGAAAGTTGGTTTTTGAGATAATCTCCAATATTTAACAAACGATTCGATGGACAGCGGCAATCCTAGAAGCAAAGTTATTCAGAAAGAGGAGTTCTGCCATGTCGAAAAATTGTGTGATCCTTTACGCAAGTGAAAAACGCGAAGGCCGATTTCTTTCGAATTTCGTGAGTCAAACAGACCCCGCAAGTTTCATCTCAGTCGGCCTCCGTTAACCTTGTCTAATATCTTCTCAAAATTCATTGGCCGCCGCCTGCCGCATTTTTCGAGATACGTGAATGTCCTCAAAGGTAGTCTTGGCACCTTGGACAAAGACACTGCATGCCAGTTTTTAAGCCAATCAGATTTGGGATTGCATAGTTATAGCCATTTTTAATTTTTTCCATGTTATTGCACCACTAAGTGTTCAGTCGCCATGTTTTTTTTCCATTCGGCCACAGCATCCGCTTTTACAAATGTGTGCCAAGTTTGGTGAAAATATCTCATTCCGTTCACGAGTTATAGCCATTTTAGGAAGAGTGGCTCCAACCACAACCATTAGAGACCGTGAATCGAAATTTAAACTTTTTAGTATATATATAATTATTGACAATCATACTCTGCACTGGTTTGGTTCTAATCGGGAAAAAAACATAGGACGAGTTCAAGGACTAGTTTGAGCCTGCGCTTAACGATTTAGGAGTCATGAGCAATTTCATACTTTTCAGGCCGATTGGGGCAAACCGACAAGTACTACCAGCCCACAAAGTTTCAAGTCTCTACAGTTCAGTCTGGCTGATCACTCTTAGGGGAGAATGCTGATCTTTGGAAAGTTTGACAATTACAGCGGGGTTTCATGCACTAATTAAATTATTTAAAAATTGGTAAAATAATTGAGTTGCAGAATTTGTAGGGGTTAGGTTTTAGGAATATTGTTTAAAAATGTAATTGCAACTTTATCTCACAATTCTAACCTTTTTTCTCGCAATCATGAGTTTATATCTCACAAATCGAACTTTATATCTTATAATTGTGAAGTCTCACATGATATATAATAATATGATTGTAATACATAAGATTATAATACATATGATTATATCTTGTGATTCTGATTGTGAGATACAACCTCGCAAATGATACTTCGCCAACAGTTTGATTGACAGGTAATCTGACCAATCATAACCAAGAATCTGTCATTTTGTCCGACAAAGCAGTCAGTGGAGTTAGTAGATTAACTTGAGAAATTGTGTGTACTCACGTCTTTCTGCGCTTGAAACAACATTCCTTCTGATGTTCATTCATGTTTATTTGATGCTGTAAATGAACTAGTATGAAGAGATGATCGAACGAGCTGCTTGAAGGAGCTACAGCGATCTGTCACCACACATTAAAGAGACTCTATACGATATTTATTGTTTAAACTTCTTAAAAAAATTACAATATTTTAAATATGAAACTGTTTCATATCAAAAGTAACATGCTCTGTCTTGTTTGTCGACGTGTTGTCAGTGTCCTCTTTGCTCCGGGATGTATTTTTCACAGCGTGAGAACATGATGTGTGGCGTGAGAGCACATGACTTGTCGGACATAGCAACAGTAACTAAAGGGGGTGGGTCTTGAGGGTCAATTGCGTGAAAAAGTCACATTTTTTTTTTATTACGTGGTAGAAACAAGCTTTCATATAGTACCCTATTCTCAGGAAACTGCAGTCATAATTTCATTAGCAACTAATATTTTAATCACAACTGCCAGTACATTACCAGAATTAGATATGTTTGTTGTAATCCTTTGACATAATCACAATTAGGTTGCCGCATCTTACTGCAGTGACGATAACTAATCCTGATCTCAATACAAACTTGACATATTCAATTTCTTTCTTGTGAAAATCCCTTTATCTCGGTGAAGAACCTGCCTGTTTACTGATCACAGGTTCTAGATATATGATGCTATCAGTTTCCTAATTCTAGTACACTGTCATACTTTCAATCAAAAGCAAGAGACTATCTGTTCCCTTTATGCTGTTCGATTTTTCTCTGTTTTCCTAGCACAGAGATGAATCAGTTTTAGCCATGGTGGGTAGGCCTATCATTACAAGAGAAGTTTTGATATTCGGAGAGCTAAGGCCCGGTTAAAGTACATAAAGAACTCCATGGTCAACGTGGCACTTCCAAACTGAAATGTCCACTCAGTGGTGCTAAAAGTGAGTTCATTTTCCCTTTAGTTTAGATGAACGTGATGAGGCAATATAAAGTGATTAAATAAGGCTGCGGTTCAGAAATTAATGTGCAGTAGGTGGCACTAAAGATTCTACTAAGTTTGTATCAAACAAAACATAGCCAACTCCATACGCTAAATCATATAAACCTAACAGATAGTGTGTGCAAAAGCAAATGTGAATTAAAAATAATAGTAAATGAACCAATCATGTTATTTTATGACACTTTGAGCTATTCGTACGCATTGTACTGGAAATACTACCAGTTGATCTAATGAGCAAGTTTACTGCATCGACCTTTGTGAAGGTGGTCATGTGATGCAAATGATAAATGCAAAAAAAGCATTTTGAAGTCATAAGATAGTACTGTAGAAGCAACATGTGTGAAAAGTAACAAAAGGAATTAGTGAAATCTATTATTGTTTCAACTATTTCAGACAAACAGCCCTTAACATTACATTGAAGCAAAATAAACTGATTGGTCGCTTTAGTGTAAATGGTGGTCAAATAATCTCTAAAGGGGCAGTTCTTGGCCAGAATAAGCAACAAAGTGTATCCGACTTAATGCATATCTGATGGTGAGAACAAAGAGACATCAGAAAAGGAAAAACAGAAGAACGGACTTTAGAGGCAAAGACTTTAATCTCAAAATACACAAGGTTAACATCGAACAAACAGGTTGTTTATAGCTGTGGAGCTTCCTCAAATTAATACACACAGAAAGGAGCTTGACTCTCTTTAAATAGTGCTTTAGTGCTTCATTGCAGTCAGGGGATCAGTCTTATAATAGAGTCCATTGTGATAAACAGGAGACGAATCGAAGCAGAGCACTGATTCAATGTCATGCTCAGTTCAAAGAGAAAAAATAAATCCCCTCTCTCTCACAGTCTCAATCTTTCACTTGCTCTCTTTCTTTCTTTGGTATTTTCTCATTTTCAAAGGCAAGAACTTTACAAACAACTCCGTTCCATTCACAAATCAATTAGAAGTATGAGAGGTGAATAGAATAGAATTAGAATACTTTAGAATACTTTGGAATACTAATAAGTGTGGAACAAACACAAAAAAGGTAAATGGTATTAAAGTCAGAATTATGAGATATAAACTGACAATATTGAGAAAAATCTAAACTATGAGATATAAACTGACAATATTGAGAAAAGCCAGAATTATGAGAAATAAACTGACAATATTGAGAAAAGGCAGAATTATGAGATATAAACTGACAATATTGAGAAAAGCCAGAATTATGAGATATAAACTGACAATATTGAGAAAAGCCAGAATTATGAGAAATAAACTGACAATATTGAGAAAAGCCAGACTTATGAGATATAAACTGACAATATTGAGAAAAGCCAGAATTATGAGAAATAAACTGACAATATTGAGAAAAGGCAGAATTATGAGATATAAACTGACAATATTGAGAAAAGCCAGAATTATGAGATATAAACTGAAAATATTGAGAAAAGGCAGAATTATGAGATATAAAATGACAATATTGAGAAAAGCCAGAATTATGAGAAATAAACTGACAATATTGAGAAAAGGCAGAATTATGAGATATAAACTGACAATATTGAGAAAAGCCAGAATTATGAGATATAAACTGACAATATTGAGAAAAGCCAGAATTATGAGAAATAAACTGACAATATTGAGAAAAGCCAGAATTATGAGAAATAAACTGACAATATTGAGAAAAGGCAGAATTATGAGATATAAACTGACAATATTGAGAAAAGCCAGAATTATGAGAAATAAACTGACAATATTGAGAAAAGGCAGAATTATGAGATATAAACTGACAATATTGAGAAAAGCCAGAATTATGAGATATAAACTGACAATATTGAGAAAAGCCAGAATTATGAGAAATAAACTGACAATATTGAGAAAAGGCAGAATTATGAGAAATAAACTGACAATATTGAGAAAAGCCAGAATTATGAGATATAAACTGACAATATTGAGAAAAGCCAGAATTATGAGAAATAAACTGACAATATTGAGAAAAGCCAGAATTATGAGAAATAAACTGACAATATTGAGAAAAGGCAGAATTATGAGATATAAACTGACAATATTGAGAAAAGCCAGAATTATGAGAAATAAACTGACAATATTGAGAAAAGGCAGAATTATGAGATATAAACTGACAATATTGAGAAAAGCCAGAATTATGAGATATAAACTGACAATATTGAGAAAAGCCAGAATTATGAGAAATAAACTGACAATATTGAGAAAAGGCAGAATTATGAGAAATAAACTGACAATATTGAGAAAAGCCAGAATTATGAGAAATAAACTGACAATATTGAGAAAAGGCAGAATTATGAGATATAAACTGACAATATTGAGAAAAGCCAGAATTATGAGAAATAAACTGACAATATTGAGAAAAGCCAGAATTATGAGAAATAAACTGACAATATTGAGAAAAGCCAGAATTATGAGATATAAACTGACAATATTGAGAAAAGCCAGAATTATGAGATATAAACTGAAAATATTGAGAAAAGGCAGAATTATGAGATATAAAATGACAATATTGAGAAAAGCCAGAATTATGAGAAATAAACTGACAATATTGAGAAAAGGCAGAATTATGAGATATAAACTGACAATATTGAGAAAAGCCAGAATTATGAGAAATAAACTGACAATATTGAGAAAAGCCAGAATTATGAGATATAAACTGACAATATTGAGAAAAGCCAGAATTATGAGATATAAACTGACAATATTGAGAAAAGCCAGAATTATGAGAAATAAACTGACAATATTGAGAAAAGCCAGAATTATGAGAAATAAACTGACAATATTGAGAAAAGGCAGAATTATGAGATATAAACTGACAATATTGAGAAAAGCCAGAATTATGAGATATAAACTGAAAATATTGAGAAAAGCCAGAATTATGAGATATAAACTGACAATATTGAGAAAAGGCAGAATTATGAGAAATAAACTGACAATATTGAGAAAAGCCAGAATTATGAGAAATAAACTGACAATATTGAGAAAAGCCAGAATTATGAGATATAAACTGACAATATTGAGAAAAGGCAGAATTATGAGATATAAACTGACAATATTGAGAAAAGCCAGAATTATGAGATATAAACTGACAATATTGAGAAAAGGCAGAATTATGAGATATAAACTGAAAATATTGAGAAAAGGTAGAATTATGAGATATAAAATGACAATATTGAGAAAAGGCAGAATTATGAGATATAAACTGACAATATTGAGAAAAGCCAGAATTATGAGAAATAAACTGACAATATTGAGAAAAGCCAGAATTATGAGAAATAAACTGACAATATTGAGAAAAGCCAGAATTATGAGATATAAACTGACAATATTGAGAAAAGGCAGAATTATGAGATATAAACTCACAATATTGAGAAAAGCCAGAATTATGAGATATAAACTGACAATATTGAGAAAAGCCAGAATTATGAGATATAAACTGACAATATTGAGAAAAGGCAGAATTATGAGATATAAACTGAAAATATTGAGAAAAGGTAGAATTATGAGAAATAAACTGACAATATTGAGAAAAGCCAGAATTATGAGAAATAAACTGACAATATTGAGAAAAGGCAGAATTATGAGATATAAACTGAAAATATTGAGAAAAGCCAGAATTATGAGATATAAATGACAATATTGAGAAAAGGCAGAATTATGAGATATAAACTGACAATATTGAGAAAAGCCAGAATTATGAGAAATAAACTGACAATATTGAGAAAAGGCAGAATTATGAGATATAAACTGACAATATTGAGAAAAGCCAGAATTATGAGATATAAAATGACAATATTGAGAAAAGGCAGAATTATGAGATATAAACTGACAATATTGAGAAAAGCCAGAATTATGAGATATAAAATGACAATATTGAGAAAAGCCAGAATTATGAGATATAAACTGACAATATTGAGAAAAGCCAGAATTATGAGATATAAACTGACAATATTGAGAAAAGCCAGAATTATGAGAAATAAACTGACAATATTGAGAAAAGCCAGAATTATGAGAAATAAACTGACAATATTGAGAAAAGGCAGAATTATGAGATATAAACTGACAATATTGAGAAAAGCCAGAATTATGAGATATAAACTGACAATATTGAGAAAAGGCAGAATTATGAGATATAAACTGACAATATTGAGAAAAGCCAGAATTATGAGAAATAAACTGACAATATTGAGAAAAGCCAGAATTATGAGAAATAAACTGACAATATTGAGAAAAGGCAGAATTATGAGATATAAACTGACAATATTGAGAAAAGCCAGAATTATGAGAAATAAACTGACAATATTGAGAAAAGCCAGAATTATGAGAAATAAACTGACAATATTGAGAAAAGCCAGAATTATGAGAAATAAACTGACAATATTGAGAAAAGGCAGAATTATGAGATATAAACTGACAATATTGAGAAAAGCCAGAATTATGAGATATAAACTGGCAATATTGAGAAAAGCCAGAATTATGAGATATAAACTGACAATATTGAGAAAAGCCAGAATTATGAGATATAAACTGACAATATTGAGAAAAGCCAGAATTATGAGAAATAAATATAAACTGACAATATTGAGAAAAGGCAGAATTATGAGCTATAAACTGACAATATTGAGAAAAGCCAGAATTATGAGATATAAACTGGCAATATTGAGAAAAGCCAGAATTATGAGATATAAACTGACAATATTGAGAAAAGCCAGAATTATGAGATATAAACTGACAATATTGAGAAAAGCCAGACTTATGAGATATAAACTCACATACTAAATTCACAATTGGAAGAAAAAAAGTCAGTATTGCAAGTTTATGTCTCCCAATTCTGACTTTATAACTTGCAATTGTCAGTTTAAATCTCGCAATTCTGAGAAAAAGAAGTCAGAATTGTGAAATGCAAACTCACAATTGTGAGGGGAAAAAAAACTAATTGTGAGAAAAAATTGCAGTGATGAGTGAATTATAAAATGACTCACAAACACAGGACAGGACAGGACAGGACAGTTAAGTTGACAGTTGGGCAATTTTTTTATAAATTCAGTCATTTTGTCTTGTTCAGGACAGAACTAAATAAAAATAACAAACTTTTTATGATTCCTCTTAAAAGTATTAAAATGTTGGTGAAACTTAACTCTGCTTTTTCAGACTGTCAGAGTCAGAGAATCACTAATTGCTGTTTAAATGACATTAAAATTCAAAGTAATCACTTTAGTAATCTAAAACACTTTTCAGATGTAACTGTAATCTGATTACCACCCATTTAAAATGGAACTGTAATGAAACACAGTTACTCAAATTTTGTATTTCAAATACGTAACTAAGTTACTTGTATTTCGTTACTCCCCAACTCTGAAAGTCACCAAGAACTTCTCCACTGCACTCCACTGGTTTGGCGCTGACACCAAGAACACTTCATTCAGTACGTTCAGAATTTTAATATGTTTCTCATTTCAACATCTAAAAAGCGAGCGAGAGATCAGAACTATGAAATTCTCAAAAATCAATAGCAATGACACTAACTGTCAAAGTGATAGTCATTTACACAAGCTACTGATGATGAAATCTTCACAATACTTATGATAGTTCTCTGTTAAACCATGGAAGATGTTTCTGGGATTGGAAATATTGCACGAAATACCAAACCAAAATATACCCTATTGCAATCTGGGTGAAAATGACAGTCATATTATTCTATGTCTTTCCAGGTGCTAAGGTGCATACTAGATGGGTGTATGTTCATTTATACAGAATAAACCTTCGGGACTTCAACCATGAGCTATTGAACCTACAATATTGTAAATAAATTACACTGATGGGATTTGATCTCATGGGTGCCTGCTATTATAACTGTAGGCTGTTAAGTGGCAGCGAGGATCCATCTATTTCTGGTGCTTTTTCCACATGCAGTTAGATTCCAGATTGGAGACTGGGGCAAACTTGTGTACAAATGATAGCACTCCCTATTAATCCTCAACGGGGTCTCCTTTCTCTTCTCATTTCTCTCCTACAGGGTATAGAAAACACATATTTTCTACTCGGTCACATAAATCAATGTTATCTTGAATGGTTT
Organism: Opsariichthys bidens; assembly: GCA_037194245.1. NCBI lineage: Eukaryota > Metazoa > Chordata > Actinopteri > Cypriniformes > Xenocyprididae > Opsariichthys > Opsariichthys bidens. Next base: position 25,275,779 of record CM074283.1, read on the forward strand.
GGGGGCTAAAGTAATCAAAAGCCCCCATGATGCTCGTAATCCGTCTTTATCATACACAATGCCCAAGCGCTCCAATTTGAGCAGTGAAACAACAAAAGATTATAGACAAAGAAATATTTAAAAATGTAATATATGTATATATATAGTTTTTTTTTCTGGACATTACACACATTGAGATATTTTTACATTTTTAAATATTTCTTTGTCTATAATATTTTGTTGTTTCACTGCTCAAATTGGAGCGCTTGGGCATTGTGTAGTATAGAATCATGACCTGTCAGTGGTCATAATGTTATGATTGGTGTGTATATATGTATATTATGTATATTTGCATAAAGAACATGATAGTGCAACATACACTACCTTTAAAAAATCTGGGGTCAGTTGGATTTTTTTATGTTTTTGGAAGAAGTCTCTTATGCCCAAGGCTGCATTTATTTGATCAAAAATAAAGTAAAACAGTAATATTGTGAAATATTATTACAATTTAAAACCACCACAGAGTGAAACCTGGTAGAAGAGTATGGGGAAAACAGAGCAGGTGAAAGCTACTCATGTGTGTTTGACTAATTCGCGTCTTTTTAGCTGTCTGATTGGAACATTTGTGTTTGATTGTTTCTGTTTGTTTTGTCTCAGTGCCAGGTGTTTCTCCAGCAAAGCGCCTGAGCTGCCACTTTATTTCCAGAGAATGTCAGAAACAAAAGCATCTCGAGAAATCAAATCAGAGAGCTCAGGAGGAATCTGGAAGACGCAGTACTCTCTCAAATGGGGTTTGTTTCCACAAGTACGTTTATTCAAAGGTTTTCTTTTCGTAGAATACAGGTTTAACCTTGGTATCAAATAGAAGATAAAAGTTAGGAGAGTTTTGGTCCCTGGGAAAAAAGTTTTTTTAAGAAAAAGCACCAAGTTGGACGTTTTTTTTGTTCCTCTATATTTATTTCTCAGTCACTTAGTGGAGGTCACATCATGAAAAATGCATTTTCCTTGATCTTTTGATATTCAGAATTCAAAATTAGACAGGTTGAAGTAACACAATCATTTCTTTTTTTTAATGAGTAACACGATATTGTAACCACTGATCTATCACTCAAGGAAAAAATGTTCAATGAGGTTCAATATCAATTCGCTATACTAATCGAGCGGCACTATTTGAGCAGACAGCCATTTGTAGTGGTGTCCGAAACCATCGTGGATGTTACTGAGTGCACTCATTCAATCCCGCAATGCACCTCAATTACGAGTGTACAACCGATGTAACAGCCAAAGAATACCCATAATGCGCCGCACCGAATGAATTCCCGTGTTTTACCAGAAGATGGCGTCCAAGGCTGATCCGTTCATCCACTTCCCAATGTGGCTACAGCGTAATATCAGATATAAATTGATTATTAAATTGTTTAATTAAGGTTTCCACATGCTAATTTTCATGACAGAGTGTCCGAATTCACTCACTCGTGTTTATTCGCTTCTTGAAGTGGACTATATTAGTGGACTAATGTAGGGAATAGTGAATGAGGGAGCGATTTCAAACACATCACTTGCTTCATTCCTAAATGAATCAGCCATTTTGAATGAATGGTTCAGTGACTCAATCATTAAGACGTTCTGCCACCTACTGGCGGTTGTTAAATTTCCCATTTAAAAGTAGACCTATTAGTATTTTCAACATTTCATGTAAATTTAAGATATTAATCTCATAACATTATTTTTGCAATTTTGTTTACACTGACTTAATTTGGTACAATAGCCAGTTATTCATTCTCATTAATAAAATATTCAGAGGAAAATCTAATCTAGTAGTTTTCATTTACATATTCTATATGTAATGGATTTATGAAAATTTTGTTTGTTTCGTAAATTGCTATTATGAATTAACACAATATCGTGATACTACTTGTTATCATGTTATCATACTTCAGGCGGTATAGTATCAAACGATATGTTTATTGTATCATGACAAACCTACTATAGGGTACCCTTTATGGCAGAAAGACTATATAAGAATAAATATCTTAAATGATTACATAATCTTTCAAGTTTAACAGGTTATTTTAATTTTTTGTAGTGATGAAGTATGTTTATGAGCTGTTTAATTCATTAAATTTGATCAAAATAAAAAACGAAAACTAAATTAATGTAATTATAATTAAATCTATAAAATGATGATGGGAATCCCTGCAATGCAATAATCTAATCAACCAATCACATGGCAGTTGCTTCAATGTATTTAGGGATGTGGTCCTGGTCAAGACAATCTCCTGAACTCCAAACTGAATGTCAGAATGGGAAAGAAAGGTGATTTAAGCAATTTTGAGCGTGGCATGGTTGTTGGTGCCAGACGGGCCGGTCTGAGTATTTCACAATCTGCTCAGTAACTGGCATTTTTACGCACAACCATTTCTAGGGTTTACAAAGAATGGTGTGAAAAGGGAAAAACATCCAGTATGCGGCAGTCCTGTGGGCGAAAATGCCTTGTTGATGCTGGAGGTCAGAGGAGAATGGGCCGACTGATTCAAGTTGATAGAAGAGCAACTTTGACTGAAACAACCACTCGTTACAACCGAGGTATGCAGCAAAGCATTTGTGAAGCCACAACACACACATCCTTGAGGCGGATGGGCTACAACAGCAGAAGACCCCACCGGGTACCACTCATCTCCACTACAAATAGGAAAAAGAGGCTACAATTTGCACCAGATCACCAAAATTGGACAGTTGAAGACTGGAAAAATTTTGCCTGGTCTGATGAGTCTCGATTTCTGTTGAGACATTCAGATGGTAGAGTCAGAATTTGGCGTAAACAGAATGAGAACATGGATCCATCATGCCTTGTTACCACTGTGCAGGGTGGTGGTGGTGGTGTAATGGTGTGGGGTTTGTTTTCTTGGCACACTTTAGGCCCCTTAGTGCCAATTGGGCATCATTTAAATACCACGGCCTACCTGAGCATTGTTTCTGACCATGTCCATCCCTTCATGACCACCATGTACCCATCCTCTGATGGCTACTTCCAGCAGGATAATGCACCATGTCACAAAGTTCAAATCATTTCAAATTGGTTTCTTGAACATGACAATGAGTTCACTGTACTAAAATGGCCCCACAGTCACCAGATCTCAACCCAATAGAGCATCTTTGGGATGTGGTGGAACGGGAGCTTCGTGCCCTGGATGTGCATCCCACAAATCTCCATCAACTGCAAGATGCTATCCTATCAATATGGGCCAACATTTCTAAAGAATGCTTTCAGCACCTTGTTGAATCAGTGCCAAGTAGAATTAAGGCAGTTCTGAAGGCGAAAGGGGGTCAAACACAATATTAGTATGGTGTTCCTAATAATCCTTTAGGTGTGTGTATATATATATATATATATATATAATATATATATACAGTCATATTAATTAAAAAGTAGCATTCCCCAACACTTTCGAACAGAAAATGTATGAATAATTGAGGGTTTTGGAAACATTGTGACATAATACCAATATCCAGGTTGTTCAATTTATTTGTAACTCACTTAGTTTGTTCATTCAACGCTCCTATAGGCCAGGGTTTGCGCGGAGGGAAAAAAAGCAATCAAAAAATAACAATTTGAAATGAAATCATTCAAAAGGAAATAAATAAAAAACTAGCTGACTAAGTGTGAAGAATAGAAATGAGCTCCACACAGGTCTCTGCAGTGCTGATATCTTGTGTGGCACAGAGGAACAAATCTGACAAAAGCTTATCATTCATATTAAGAATTTATTCCATCAATCAAAACGAGATACAGCCACACATAGGACAGAAAAGCAAGAAAGACAGAAAAAAAACTATTTATATATGACATATCTCTGTGAAATAAAGGTAGCAGGAAGCTTTCGCCTTCAAAGGAAGCTGCATGCATTGGAAATGAGCTGGAACTAGACAAAGAATATATTTTTCCTATAAGAAGGAATTCTCCGCTCCGCCATCAATCACATCCTCTGCGAGGTGAAATAAAAGCCATGTCACATGCAGCGACATGTACAGAAGCACTAATAGAAGAACTAGCTCATTTTCCATTCTTCCAGGGTTATAGGAATCTTCAAGAGAGAAAGAACTGTTCCCTCCACTTCAAAATCAGTGGCAGTAAAGAACAAACTCAAGATTAGGAATGGAGAAGAGGGAATTCTTCGAATCCATTTGGTACTAGGACCCATGTGCAGAAGCGTGTTGGAAGGAAACACCAAGCAGCAAATCCAAGCTCTCGAGAGGAACGCCTGGCAAAGGAAGAAGCAGAGACAAAATGAGACCTGTAATGGATGGATTACAGAACGAAGCATAAACAGGAAAGGGGGAAACACAAAAGCTCAAAGGTATAAGGAAAGGTGAGGCACCACATCAAAGTGCATGATTATAAAGAGCTTCTTCAATACACTGACAACACAAAAACATATCAGTGACACAAGAGACGCAAGATCCTAATTTATATGCAAGAGATGTAGGCTGCTATACTTCCAGAGCATATTCCACTTCCTGAAACATGTCAAGACAATGAAGGTCATACCCAAATCAACAGAAATTAATATGAAATCATGTTTTACACAAGCAAAAACGATTGCTTTTTAGGACTATTAAAGGTTATTTCATTGGGACATTATTTTCATGACAATTAAGGAATTTAATCTTCAAATTATATTTGAAATTACTCTAAAAATGCTCAAACAATGTTTGAGAGAAGTGTAAAATATTTATACTTTATTATTATTATTATTAATTTACTATATTCTATATTACTATATTCATATTAATACTGTTAAAAGGTCCAATCAGAGACTTTCTTATCTGTGACGATCTAAACAGATGCGTTGCGATAAGATTCTACCTTCAAGCTTTGTCTGTCCACACTCCACACCAGAAAAATCGATCAAAAATCACAGCCAATCAGAAGAGCGTGAGGGCGGGCTCCGACCGTTGGCAAAGACCCGCCCCTTCAGTTACTGTTGCTATCATGTTCTCACGCTGTGAAGAATACATCGCGTTGCAACGTGTCGACAGACAAGACAGAGCAGGTTACTTTTGATATGAAACCGTTTCATATTTAAAATATTGCCTTTTTTTCAAGAGGTTTAAACAATAATCTCTCTTTAACGTGTCGTGTCAGCTCCTTCAAGCCGATCATCTCTTCATAATAGTTCATTTATTGCATCAAATAAACATGAATGAACATCAGAAGGAATGTTGTTTCAACCGCAGAAAGACGCGAGTGCACACAAATGATCAAGTTCAAGTTCACCAACGTTAATCTACTAACTCCCCTGATGGCTTTGACAGACAAAATGGATTCGGTCTTATGATTGGTCTGATCAAACTGGCGGCAAAGGGTCAATTAAATGGAGAGCTACTTGATTAAATGTACGACTAGACCACATAATCAAATTCACATAAATATTATTACACTTATTTAAACATTATTTATGAGTGAAACAATCTTTTACACTTGTTTGTTCACAGTGAGTTTAACGTTCTTGTGCACATTATTTTATTTTCAAGATCTGTGGTGAATTATCCGTGGTTACTTTCAGTATGGCTTCAAAGCTGAGAACACAAAATGATATTCAAACGGACATTAGACGCTTTTAACAATAAAAAAACGCACATTTAAATAGTCACTTCGAGTTTGGTAGGGAAGATCGCAATTTCGAATACAAACTACCGTACGAACCAGAATATGCACTGAGCGTTCTTTACACTTTCGCAATTTTATAAGCCAGCTGGAAAACTTCCGGTGAAATGCATAGTGCCTAAAGCTGCAAGATTCTGGATAAAATGAGAATCACGATTTTTTTGCTTTCAAATAGAGATCACGATTCTCCCATGATTCTGAATAAACGACTCAATAAATACTTGTTTCATGATGTATCAGTGTTCTTGAACGAAACTTTTGAACGAATGATTCAATGACCAATACATTTTTGAACAGTCGCTTGTCCCAAGTCGCTTGGCACCAAGTCAGTTTCTAAAGGTGGTTTGCGCTATCGTAGACATAAGTTTACAGTTAGGATACACTGATATCGCAGTACTTCTGTGATAATGTAAATATTTGTTACAAAAATAATGTGTTGTTCAAAACTGCTCTCTGGCAGCACTAACACGCTTGAATATTCCGGTATGATTGTGTCAAAGGTTTAAAAGACATTAATAAAATAAGATTGCGTGGTGCTTGAATTGAGATTACGATCTTTTTTACAATTAATCGTGGAGCTCAGGCCTGGAATTAATTTAGTTATTCAGACAGTTTGACGAGATTAAAAAAAAAGTCAATTCGGCCATCAGTTTTTTCTACTATATAGTAGGTCGAAAAATAGTATGTGATAAGATTTCACAGAATTCAAAAAGTACCCGGATGACGAACTACTTCCATCGAGATTCTGAAGTGTGCATACGATGGACACTTTACAGTCCCATGATGCCACAGGAGAGGATTTATGAATGGCAGGTAAGCGAAGAAACAGACACTGGTAGGTCATGTGTGCAAATGTCTATTTTCAAAGCACACACATTCATACACATTCATCAGCCAATCAAATTAGTGAATTTGTACATGGCGGGTGTAGTCTTTTAACCAATATGTGACAGTCTACGCAAAGAGAGGGACGGGAGATGTTAAACTAGAGGGTTTTCACTCCAAATAATTAGGTAAGTGCTTTTTTTGTGGGTTTTCTCAATTAGCTATTGCTTATAGTGGGTTTATTGAAGTGAATACTTGACTTGCTTGAGCATTTGGTGTCAAGTAATTATTTGTGGGCGTCTGCATTAGACAAGGCATTAGACATTAGTCTGTTCAGTAGTAAAACTGATGGAACTGTCACACACAGTGATCATGTGCGTGTGTTTTTCTGTTTTAAATGTTCTATACAGTTATTTTGAGTGTGAAATGTAATTTGAACATACTGTGGTCTGTTTGATTAAAGAACAGTACGATTCAGAAGTTTATGGTCAGTAAGATTTTTTTTTTTTTTTTTAAATAAATTAATACTTTTGATCAGCAAGGATCAAAATGGATTAATGTTACAAGAGACTTAGGAGTTTTGGGGATAAGTGCTACTGGGGATACCATATCACATATTACTTTTTGACTATGATATCTGGTCTGCATTGGAATGCCTATTATACACAACACTCTGCACATTCTCCTTGCGATTTTGTCTTATTTAGAATTTTGGTGAGTTTCCTAATGCTTTCAGCTACCAATAAGCATGTTTTTTCAGCTCTGTTTAACACATTTTACAATATTTAAATTCTGCAGATTTTTCCAAATCAATGCAGAAAATGAGAAAATAAAAGATTCCATTTGGACCTGGAGGCTTATACTTGGAGTGCCAAAAATGTGATTAAATACTTGCATTGAATAAAAATGCACATTTAATAGCGAAACTGGCAAAAGTGAGCCTTCTGGATACTGCTTACTGTTATGTAGTTTTTTGGCGATGATTTGGATCTACTAACTAGAATAGCTCATAGAATCTTTAAAATCTGACTTCAAATGTAAAGTTGAATTACCATTGAATCTTATACTTCTCAGTCAAACTCTCTGGAATACACTGGATTTAGAAATCTAGAAAATTGAAGGACCAGTTGGGATGGGATTATTCAATGGCATATGTTCATCAAAGAACTAATAGAACTCAGAAGGAATAATTAGAGGTTCTGTATATACATGTAAATGCTGTTCGTATGCATAAGAGCAAAGTTCAAAGGAAAGGGTCAACTAGAATACTACATGTCTTTTTTCATCAGGATTCTTGACATGCTATAAAGACACCTCAACATCTTGAGCATGGTTGTGTATTCCCTTCATATGGAGGCTCCTGTTCCCTTTAAATCGTGAGAGATGAACCTAAATGTAAAGCCCTTCATGGATAATTTTATCATCTCTTGGATACTCAGTGTGTTCAGTCCCCAATGCTTGACTTTGGGCTTGTTCTGCCCCGGTACTTCTGTCGACAAGAACCTGAGTCTGATGCTCAGGACTCAATAGGCTCGCTGGTCTCTCCGTACGGATCTGTAAATGGTTATTTGCTTTAGTCTGCCGTTGAGCTAACATGTGTGGAGAAGACCGTCTGGGGGTTAACACCTGATCCCACATGAGCTTTTCTGTAGGAAACGCCTCTTTTATTCCAGTGTACTGCTGTGTGAGGAGCATGAAGACATCTGAGACTCGCAGTTCCTCAGTCCTGTGTCGGTGGAAAAACAAGCCGTATTTTGTCCTTGTAGGAAACTGATCAATCGTGTTCTGTTTTAGTTTTTCACTCTACACTGGTTTGCTTTGTCAAAGGTGATCATTTTTCTCGCAAGCCCCTTATAATTTCAGTCAAGTATTCTTGCACCTAAAAGCATGGCAATTTTATGTGACATCTTGGCATTTACATTGACAACGGGTTGCAGCAAAAAACAAAACAAATTAACAACTAGAAGTCATTCCTTTTCAAAGAGGGTTGGTGATTTGAGCAACAGTAGTGAAAAAAAGTTTGAATTATGTGAATAAGGATAAAATACCACTTTAATAATAATAAAAAAATTGCTTCCCGGCTTTAAAACATTAAGTACCTTGTTTATGATTGATTAATCTCTTGAATTGAGTAGGGCTGCACAAGATACTGTTTCCATATTGGTTACTGGACCATTACTGGAGATTTAGTTTTAACAGTGTATTATCTAATGCAGTGGTTCTTAACCTGGGTTCGATCAAACACCAGGGGTTTGGTGAGTCAGTCTCAGGGGTTCGGTGGTGGTCAAGACACACACCTGACTCATGATTCGTGAAGACACACCCTGCTTTTTCCTATTAAGAAGGGTTCGGTGAATGCGCATATGAAACTGGTGGGGTTCAGTACCTCCAACAAGGTTAAGAACCAATGATCTAATGTTAACAAATACAACATTTGATTTTAATAATGTATTAGTAAATGTTGAAATGACCATGAACTGAGATTAATAAATGCTGTAGTATTGTTCATTCTTAATTCATGTTGACTAATGAAAACTTATTGTAAAGTGTTACCAATAAAATATTCATAAAATATTCTGTGCATTCAGAGAAATGAGTAACAACACCCTACCAAGTGTTGAATACTAAATAGGCATCGTTAAAGTCACAGTACACTCTAAAAAATACGGAGCCCCGCACATGACACGCAAGAAAAAAAATCTCGCACAATTGACTATAACGTTCCCTCGATATACAATTTAATTCCCTTGATTTATAATTCATGCGAATGAATGAAATAGTAAATTGTGTGCACGTTTTAGTAAATCAAGGGAACAAAATAGTAAATCGGGCACACGTTTTAGTAAATCGAGGGAACGAATTAGTAAATTGTGTGCACGTTTTAGTAAATCAAGGGAACAAAATAGTAAATCGGGCACACGTTTTAGTAAATCGAGGGAACGAATTAGTAAATTGTGCGCACATTTTAGTAAATCGAGGAAGCGAATTAGTAAATCGTGTGCACGGTTTAGCCTACTAATTTTTTCTTGCATGTCATGTACGGGGCTCCTTAAAAATATGTATTGGTTCAAAAAAAAACCAAAACATTAACACAACAGTTTGCATTTTTTTTTTAGAGTTATGACTTTACGTTCAACCAACAAGTTACATTGATTTAGAGGAACTTGATAATTTGTAGCATAAACACAAATTTTTAAGTTGATAACTCAAAACATTAAGTCGCTCCAACAACCAGAATTTTAGCCCTAGAGCCAACTAGGCCTAATCTTATCTGTTTCAGTTAAAATCAACAGCTATCATAGCACATACTAGAAAAACTTGTTTAACATGTTTATTTCATGGACAAGTAAGATATTAATAGTCACTGGCATTAGCGCAGTCATTGCTTTTAGAGTCAATAGTGTTTGCCTTCATGTATCTTCTCTTCAGCACAATGGTAACCACAAAAACTCTTTTAAATGTCAGTCTAACATAACAGCATTAAACACTAACAGATCTTTTCCTTCACTAAAAACAAACATTTATTCTCCTTATCCAGTTCTATGCAAAGCACGCTGGGAACTAGAAATCCATTGCATAATTTCTGAAGTTATCAAGATGATTTCATTAAGTTACTACAACCTATTTTTAAAAAAAAAAAAAAAAAAGGGAATTAATGCAGAAATTTGAGTTTAAATTACAGACGATATAAAGTTGATGTAATGATCATCATTATTATGTAAAAGGAACTCAACAAAATAATGTTTGCAACTTAAAAGATTTAATTAAAACAATACATTAGAATTTTAACTTGCAACCATACATAAGTTGTGGTAACAAATCCTCTGAACTATTTTTACTTCTGAATGACCCGTTTTTAGCTTAATTTCCATAGTTTGGATGTGAATTTTTTTTTTTTAGCAATGAAAATACTTTTTTCTATGACGCATGTGTTTAGATCAAGAAAAATGAGAGGGTTCCCCTAATAAACAACGCTAATTAAAAGTTTAATTAAAGAATTGGTAAAACAACGATATATGGCTGTCAGTGTTTTAATTAGCACTGAACTCATTGTCCATTCACTGCAGTTTCTGAGTAAATAGTGTCAGTAGAAAAGCTGGTTTCTGACATCTCCATAATTAGATTTCAATAAACACATGAATTGAGCTATAGAATCATGACACTGCATTGTTTATATCAATATTGCAATCTCAATTAGTTCAAAATGATAATGTTGTACAAACACACTGTCATCCTATGCTAAATGTTTCTATGGTAGATCAGTGATGGATTGGAGTTTTATCTCTATTATGGCAGTTCGATTAACTGAGGTCCTGACTCCTTGAATTGTGTCCATTTTTCCAATACTGACCTTTTCCCCCTTGCCAAACCCACTTCACTGGTTTTTAATTATAGGAATAAGATGACAGGGGACATTGTGACTTTGTCTGTGAAAAATCAGCAATCAGCACCTCATCACAAGAATGCAGCAAAATGATGAAGAAATGATCATTTGCAGTTGAACGGTCCTGAACAAAGTTCACCTGATTTGAATGTAGATAGCGTGTGTATGATTTGTGAAGGAGATCGTGTGATTAAGATTAATATTTGATAATGCACTGCAGTTCAATGATGTCTTCTAGCTCTCTCTCTCATTTGAGTGTCTGGTTGCAGATGAAGCATGTGCAACGAAGTAAAAATGTTCCCCATGGTAAAGGAATAGTTTTCCAAAAATGAAAGTTCTGTCATTGAATCATCCTCATGTCGTTTCAAACCTGTGATGCTACAAAAGTTTACGTTAAGTGTAAGTTTTTTCAATGAGAAACAGATAATATAAAGTATGTATTGGTCACACTTTAGTTTAGGGTACAGAACTAACTATTAACTACAACGTTTGCCTCAATAAACTGCTTATTAATAGTTAGTAAGGTAGTTGTTAAGTTTCGGTATTGGATTAAGGGATGTAGAATATGGTCATGCATTAATATGTTTTTTATAAGTACTAATAAACAGCCAAGTATGCATGCTAAGAAGCAACTAGTTAACAGTGAGAACTGGAACCTATAAGAAAAAAGTGTTACCAATTTATTCACAAACAATTCATCCCTCCAGTGAGCTGTTAACACCATATCGGTTGTGAATGGATCACTGAGTTGGAGAGGAGAAGCAGATCAGTCCGGTTTGTGAACCAAACCTAAGTGATCATTGAAAAGAACCAAAACTGAAATTCTAATAGACTCAGTGATCCAGATCTCAAGTTGACAGTTTACTGGAGGGGATTAATATCGTGAATTACAAATTTTAGTTTCTTTCACAAAGCATTTGACTTTCAGAGGACTCAAATGGCACGCTCAAAATGTAGGCCTATATTTGAAATGTATGTATTTTAATTGCAAATTAAATTCCCATCCTTTTGGATGGTGCACTTTTAATGAAGCAATAAACTTATTATGCATATTCCTCAGTCATACATGAAAGAAACATGTTTTATGCAAATCGTATTAACAAACCAAATGTGTTTTAAATAAACAATAACCATGTTTTTACACTCTAAAAAATGTTGGGTTGTTTCAACCCATGTTTGGGTCAAATATAGACAAATCCAACTGTTGGTATAAATATATAATATAAACATGGGTTGAAACAACCCAACATTTTTACAAGAGTGTGTACTTATCAAGAATGTATATTTCACTCTGCGAAATATCATTGCATGGAAAAGACTAACGATTATGAAATTTCTTCTTTTATATTGCCTGGAAAAAATAAGAGCTTACAGGTTTGGAAATGAGCAAAATATTGACTGAATTTCTAATTTGAACTTTTTCTTGTGAAGTTCCTTTAATCATTCACATGTTTACGTGTGTGTGTGTGTGTGTGCGCATGTTTTTGTGATTTATGAGGACACAAATTTGTATAATGACATGGGTATGACACTGGTATTCTGACATCCTCATATTTAAAATAGCTTTAAAAACATACTAAGCAATGTTTTATTAAAAATGTAAAAATGCAGAATGTTTTCGGTGATGGGTTGGTTTAGGAGTAGAGTTAGTGTAGGGGGAGAGAATGTACATTTTTACAGAATAAAAACCATTACACCTATGGAATGTCCTCACTAAGATAGCAAAACAAACCTGTGAATGTGTGTGTGTGTGTGTGGGGGGGGGGGGGGGATTTGGGCATGTGTGTTTGTAGAGAATCTATCAAGTCCAACTGGCTGCAAACTGCCCCTGGAGCATTGAACAATTTCATTTCTCTTACTCTCAATTACATTTTTATTCCCCAAGCTCCCAGAAGCCTCACCTGGACACAATGAAATAAGCCAGTACCACCATCTGGATTCCACACTGTGTGATGATGATGATGATGATTTATGATATTCTCGATCTATAGTAAACAGAAATCAAGCTCCAACAACAAGTGCTGCATTCATTTGCCAATGTTACTAAGGTGTTGAGTGATTTGTAATGTGTGGCTGCGGCGTTCTGGATGGTTGCTGTCACAGTCGTTTAGCTGAATGAGTAAACTTGCAGCAAGATGCATTCACATACTTTTGGAGAACGTTTTTCGGGCCTTGCGGGTTTGGATATTGACTGGCACACCCATCCACACTCTCTTCACTGTGTTCACACTTTTTTGGGGTGTACATCCTTTTTAAGTTTCAGGATAAATGGATATGCCTCACATCTGCATTGATAATAAGCCAACCGTATGGTGAGAAATCAGGCTCTGGCCTTCATTAATTATTCATACAGAACCTCTCCAATTTTTACCGTGACTCAATTAGTTTTTGAGAGCCTTCTGCTGGGCTGGGCAACAGGGTTCTGTAATTAAGTATGCTGAGCATATCCATGATGTGACTTATTTGAGATATTGCAGAGGGGAGGAAGAAAATGTTCGGATGATTACGGTTTTAAATATACACGCTTGGGGGACCCCGGCTGTTATATTGCTACAAGGGACAGTAGTTATCACTTTCAAGGTTAAATATGAAACCTCTTCCAAATAGTTGCTTGACAGTTAAAGTAAACATGAAGTCAGCTTTGTTTACCTTCTTAAAGGGATAGTTCACCAAAAAAATGAAAATTCTTCTTTTGTGATCAAGAGAAGAATGAAACTGGTTCGGAACAAGTTGATGGTGAGTAAATAAAGCAACATTACAATTTATTGGATAAAATCACAGGTGTGCAGGTCATTGTTTTATGTTTACCAAAATTCAAATATAGTCATTTACGGTATACTGTTGCCAGTAATTTAGTTTTATTTTGTTTAATTTGGCAGCTTTTAGTAAAATGGATTTACATTCACTTCAAGGTATATATATATACTGTATATATGAAGTGAATGTAAGTCACTTAAAGGTAATGAAGGTACAGGTACACTAAATCAAAGTCATGATCTTGACTTTGTGATATTACATTTGTCTACTGAGCCTTGTGGCAATTCGTCACCTTTACGTCACTTGCAGCTGCGCGTGGAAGAAAAATAGCGATAGCAAGTGGAGGAAAATGTGCAAAATCCACAGAATAAGAGAAAAATATTTTGTGTCTTTGGATGTCAGAATCAGAATGGAAAAAATATAGACTTCATTTTTTATAAAATACCATAGTTGAAAATGCCCTTTGAAGCTAAACGGAGACGTTTATGTTCCAAGTCACTGACTGGGCTGATGAAACCAGTAATGATTAGTCTACTATTAAAGCATGAATTTAATGTAAACAGTAAGTCTACGTAATATTCAAAGATATGCAGTTCATAGCGGACACACATACATAGCAGTTACAGCATGAAATAATATTTAAACCAATAACATTTCACATAGAGAACTTTTAAACATAGCCTATAACATTTTTATTTCAATATTCTGACTTTTTTCTTGCATTTGCGTGTTTATATCTCGTTCTGCTACTGCAGAACGGTCATTTTCTGCAACGAGGTTGTCTCCGCCCGCAAAAAACATCATCGCTGTTTGCAAACGCATAATTGGTTTATCGGTACGTATTTTTGCGACTCGTGAAAACGTTCCCACAAGTACGTTTTTCCAATGAGACCAGGTTGCAAAAAGGTTAGAGTAATTTTGGGGTAGTTGTGGCCTAATGGTGAGGGAGTCGGGCTCTTAACCTGAAGGTTGCCGGTTCGATTCCCACGCTCACAGGTTTTAAAGGCGGGAACCCTCGATAACATGACTAAGGTGCTCTTCAGCAAGGCACCTAACCCCTAAATGCCTCACTTGCAGGTCACTTTGGATAAAAGCGTCTGCTAAATGACTAAATGAAAATGTATAATGATAAAAATTATTAATAATGCAATTTTTATTTTATATTCATTTTTTTCAATATTTTTATTTTATTTTGGTGTCTTTAAAATGAAATGTTCATATTTCAGTGATTTCCTTCCCTATTTCCCTGAGCAGCTGACCTCTGAACTTTTGTCACAGTTCCTTGAGTGCTCCCACATGGATACAAATCTACTTAGAAAACAAACTCCTTAGTGTGTCTCGGAAAGGGTGCAGTATAAGACTGGGTCTGACCTGTGGGTCATGAGTGGACAGGTGCTGTGGTGAACTAGAAGGGTTTAATCACAACTGATTCCCCAGTGGCATTAGATCACCTCTGGCCTCGATTACATCACTGCCTTTATGTGTCAGAATGAAAAACATGTGTTGTGAGATGGAGCGGCTCACCCTGAGAACGTTTGAGCGGATCTCTGGACAGGTTATACGTTACTGAGCATTTGGTTAGCTCCAGAAAACAGCTTGGGTGACAGGTATTTTTCTCCAAGGAACACAATATATGTGCTGTAATGTGCTGACGCCTATATTCCCGGTTGAGTAACTAGTGCCCTGGTATAAATCACTATTACTATTGCTCACATCTAACATTCTGCTGGAAAAAACCCCTCAAACTCTACATATTAAACATTTGTTTCTGCTGCAGACATGTTAAAAAGTGTTGTTAACTGCAGACTGTTAATAAGAACCATTTGTTTAGTATAAATTAATATTTAACTTTTTAAAATATATATTCAAATGAAAAAAACATTTCACATTATTACCTTTTACTGTATTTTTGATCAAATAAATGCGCGCGTAAAAGGCTTCTTTCAAAAACATTAAGAAATCTTACAGACTGCAAACTTTTGAACAGTTTTTAGTTATTATTATTTTTGAAAATGTATTATTATATTTATTTATGAGCTAAATTATAAAGTTGAGACTTGCGCACACAGGCGCTCGACACATATGCAGGTTTGAGCAATTTCTCGTCACAAATTACAAACCATGTAAACATCTTTATATTCTTTCATGCCAGAGTTGTACAAATTAGGGTACTTTCTAACCTTTTTGCACAATCTCTCGTCTATGTAGGTCTCCATTGTCACTGTAGCTTGCATGCGTTCTGGTCTGTTGTGTGTATGCAGGTTTTCTTCGACTATGGTTGTGGTTGTGGATGTGGTTGTTTATAAGCTACTGTATGTTGTGGATGTGTATGGTCCATCCACCTTAATATCATAGAGACTTGTGGAGGAGCTCTTTTGGCCTACTGAGGCAGAAAACAACCACTCAGAACGCCTTAGCAAACCCTTGTAGTGAACAGCGCATTGCAGGGCCCAGTTTTATGACTCTGACTGTAAGAATGGACAAAACTCTAAAGTGTGCTGGATTAAAAACAACCCAAGGTGGGTTGAAAATGGACAAACCCAGTGATTGGGCTGTTTCAACCCAGCGGTTGGGTTAAATGTTTGCCCAACGTGCTGGGCAGTTTTATTTAACCCAAATATTGTTTGAAAATTACTATACGGTGGCTTAAAATGAAGCCAAAATAGGTTGGAAATTAAAAAATCTGAAACGTAATTACAACAATAATAATCAAAAGGTGAATATTTATTCACCTAATACTTTAAACTGAGCATTAAACTTATTAATTAATGTTCATTGATTAAACATTTTAATACATGTCAATTTCCAACATACTTTGGGTTAATTTTAAGCAAGCAATACAGTAATTTTTAAATAAAAGATTTTCCCAACTGCTGGGTTAAAACAAACCAATTGCTGGGGTTGTCCATTTTAAACCCAACTTGGGTTGTTTTTAAACCAAAATTTTAGAGTAGGCTTACACTCAAGGACCTTTTTAGGGCCTGTTGGATGCAACAGTGATGGCTAAAACTGCCAGGGTTTTGAGTTTTGGTTCAGTCCTCATTGTTTTTCCCTTTGCTAGTTCCTCCTTGCCTCCTCTGTTATTCAGTAATTGACTTATCCAGGTGTTGTGTGTTGTGTTAATGGTCTTTGTGTGTTATTAAGCCCTCAGTTTGCTCAGTTCTGTGTTCCGTGTCGTCTATGGGCAAATTCCAAACGGCATTTTTGCGCCCTTGTAGGGGTGTTCCGAACGAAAGTGAACAACTGAATCCCTCGACGAAGGACTCTTCACAAGGCCGTTAGCGAAGGGTACATGTGATGGTCAAGGACTCTGCCCTTCGAAGGGAGTAGAGCATAGGGATGCTCCCTTCCGTTTGGAATTTGGCCTATGTAATGTGTTTGTGATTCTCCTGTCGTCATCTGTGGATCACTCTATGAAAACCTTTCGATCTATTTGTCTTCCTGCACTATTTATCTACAGCCACCTGTGACAGAAAGAAAGAAAGGCTATAATAAACCATCCAAATCCATGTTTGGAAACAGTTTCTGTTTATAAGTTACATCATCACATCGCTTAACTATGATTTATTGATATGATAAACTTAAGCCTCACTTATGGCATCGTTAAGACTGGCTAAGCTTCCTCTTCTTTCTCTTCCTGATGGGTTATTTCAGGTCTCTGGGTTGTTAACCACAGGAACAAGTAACATCTTGTTTGTAGTGATTTCTGTAAACTTGTTTTCACAAGTCAGTAACTCAAGAGCCCAGTGGTTTCTTAAACAGTTGTTTGTTTACCATCTCAAAAATGTTGCCTTTCATGCCAGTGTTTGTGTTTCTCTGAACAGAAAGTCAAATTTGACACTGTGTGTCTGCAGGACTGAATATGTTTATACACATGGAGAGACAGGCAATTTTGTACATGCCTTAGATTGTTGTTTTTTTGTTGTTGTTTTTTTCCCCCCAGCACTCAAAACTAAGACATTGAGACTTTCATATACACGTTATTTGTAGGATCTGCGGCATCCGAACTGCAAACTGCACTGATATGATTCATATACAATACAAAACCTCACTGCTCATTTGTCTGCACCCCATCTTGTGTGTGTCTTTAGGAGTGTGTCTGTGTTGGTGGAGATAAGTGTTATGTGGTATTTGTTTGGTAGTGTGTAAGACATTGAAACAAAAGCCTGGTTGCAAGGCATGTGCAATATTTTGCTAATTTAGAAGCAGCCTCAAAATGTAATGGCAGTAAATTTTGGCATTGCTTAACATTTGTTATATGGCATTTACAGTGAATAATGAATGACCTGCGGTTCTCTATGTCTCGCAGAAACCATTAATGTCATATTTTGTCTCATGCAAATGGGTTGTTTTAAAAATAATAAGAGCCTGCATTAGCATGTCTACACCTCTCTTACCAAAAACATGTATTAGTCAAATTGTTTCTAGTACATGACCTATTTTCTCTCAAAAATGTTTGCAGACATTAAACATGAATAGGTTTTGTTCAGGGGGGTGAATCAGGAACCTAAATATGTCAGCGGGAATATTAAACACTCTGCCATGACATCCTGCAGGCGAACTGCAAGTACCTCATGATAAAATAACGTCTATGAATTTAGCCACGGGGTGAATATATTTAAAACTTGTGCACAAACAACCCTTCGTAGATATATATCGGGACCTGGGATTTTTATCTGATATGAATCATTTTAAGTTTATAATTGTAACTGATATGCAGAAAAATGTTTATTGTAATATTGTTTCATGTGCTTTGTGAATTGATAAGAGTTATATGATTAGCATTTGACTACAACAATAAAACAAAAAAATAAATTATGTATAATTTATTAACAAGAAATATTAGATGATATATTATTATTAATATGAAGAATTATTAACATCAGCAATTAAATGTATATATTTATTTATATATAATATGTGTGTGTATTTATGAATATTACAATTATTACACTATAGACAGTAAACATTCAACCTATTTCAATTAAAAAATTACTTATTTTAAGGCATCAACTGAACTTAAGCATAATCAAATTGGCTGTACAAGTCATTTTAATTTAAATAATACTAATCTGACTTTTGTTGAATCTCGTATAACTTATATAAAAAAGTTGAAATTGCTTATTAGTTAGTTTGATGAGTTAAAGTAATGTAAAACATATGTTGCCACGACTCATTGATCGTATTATTTTAAAAGTATATAAAATAAATATTAGTTGTAACAAGGTTTTACCAATTACTATCCCAAGGTTTACCAATTAACATGATTGGCTGGATCCGGGCCATGTCCGGATCGGATGGGGAACCTGCGCCTGTGCGCGGCAGCAGCGTGGCCCTGGGGTGTCGGTGGAGACTGTGTGAACTAGCTCATCCCTTTTGAGGGCCTTACCGACTCATCCGCCAGTGGCACAGATCCCCAACAAACCGTCCCATACCGGCCTGATTAAAAAGATCTTAAACTAGATGGAACCGGATTAAATATTTTGACTGTTGCGACTCCAATCGGACTTATGACCTGATATAACTCTGCCTGAGTATCAGGCAAGTGTTCACTGTTGGCCCCGACTAAGCCTGGTTTCTCCCAAGGATTTTTTCTCCGTTTTGTTGGAGTTTTGGTTCCTTGCCGCTGTTGCCTTTGGCTTGTTTAAGTTGAGGACATTTGCTTGATATTCAGCAGTGTTTTTGGTATGCCTGCATTGGCGCCGTTGTATGCGAACTGAACTGAGCCGGACGATTACGTCACTGTTTTCTCCAGTGCTGATATACATAAATGAACTAGACTAATAACTATTGATCTTTGCCACGGAATGAATCAACAATATGTAGAATAAGCTGCACAATGACACTATTTTCTTTGGGAGCTGCTGTGGAGCCAAAAATGATTTGCCAATTATTAATGTAAAGCTGTTTTGCCACAATTTGCACTGTAAAAAGCGCTTTATAAATAAAGGTGACTTGACTGACTTGACTTGTAACAACATAAAGAGGCCAAAGACAAAGATAAGTCAAAAGTTCCAATCCAAAACTTTTTAATAAAACACTAAACAAACACAGGGTAATCCAACACGGCGTAACAGTATGCAAAACACGCAAATAATAGCCAACAATGACCTGAGGAAACAAAGCAATACACTGATAATGAACTAAAAGACTAACAGGTGTGATGATCAAATGAAATGCCATGCGGGAAATGCCAAGTGAACAAAGACAACAGGAAATAACGAAACGCTAACTAAAAGTCCCATGAAAATGAAACTAAACGAACAAATGTCTAATAGTAAAAATAGCATTATTTTTTGCTGTTTATGTAAAACTCTTTTGTGATTGAAATTGCTATCTCTACACCCAATATTAAGGATGCTCCAATCAGGATTTTTGGGGTTGATCACCGACTGATCGCTGAAATAAGGATGCTAAACATAATTTGACAATACTGTAGAATGTTTTGTTCTACAACAAATAGTACTCACACTCACACTCCAAACCTTCTTATCTATTTCCTTATTGGAAACATTCATCTTTAAAACATAACCACTTCAGAGTTTGCGCTTTCGATATGGGTTTCAAGTTTACGTTGTAGAGCAAAAGCTATTTTTACTATAGACCTTATTTTACACATAAATTAAAAAACCCATAGGAAAATCTCAAGCGAACCAGAGGCAAATTAGTCTTTTGACGTCATCCCTATGGAGACCACCGATTGATTATCAGCCGGTAACGATTGGTGGCCAATCGATCGGAGCAACTTTAACCAATGATTCAATTGAACAGTGAGAGAAAACATTAAAATAATGTCAGACTATTTTGTTATCTAATTCTGTGGCATTTCAAACATTTTTGTGACTCAGTCAACTAAATCAATACTTTTTGGTTCCACTTTATGAATAAGTGTTGTAGTATTCGAGACAGGTCGTGGTCTTGAGACCTTTTTTTTTAAGCTCTTTGTCTTGGTCTCGGTCTTGTCTTTGTCTCTTGTCTTGGTCAAGGCCACAACTGAAGGGATATTGCAGAATAGCAGTTGCATTGTCTGAATTGATTAATTTGATTGGATGCAAAACTTCCTGCTCCAAATGCAATCAATAACTTATTTCTAATTTCATTTGTTTTGTTACTGTTGTGCCGGGTCAGAAATCAATAAGGGATTGTGTCAAAAATGTCACCAAAATGAATACAAATGCCCTGTTCCACCTCTGCAGAGTAAAGATGAATTTAGTTGTTTGTGATTTCAATTGATTTGTAACAGCTCTAGAGTGTCTTATTATTCTAATTGTGATTACTGATTAAAAAATAAGACATTTCTCAAGCAGTAAATGTGGATATTTCAGATGAATTTGAGGAGTCTGGTCTCGGTCTTGACTCGCCTTGGTCTCAACTTCTCAAAGTCTAGGTCTTGTCTTGGCCTGGACACACACTGGTCATGGTCTCGACTTGGTCTCGGGTTAGGTGGTCTTGACTACAACATATTATGTATTGTATAATTCATACATTGCATCTTCTGACTCTCACTGTCAGCATTGTGCTCTACTGAGGGTCACCTGAACGCTCCGGAACATTTCTCATCCTGTAGTGAACGTCATATGCAGTGTTTTATTCAGCTGCTCGTCAACACTGAGGCTGAAGTCATTAACCACGGTGCAAGTTCTTAACAGGCCCCACGCTCACGGCTGTCACAGAATCCTGAGATTAAACACAAACCTACGCTAAGCCAAATTCATCAATGTCCCGAACAGCAGCTTATACCACCTGTAGGGCTCCGTTATTTCAGAATTGCCTCTGACACAAATGGCCAGACAAATTGAAAATGTGATTTTCTCAATTGGTGTCTGGGAAGAGAGGCTGTGTGGATGCAGCTAACTAAATAAAACTCAATTCTCGCGCCAGAGATGAGTTCCACTCACTTTGGAGGGCCACGGTTCTACATTACATTCAAGTAACAATGGCTGGTTTGAATATCACACACTGCATTGTCAGGTTTTCAACTCAGGAATGCAATACTAGCATAACGGCATTTAAAATAGTTTGCTGCATTGTTGTCTCATGGCCTCACGATACCACATCACTGCTATTTTATTTTTATTTTAGTTATATTATAGTTTTATTTATATTTTGAATGATCCTTTATTTATTTTTCTAGTTTTCATGTTCATTTTAGCGTAATTTTTAATTTCATTATGTGCTTTTGTCAATTTACTATTATTGTTTTGTTTAAATATTTCTATTTAGGTTTAATTTTTCATTTTTAGTTGAAAATTTTTAGTGCTTAGTGCAATTTTAGTACTTAAACTTATTTCAGTTTATTCAGTTTTTTATTTAGTTTTCAACAACTTCTCAACTAATTTCTTTTATTTTATTTTATTTAATCCGAAATGTTTTTAATGGTTTTAGTTTTAGCTAATGATAATAACCTTGTTCTACATACTTATTTAGCTAATTGAGTAATATTATTACTATTATTGTTATCCAGACTGGCTGATTATATATTAACCTCATCCTGCCAAATAAATATAAAAAAAAAGACATATTTGGAAATAGCTGAATCAACTGAATTGAACTTTTAAGTTATTTTATTATGTGAAATGTTCAGATGTTAAGAGAACCAAAGTTATACACGAGACAGCACTAGAATATATGTATAATACATTTCATATATGTAGAAAACCGTTTGCTTGATAAAATTATGTAAATTATGCATTTACTAAAACATATTTGACCACAGAATTCCATGATTAACCAATCAAAATTAAAGTAATAGTTCACCCAAAAATGTCAATTATCCCATAATTTACTCACCTTCAAGCCATCCTAATGTATGACTTTCTTCTTTCAGACGAACACAATCAGAGTTATATTAAAAAATATAACTTTGTAATGGCATTAAATAGTGCCCACATTTGTAAAGCTCCAAAAAGTGTATCCATCCATCATAAAAGTAATCCATACAACTGAGTTAATAAATGCCTTCTAAAGTGAAGTGATAAAACTTTATGAACTATAATCACTGGCTTCCGGTAATGGCTGTTCATGCGTTCATCGACATCTGGCAGAAGGATGACTTCTGAGCCGACGTATGATGTAGGACGTAAGACATGGGCGTAGGATAAGTTTAGGTGAGAACTGACAAAAGTGGAAGCACAGAGGACAGAGCAAAACAAAATGCCAGTCATAAATTAAGTCTAAAATGAGAAGTGTGACGAGCAGAGCGGGCGAGAGCCGTGAGGGAACGGTGCGAGGCCAGTGACGTTATTGCCATTGAGCATCAGCTGCACGGCGCACCGGTCTCGTATCCCTCACGGAGGAGCTCCGGAAGCATAAAAGAGGAGCGACGATAGTGAAGGACTAGAGAGGACCAGGCCTGGATTTTATTTCGTGTTTTTATGATGTTTACTTTCGTTTTATTGTTTGTTTAGGAAGGAGGCGGGAACTGGCGAACATTAAACATAACTTTTAATATCCAAAATAAATAAACAAACAACAAAACGAAAGTAAAATGGCGGCAGTTCCTCAGGGAGACTGCCGCCCACACAAACAAAATAAAACACAACATAAATCCAGGCCTGGTTCTCTCTCGTCCTTCACTATCGTCGCTCCTCTTTTATGCTTCCGAGACCGGTGCAGCGAGCAGCTGACGCTCAATATCCATCACGTCACTGGCCTCGTGCCGTTCCCTCACGGCTCTCGCCCGCCCTGCTCGTCACGAGAAGTTTTAAAGAAAAATGTTGGAGGATTTCAGTATAGGAAAAGAGGAGCTATGTACGTCCTACGTCATGCAACTCTCTCTCTCATTCGACTCTCTCGTGAACATGCGCACTCCACAGCTGTTGCCTGAAGCCAGTTATTATCGTTAATAAAGTTTTAAATATGGATATTTTTGTTTCAAAAACCCATCGCTTTGCTTCAGAAGGCATTTATTGACCTATTGGAGCCGTATGCATTAATTTTATGATGGATGGATGCGCTTTTTGGAGCTTCAAAAACTCATGCTCCATTCAAGAAAGTCATAAACACCTAAAATGGCTTGAGGGTGAGTTCATTTTTGGGTGAACTATTCCTTATTCCAGATAAATGTAAAATAGCATGAGCCATATGGCAGTATCCGAACACACTCTAAGATAAACTTTACATAACGCTTTATGTTATTGTTTAAAATGCTCAATATGTTCCTTATGAAATAATAATGAAAATCGTTCAATATTACAATATTATCTGGTCCACTCTTCATATGATATGTGCCGCTGTAGAAACATTCAGAAATGATATTTCCACATCGGTTAATAAAACCTATCAGTCATGCACAGAACAGTCCGAATGCAGTTCTCAAAGGACATTCTATCTGGGATGTGTCAACATGTAATGAAACCATCCACCCAATGGCATCCATCACTTTCCTATTATTGCTTTTATTTTACACATGTCATGCAGCCGTGGATGGGAAAATGTGCTGCATTCCCTGAAGAGTGGCTAAATAGAATCAAGGGAATTCCCTACTGAGTTTCTCATTCAACATCAGGCATTGCATCCCGCCCCATGCGCTCCCAGGAATGCTAAAAGATGGATATGACGACTTTTGTGCTGCGGCTGTAAATGTTAATCTTTACGTTAAATGTAAGAGATTAATCTCTAAATAGTAGGGACATTTTTGCCAGGTTGAGATGGATCTCCTTAAAATCCAAAGGAGATTTTCCTCTTTATCTTTTCCCTGCAGGCTGATGCAGAAACTATAGGCGGTGTATCTACCAGCCTCAAAAGCTTCAGAAGCGACTTGCTGCATAATACAAAAGGACTCACGGGAAGCAAAGCCACTGCTCTATACTATTAATACCAGACTTCTGCACAGAATATATATTTATAGAATGAAAACACTCTCTATACCGACTGTGTGTATTACTGAATTACCTCTCAAAGGTCTTTTTGTGGTAACACGGCTGTTTGCTAATGAGCTTTCGGAGGTAGAAGCAACTTACCGGTCCTAAATGCAAGATAATTTGACCACAGTGTAATTTTAAGAGATTTTGATCCCAGTTTGCAGTTGATCTGTGTAATTTCGGCAAAACTAATTATTGTTTTGAATAGCTTTCTAACAACTTTCCCCATCTGGCATTGCTCAGCCAAACAGAGCTAAATGTTGTTTTATTGGTCTAGTCGAGATGCTCAAACAAACCAACCTACAGCCTAAATCAGCCTGCAATTGACTTGGTTTTGTAGTCTTCTCTGCACATTAAGCTAGATCAGTCGTTCTCAACCTTTTTTCCCAGTGGGCCACACTATGGTCCAAGTGCAAGGCAGTCATTTACATATGACGTCACCAATGAAAACCAATCAGATTTAATGTTATGGTATTACTATCAGTATGATGTTGCACACACACTCACGTTACACGAGTTATTGTTACAATCTGACGATATCAAGGATTCTGTCGCAATCCCTCGCGATGCAGTTCATTTTTATCGACTTAAAATACATCAAAAGTACATCAAACAAACACATCAAATTCACATATCTTTTGACATTGTAGGTTTTGCATATGCCAATACTTTACTAAAGCGCAAACAAAGGCTGCCCATCTCGCTCATTGACAGCAAAGTGATTCTTCCATTCGGTGCTGATGCTACGACTCTTTTTGTTTTCAGTGTGTTCCTTCATTGGAATGTTCCTCGTTTAATTTTTCTCCTTTAATAACAAATTTGTCCCTAAATTTACAAAACTATTTACAAAAAATTTTGGCTACTATTGGAATTCTGCCAAAGCGCGCATTTGTTAGTGTAATAATAAATGATCACTAAAATGATTTTATATGACAAAAAACATTATAATTCAAAGTTATATTCATTTAGTCCATTTTAATTTAATTTAAAAACAAAAATAAAATGTAAAACTGGAAGTTATTTTTTGAAATGTGGTCAGCATATATTGGGCATATATTATTAAACTTATGCTTTATTATTACATTGAATAAATAATTATTTATATTTATAAATAAATAACTTATTATAATATTATATAAATTATTTATAATATTTTGTGATTACATTTTAAAAGATAAATTACATTTTTAAAGTTGTATGTGTTCATTTGATTACAACTGTTTTTGTATACATTTAATACAGTAACATTTTATTAAATCTTAAATCACAGAATCCAGAAAAAAAAGACAACACAAAATACCTAGATTTCATAGAGCACTATTATTGTTAAAAACAAAGGTTTTATAAATTTATTTTATTAGACATCCTTTTTTGTTATTAAAATTTAATTAAACAATTAAAATTAAAAAATTCGAACGGAAAACACTGAAATTATACAAGATATTTCGTGAATGTCTCATTGGGTTGTCATATTTTTATTTGGCAAACTGTCACTTGTTTTACATGTTGTTTTATGCCATTTTATGTGATTTTTTTCTGGCGGTTTAATGAATTTTGTGTTTCATAGTTTAAATTTTGCTGTATTGCCTTTAATAAGCTTTTTAAAGGCAAGTGCTTCTTCTGACAACTTACATCAAATAATGTTTGACAGCACGCTCTGCTTTAGGACGCATACAGATAACAGTGGATATATTTATTCAGTACACTCGTTTCTTTTGTCTGTTTTCTCATGCTTGGCTCATACTTGGCTGTATGTGAAAGGGAAAGTCTGGAGCATCTGCTGTGATTTTACAGTATATTTATGCTGGGACATAGAGAGTGTGGAGCCATGGAGGGTTATTTTTAAGTGAATCGAATATGTTTAAATAAAGATTTCTTTTGTACAAATAAAGCTTTAGTAGTGTTTTTTTTTTTTTTTTAACTCAAGGTTGTTTACTGATGAAGACTTGCACTAGTGGGACAGTAAGGACTCTGCTTCATCTTTTTGAATAATTTTATAAATTATTTGATTCAATTTGATAAATGGCACAAATGTGAAAAGCTAAAACTATTTGAGAAGACTCAAATGACAAAATACTTCACCCAAAAAAAGATCATTCTGTCATGTTTGTGTGTACCAAACCTGTTTGACTTTCTTTCTTCTGTGAAACACAAAGAAGATATTTTGAAGAACATCTCAGTGTTTTGTTTTTTTTTCCCCCTGTACAATGAAAGTCAATTCTGTTTGGACTCCATTGACTTTCAAAGCGTCCTTTTATGTGTGTATGTGTGTGTGTGTGTATGTGTATGTGTGTGTGTGTGTGTGTGTGTGGTATTCCCTACATTATGGGGACCAAATTTCCCCACAGGTATAGTAATACTAGTAAATTTTGATCCCCATGAGGAAACAAGCTTATAAATCATACAGAATTATGTTTTTTGAAAATCTAAAATAGCAGAACATTTTCTGTGATGGGTAGGTTTAGGGGTAGAGGTAGTGTAGTGGGACAGAATATACAGTTTGTACAGTATAAAAACCATTACGCCTCTGGAATGTCCCCATAAAAAATGAAAACACAACATGTGTGTGTGTGTGTGTGCTCAACAGAAGAAAGAAAGTCCTACAGGTTTGGAACAACATGACTAAAATGAGAACCGCATTTTCATCTTTAGGTGAACTATCCCTTTAAAAGTCATGTATGTTCAGTATATAGATTGTATTGACCTCTACTGTGGGAGAGAGGAGACAAGTAAAGATTAGAGAACAGAAGAGATGAGAATTTAAATATGTATGGGAGGAGGTTTTCTTCCGCTGAGTGTTTCTTCCTCATCTCATTCAACATCTCTGGGAGTTTTTCCCTGACTTTGGTGGCTTATAGGGTTTGTGAGACGCTATTGTTTGTAAAGCTGCTTTGGAACAATATGTATTGTGAAGAGCACTATACAAACGATTCGATTTGAGACAAGGTGAAACAAAAGACATAAGAAAAGATAAGCAAAAGGAGATTTCTTGGTTTCTTTGTGGGGTTTTTTAACATACAAACATTCAGGATGTTTGTATCTTGATTAGTTCATTGTTTTGAATCTAATTAACAACTTCTCTTATAATTCAACATCGATTGGTCTGCCTGTATTTTGGATATCAGTACTCCACCATTGTTGTGACTAGGGTTGTCAAAAGAACCAGTACTTTGGTACCTACAGTGGGGAGAACGAGTATTTGATACACTGCCGATTTTGCAGGTTTGCTCACTTACAAAGCATGTAGAAGTCTGAAATTATACTCTTCAATTGTGAGTGACAGAGTCTAAAACAAAAATCCAGAAAATCACATTGTATGAGTTTTAATTAATTAATTTGCATTTTATTGCATGACAGGAGTATTGGATACATCAGAAAAGATCTTAATATTTGGTATAGAAACCTTTGTTTGCAATTACAGCGATCATACGTTTCCTGTAATTTTTGACCAGGTTTGCACACACTGCAGCAGGGATTTTGGCCCACTCCTCCATACAAACCTTCTCCAGATCCTTCAGGTTCAGCTGTCGCCAGGACTTTCAGCTCTCTCCAAAGATTTTCTATTGGGTTCAGGTCTGGAGACCTGAGGCTAGGCCACTCCAGGACCTTGAAATGCTTCTTACGGAGACACTCCTTAGTTGCCCTGGCTGTGTGTTTCAGGTCATTGTCATGCTGGAAGACCCAGCCACGACCCATCTTCAATGCTCTTACTGAGGGAAGGAGGTTGTTGGCCAAGATCTCGCAATACATGGCCCCATCCATCCTCCCCTCAATACGGTGCAGTCGTCCTGTCCCCTTTGCAGAAAAGCATCCCCAAAGAATGTTTCCACCTCCATGCTTCACGGTTGGGATGGTGTTCTTGGGGTTGTACTCATTCTTTGTCTTCCTCCAAACACAGCGAGTGGAGTTTAGACCAAAAAGCTATATTTTTGTCTCATCAGACCACATGACCTTCTCCCATTCCTCCTCTGGATTATCCAGATGATCATTGGCAAACTTCAGACGGGCCTGAACATGCACTGGCTTGAGCAGGGGGACCTTGCGTGCGCTGCAGGATTATAATCCACGACGGCGTAGTGTGTTACTAAATTTTCTTTGAGACTGTGGTCCCAGCTCTCTTCAGGTCATTGACTAGGTCCTGCTGTGAATTTCTGGGCTGATCCCTCACCTTCCTCATGATCATTGATTCCCCACGAGGTGAGATCTTGCATGGTGCCCCAGACTGAGGGAGATTGACCGTCATCTTGAACTTCTTCCATTTTCTAATAATTGTGCCAACAGTTGTTGCCTTCTCACCAAGCTGCTTGTTTATTGTCCTGTAGCCCATCCCAGCCTTGTGCAGGTCTGCAATTTTATCCCTGATGTCCTTACACAGCTCTCTGGTCTTGGCCATTGTGGAGAGGTTGGAGTCTGTTTGATTGAGTGTGTGGACAGGTGTCTTTTATACAGGTAACGAGTTCAAACAGGTGCAGTTAATACATGTAATGAGTGGAGAACAGGAGGGCTTCTTACAGAAAAACTAGCAGGTGTGTGAGAGCCCGAATTCTTACTGGTTGGTAGGTGATCAAATACTTCTGTCATGCAATAAAATGCAAATTAATTATTTTAAAATCATACAATGTGATTTTCTGGATTTTTTTTAGATTCCGTCACTCACAGTTGAAGAGTACCTATGATAATACTTTTTTAGAAAGTAAACAACCAACCAACTATGAATATAGAACGATTAAAAGCTATTAATGGACACTGATGAGGTCACACCTGAACCGGTGCGCTCAAAAGGAAATAAACATGTATTTATTATGAGATGATAAAAAAACTCTTGCATCTTTGCAGAATTAAATCCTCTCAAAATGACAATTTGGTTTGTAAAAACATCCCCATGTTTGAAGCACTGCAGAATTTTTAAATGTAAACAAGGATGGAGGAAAATGCAATTATGCTGTGAGAGCAGTTCTCAAAAACCGATGTAAGCTCGACTGCAAGACTCTATCTTCTTAATTGACTCCGTTGCAGACTCTGTTTAATGCAAATGAAAAACAACACCTGGAGCAAGTGCCAACCAAACTGTCTGTGGCTCTGAACACAGGAAAGAGAGATATTTATGGAAAAAAAAGACCTGTAAGAAAAAATCTGAAATATCATCCATTACGGTGAATAAACAGAAGTGCTGACAGAAATCATTAGAAATGAAATCAGAGGCGAACGTCTAATCTCGCAGTGTTTTCGTTAGCATTATAATGTTGTTCCACCATATGCTGACAGGTCTCCCATCTGTTATAGTAATAATTAGATGTGTATCAGCGTTCCGCACATTGACAGAGACTCTTTGTCTCTCTAGGAATTGCCAAATTACTACTCAAATGTAAGACGCGAGTCAATATGGTGCACAAGTTACTTTTATCTTCCTACTCATGAAAAGCCCGTCAGATTTCCAGACAGCGGAACGTGTGTGTGTGTGTGGGGGGTTTCCCTACGTTATGGGGACCAAATGTCCCCATAAATGTCATAAAAAATGAAAACACCACGTGTGTGTGTGTGTGTGTGTGTGTGTGTGTGTGTGTGTGTGTGCTCCAAATATCCCCACAAGAATAGTAATACCAGTAATTTTTGACCTTGTGGGGACATTTTTTGGACCTCATGTGTGGATTATTTTCTAATAATTCAATGGCCCGTCGTCAATTATTCCTTGCATGTTCTGTTTTTTTTTTTTTTAGAAGTAAACAACCACCCAATTATGAATGAAAAACGATTAAAAGCTATTAATGGACACTCACTGATGTGGTCAAACCTGAACCAGTGAGCTCAAAACAAAATAAACATTTATTTATTATGAGACGATAAGAAACTCTTGCACCTCGGCTGAACCAGTGAGCTATTTTGGTCCTCATGAGGAAAACAGCTTATAAATAATGCTAAATGATGGGGGGTTTTTTCCCGAAAATCTAAAAATGCAGAAAGTTTTCTGTGAAGGGTAGGTTTAGGTTCCGGGTTATGAAATGTCATTAGCTTAGTATAAAAACCATAATGCCTATGCAATGTCCTTATAATGACATGAAAACCAGTGTGTGTGTGTGTGTGTGTGTGTGTTAAACCTACCACCTGGCAGAAATTGTTGAAACAAACACATCATATGGCTAATAATCTGTATTAACGAATAAATTTGAATAACATTTAGGTCTAAATAATATCTAATTCACTATATTACAATTCATTACATTTTCACCACAGTTGTAATATATAATATTATGGTTGCACCTTCAAAAACTAAAGTGCATATTCATGGGTCGGTTTATTCTCATAGGAATTATGCAACACTAACGCTGTTAGTTTTCTGCTTGACCATGTTATAATGCGTCATACTGTTTAAAGGTGTAATCATGAATTCAAATGTATTATAATTGATTGTAAGTAGTTTTGCAAAGTCACAATCATGTATTAAAATCTATATTCTAATTACCTTTATGAAGATAATCTGAATTACAATGTTCATGCGGCTGAATTTGTAATAACAGTTGGATACATTTTACTGTTACTACATCAATGTTCATTGAAACACCCAGCCAGCTTCATGTCTCAGAAATGGGAGTGTGAGTAAGTCTAATGTGTGTCTCGTCCTCATGGGAGTTTAGGCTGATGAGTCATTCTTCTGTGTTTTGCAGCAGTGTGGACTGGTGAGGGAAACTGTCTCAGAGCGCCACCATGTGTCTAGAATATATATCACATTTGTTTGCAATTGCTATGTATTGATTATGGTATTTATTTATTTTTTTGTACCTCATTTATATATTAGTATCTATAATATTTTTATTTATACACTATCATTCAAAAGTTGGTTAGTAAGATTGAAAGAAGTCTCACTAAGGCTACATTTATTTGCTCAAAATTACCGTAAAATTTCATTTAGATATAATAATATATTATTTTTATTATTATTATATATAAATAATATATATAAAATATAAAAAGTAAAGTAAACTAGCTGTTTTCTATGTGAATATGTTTTAAAATGTAATTTATTCCTTGATGCAAAGCTTAATTTTCAGCATCATTACCCTCTTCAGTGTCACATGATCCTTCAGAAATCATTCTAATATGCCGATCTCCTGCTCAAGAAACATTTCTTATTATCATTGTTGAAAATATATGTGCTTCTTAATATTTTTGTAGAAGCTATGATAGTTTTTCAGGATTATTTGATGAATGGAAAGTTCAAAAGAACAGTATTTATTTGAAATAGAATTATTTTTTAATGTTTTAGTTGAATACAAATGATAACGGTTTCACGTTTTCCCTGTTGTTGCTAATTATGGTGCATGTTACCATCATATATGAGGCAAGTTGTCTCAATGGGATCCTTTCCTTAAAGCTGCAGTCTGTAAGTTTTGCCTCTTTGTCGCCATCTCTGTTTGAAACCTGCAATTGCAGTTATTTGCGTAATTATCATCTTTACGTGGATTGTGCGGATGAATCTAATGCTTTGAGGAGAATGTGTGCACTTCGCAATTACAGATTGTAGTCTTGGAATTGTACAGTCTAATCTCTAATTGTCCATTTGTCAAACAACAAAATCCACCATCAAAATGACAAGTTTCATTATTCCAGCTGCTAAATGATCTGCCACCTGCGACATGGTCACATGCCATATATCCTACTAGCTGGGACTCCTTTTTTATGTAAACGGCTGTGATGTAATGATGCATAGACGAATGGTGAAATGCTCGAATTTCCCGCGAAAACCCACCAGTTGTTCAAGTTACACAGTCCAGTCTTCAAGTATAAATCTGTCTTTATTATGTTGTTGATTCAATTTATGTCATTTTTGAACTAGAGAAAACATGCATTTGTGTAATTGCACATTTTGACTTGTTGTGGACTGTTTAAACTCCAGACCAGCTATTTGTTTACCAGTCCGATCTTTAACCATCAGGTTTCACATCCTCTCTCAGTGAGGCTGAATGTCCCTTACAGGAAGCACACTCCTGCCCCCGTGAGGCAGTCCAAACATAGGCAGGGCTTCTACTGTATGGAGACCCTGAATGGGGCCGAACTGCCTCATGTGAAACTGCTGGGCCAGTTTACGAGTCATGACACGCAGGGCGAGGAACGAGGCCAACAGCTCGCCCAGGAGGAAGGCCAGATAGAGAGAGTGAACGGCCCGTTCCAGAGGAAGAATGATGATGTCTTGATCAGTGATGAAGAAGAGAAGGATAGGCAGCTGGAAGAGGAAAGAGATCAGCCAAAATCCAGCTAACTCTGGAACCTAAAGAGAAGAATGAAGAGAGAAACGTATGTAGCATTTTAATATAACAATTAGCATTTCTTTTAGATTACAACTTTGATTTATTTATTTACAGTCGTGGCCAAAAGTTTTGAGAATTGCATAAATATTGGAAATTGGAAAAGTTGCTGCTTAAGTTTTTATAATAGCAATTTGCATATACTCCAGAATGTTATGAAGAGTGATCAGATGAATTGCATAGTCCTTCTTTGCCATGAAAATGAACTTAATCCCAAAAAAACCTTTCCACTGCATTTCATTGCTGTCATTAAAGGACCTGCTGAGATCATTTCAGTAATCGTCTTGTTAACTCAGGTGAGAATGTTGACGAGCACAAGGCTGGAGATCATTATGTCAGGCTGATTGGGTTAGAATGGCAGACTTGACATGTTAAAAGGAGGGTGATGCTTGAAATTATTGTTCTTCCATTGTTAACCATGGTGACCTGCAAAGAAACGTGTGCAGCCATCATTGCGTTGCATAAAAATGGCTTCACAGGCAAGGATATTGTGGCTACTAAGATTGCACCTAAATCAACAATTTATAGGATCATCAGCAACTTCAAGGAAAGAGGTTCAATTCTTGTAAAGAAGGCTTCAGGGCGTCCAAGAAAGTCCAGCAAGTGCCAGGATCGTCTCCTAAAGAGGATTCAGCTGCAGGATCGGATTGCCACCAGTGCAGAGCTTGCTCAGGAATGGCAGCAGGCAGGTGAGAGCGCATCTGCATGCACAGTGAGGCCAAGACTTTTGGAAGATGGCCTGGTGTCAAGAAGGGCAGCAAAGAAGCCACTTCTCTCCAAAAAAAACATCAGGGACAAATTGATCTTCTGCAGAAAGTATCGTGAATGGACTGCTGAGAACTGGGGCAAAGTCATATTCTCCGATGAAGCCCCTTTCCGATTGTTTGGGGCATCTGGAAAAAGGCTTGTCAGGAGAAGAAAAGGTGAGCGCTACCATCAGTCTTGTGTCATGCCAACAGTAAAGCATCCTGATACCATTCATGTGTGGGGTTGCTTCTCATCCAAGGGAGTGGGCTCACTCACAATTCCGCCCAAAAACAGCCATGAATAAAGAATGGTACCAAAACACCCTCCAACAGCAACTTCTTCCAACAATCCAACAACAGTTTGGTGAAGAACAATGCATTTTCCAACACGATGGAGCACCGTGCCATAAGGCAAAAGTGATAACTAAGTGGCTCTGGGACCAGAACGTTGAAATTTTGGGTCCATGGCCTGGAAACTCCCTAGATCTTAATCCCATTGAGAACTTGTGGTCAATCCTCAAGAGGCGGGTGGACAAACAAAAACCCACTAATTCTGACAAACTCCAAGAAGTGATTATGAAAGAATGGGTTGCTATCAGTCAGGATTTGGCCCAGAAGTTGATTGAGAGCATGCCCAGTCGAATTGCAGAGGTCCTGAAAAAGAACGGCCAACACTGCAAATACTGACTCTTTGCATAAATGTCATGTAATTGTCGATAAAAGCCTTTGAAACGTATGAAGTGCTTGTAACTATATTTCAGTACATCACAGAAACAACTGAAACAAAGATCTAAAAGCAGTTTAGCAGCAAACTTTGGGAAAACTAATGTTTATGGAATTCTCAAAACTTTTGGCCATGACTGTAGACATTTCCATTTATTTATTTATTTAGTTATTTTTATTTAATTTATTTGTTTTATCAGCTGTGGTCACTACTTTCATGTTTATTTATTTATTTTACATTATTATTTAATTCATTTGTTTTATCAGCTGTGGACACTACTTTCGTTGATATTTTTTAACTTATAAAATTTCATTTAACAATGTATATCATTTTTGTAGCTTGAAAACCTTGGTCACTACTTTTATGTAGTAGATTTATTTATTTAATTCATTTTTATTTGACTTTTTATTAATTTTTAGAATGTATTTTTATAATTTTTGAAGCATGACAGCTATTGTATGGAAAACAGGACAGCTGATACATATTCATAAAATATATGAAATAAACTTTGATGCTATTTGTAACTATTTAATCAATACGCTATTTAATGTTTCATCTAAATATATATATGTATATATATCACAATTTTCTCAAGTTTTGATTATTTTATTTCTCACACATACAGAATCTGTTAGGCATGATCAGTGTTCAGGTGAATGATTTATTTGATTTTGTGTGCGTTACCTTCTCTTTGAGATTCCCAACGTAACCGAGATACACCCGCAACAGCTCAAATATGCTAATCAGGACCATCCCTGTCACCAACAGACACTGGTAATATACTGGCAGATACCAGAACTATGGAAATAGAGAAAGAAATTATATTCCTCATTACTAATATGACCTTGAAAATATCCACAACCCTAGTTTGACCTAAAACATTGCTTATCCAAATAGTATTACGAGTTAGTGAGCAGGGGTTTTAAAGATCTTTCATGTCTTGACATTAGAAATGATAATTACAGCAGCATCTCCTTGAATTGCTGTGATTTAGTCGAGCTATTAAAGGTACAATATATAGCACTTGAACTTCAATATGCAGTTCACAAAGGCCGACCATCACTATGGATACAGGAGCCATATTAATACTTGAAAACACTTTGATCTGGCATTGCTGCTAATGGCCTGCCAGCTATTATGGAAGTGATGTCCATGCATTCATTTTAATAATCACTTACAGCAAAGTCACTAAAACTGAGATTGTTTTTGTCGCCAAAACTATTTGAGTGTTTTCAGTTATTTCAAAACTCTGTTTGTTGTCGTAAAAAATGTTTTGTCAATGCTTTCGCATTCTCTCGCAAATGTTTTGCATTCCTCAAGAAACTTTGCGAGTGAATGCAGAGTTTCTCGGGGGAAGGCTCAAAAACACTGAAATATATTTTTTCCTCCCATTTCATATTTTTCCCATCACCATGTCTTTTTAGGGGCTACATACCTTTTTTAATGTTAGTTAATAAAAATGTTCATGTTCACAGTGCATTAACTATAATTTGACCCCTATAAAGTAAGGATTTGATTATTGATAATGGACAATAGCTTCATGATTACAACATATAACTGACCCTTTGCAAAGACCAAGCCATGCGCTCTCACATCATGTTCTCACGCAGTGAAAAATACATCCCGGAGCGAAGAGGACACTGACAACGTGTCGACAGACATATGAAACAGTTTCATATTTAAAATATCGTAATTTTTTAAATAAGTTTAAACAATAAAAAGCATATAGAGTCTCTTTAATGTGTCGTGACAGATCGCTGTAGCTCCTTCAAGCGGCTCGTGAACCGATCATCTCTTAATACTAGTTCATTTATAGCATCAAATAAACATGAATGAACATCAGAAGGAATGTTGTTTCAAGCAAGGAAAGACGTGAAGTTCAATGATTATGGTTATGATTGGTCAGATCGCCTGTCAATCAAACTGTTTGCGAAGGGTCAATCGAACCCACCTTTAAATGCAGCATCGTCACCTCAGAGATCCACCAGAAGGGGAAGAAGAACATGTTGAAGTACAGCAGCATCTGCAGCGGGAGATGAGACGAGACCTCGGCGCACACTAGACAGCAAACGAGTGTGCTGAGATCAGTTTGCAAGGTATTCAGTAATGATCTTTAATCACATGTAACTGCTTTTCAAATGCTTCATTATAGTTTTTCCTACCACCTGGGATAACTTTAATGTACAAGTTTAAAGGATTACTTATTTTTTCACCCAAAAATGAAATTTCTGTCAGTAATTACTCCCCCTCTTGTCGGTCCAAATCCGGAAGAACACAAATTAAGATATTTTTGATGAAATCCAAGAGTTTAAAAAAAAAAAAAAAATTTATCCTCAATATAAAGCAACAAGATTCGAGGTCCAGAAGAGTAGTAAAAACATTGATTGAATCAGAGATATGGCTCTTTAGGGAGTTTTGGATTGCATAAATAATAGAAGAAACAAACAAAAACATGGGAATGAGTACACAGGCGATTGGGATGACTTTTGATAAGACTTGAGCAAGACTTTCGCATTTGTTGTGTGTTGTGTGCATCAGTATAATAATAATGTCTTTGTGGTAAATTTATGTGTGCATATGTATGCGTGTATGGAAAACATTTCTCCTGAATGAAAATCTAGTGCCACAAAAAGACTGGTATATATGTAATATAGTTGTTATATAATTTTTTAAGTTTGAATTAATAGATTCTTTTGATCATCATTTTCTCTTTTATTCTAAATCAGTTAAATTCTATTTACAACTCACCATACATATTAATAGTCAATAATTTATTGAAAGCCATTTGTTTTCTGAAAAAAATGACACCTTGCACTTGAAGATAGCAGATCATTTTAACACACACACACAAAAATAAACATTTGTGAAAACGGGCTGTTTTAGCTTTAGGTTCTAAAGGGTTAAAGTCAATGTGACTGCAGTGGTTCGACCTTAATGTTATGAAGCGACAAGAATACAAGAATGCAAAAACAACTTTATTCAACAAATTTGTCTCTCCCCTGTCAGTCTTGTAGCAGATGTAGTGAACGCAGTTCGGCGCGTCCATGTTTACGCCCGAACGCCGGCTCAATATGAAGGTAAGCGGAAGCGCAAACAGCGTTGAAGAATGACCGGGGAAATAAGAAGCCAAAAAGTATTCTTGTCACTTCATGACATTAAGATTGAACCACTGTAGTCACATGGACTATTTTAACAATGCCTTTACTAATTTTCTGGACCTTGAATGTGGTCATTGTCTATTGAGGATAGGAAAACGAAGGTTTTTGCGGTTTGGAACGACATGAAGGTGAGTAAATAATGACAGAAAAGTCATTTTTTGGGTGAACTAACCCTTTAATTGGCCCTTCTATTGAGAGACTATTATAAAAATTGTGACTTTTTTATCATTAGCATGCATGAAATAATTTTTGTTGCGAGATTATTCGATGTATTTGTCATAATATACTTAATATAATATTAAAACTACCGACTTATCATCAAATGCCCCCCACCACCCAGCTAAAAAGCTGATTTTGGTTTGCCC
This sequence comes from Opsariichthys bidens, assembly GCA_037194245.1. Classification (NCBI taxonomy): domain Eukaryota; kingdom Metazoa; phylum Chordata; class Actinopteri; order Cypriniformes; family Xenocyprididae; genus Opsariichthys; species Opsariichthys bidens. Next base: position 25,313,547 of record CM074283.1, read on the forward strand.
TTTCAGTACAGTGAATTATTATTTCATTTAACTAAAGTAACATGTTGTTTATTTATATATTATTTTTCTCTTTTACACCAAAGTTCTTGTAATTTTTTTTTCACATTTGAACTATTTTAAATAAATTGTATTTTATATTTAATATAAAGTACATATATATATATTCTGCTCACCAAGGCTATATTTATTTGATCAAAAATTCAAAAATACCGTAAAAACAGCGATACTGTAAAAGAACTGTATTTTTTCTATCTACTAAATATTTTAAAATGTAATTGATTCCTGTGAATCAAAGCTGAATTTCCAGCAGTCTTCACTGTCACATGATCCTTCAGAAATGTTTTTACTGTATTTTTACAGCCTTGGCTAAGAGACTTCATTCAAAAAGCTTTAAAGAAATCTCAATTATTACATACTTTTTAAGCACAGAAAGTTCCTGTTAAAACACCAGTAATGGTGAGTTCATATTTTAATATTTCTTCATATCCAGATCCACTTGTAGAAAGTGACAAAAAGTTGTAACAAAAATGGATCCTCTATAATCTAGACAGGCTGTACAGTCCTTTGCATTTGCATTGTCTTCAGCAGATGTCTCACCTTCATTATCCTGATTCAGGTCCCTGAAGTCTCCACTGTCTCGCGTCCTGTTATTTATAAACACTGACCCGCTGACGTTAGCCAGACCCACTCTCAGGTTATGAGGGATCGGCGTGTAAAACACAGGCATGCTGGAGACGACATGAAACGCTCATCCACTCGTCTCCACTTTGGTTCGTGTGGTTTGGAGTCTTCCGAGAGCTAACCAGATTAAATCCGAGGACAGATGGAGACTGACAGCAGATTAAGATATCACCTTCACCATGGTAACCATAATACGGTTATTGTTACCACACAGCAAGTCAAATAGAAATAATTTCCATATGCAGTATTTCACTTGTTTTCCAGGAAGAATATTTAGAAACCTATATAGATCAACATAACTTGTTTTCACAGAATATTTTAATTATTATTTCTTGTTTTGAAACATAATTGGAACAAAGTTAATGAGGTTTATGCGGAATGTTAGTGGAAGAAAGGTCAGCATTCTGAAAAGAAAACTAAATGAAAATATAAATAAAAACACAAAAACTACCTGTATATATAATTTTCTTGTGTGTATACATACATACATATATATATAATCAGGGTTGGGGAGTAACAAAATACAAGTAACATAGTTACGTAAATACAAAATTTGAGTAGCTGTGTTTCGTTACAGTTACATTTTAAATGGGTGGTAATCAGATTACAGTTACATCTGAAAAGTGTTTTAGATTACCAAAGTGATTACTTTGAATTTTAATGTCATTTAAACAGCAATTGGTGATTCTCTGACTCTGACGGTCTGAAAAAGCGAAGTTAAGTTTCATCAACATTTTAATACTTTTAAGAGGGATCATAAAAATTTGCTTTTTTTTTATTTAGTTCTGTCCTGAACAAGACAAAATGACTGAATTTATATATAAAAAAAATGCCCAACTCTTAACTTAACTGTCCTGTCATGACCTGATGATCCACGACTGTTTTCATGTTTTGTGATTATGTTGTTAGTCATTTTCATATAATTCACTGGTTACTGCAACTTTTACCCACAATTTGTTTTTGTTTTTCCCTCAGAACTGTGAGTTTGCATTGAGATTGAAACTCAAAATTGCAAGGTATAAAGTCAGAATTGGGGGATTTAAACTTGCAATACTGACTTTTTCTGAATTTAGTATGTGAGTTTATATCTCATAATTCTGACTTTTCTCAATATTGCGAGTTTATATCTCAGAATTTTGACTTTTCTTAATATTGTGAGTTTATATCTCATAATTCTGACTCACAATTACAACTTTATATCACACAATTCTGAGGGAAAAAGTAAGAATTGTGATATAAAAACTTGAAATTACCTTTTTTTTGTGTGTTTGTTCCACACTTATTAGTATTCCAAAGTATTCTAAAGTATTTCGATTAAGTTACTAAACTTGAGTAATGTAACGAAATACGTTACAAATGACTTTTTAAAGCATGTATTTTGTAATCTGTAGTGAAATACATTTTAAAAGTAACCCACCCAGCCCTTTATATAATCATTTGTTTGTATCTCACATTGTGAATGTTTGTAAGAGCTGTTTTAGAAAAATCCAATTATAATTAATGAGTTTTATTCCTTACCAGCTCATTTTGAAACTCTTTTTGAAACTCATTCTGAAACTTTGTTTAAAAAATACAATAATTAGCCTTATTTATTCTGACAGCTTCAACTACTTGCCACCTATTTTCTTTAATGGCCATACTTCGGTGGGTTTGTTGCTATAATTGCGTTCCTTTTTGAAAATCAAGTAGACTCATACATTTTAATGAATGAAAAAAAACAAAAAAAAAAAAAACAATGACACTCAAGCCAAAGATGTTTATTGTAAAAATCTCTATGATTAGGACAGCGGTGCGCCAAACTGCCTCCAGCCATCTGTGTGTCGGTCCAGAGTCGGTTTCTGTTTTCGGAACTTTGAGACTCTGGACGTCATTTGCGGCAGGCTGCAGTACCGGCGCTGACCAGCGGGTGTCACAGTTCGTCCCGAGGCGCTTTTAAAGGGAAATGTTTGAACTCCTCAGGGACCTCTTCGCCTTTCTGTGACCTTTATAGAAACCCAGAGAATCCAGTAAACTGCTGATCTCGTCTGCCTTCATCTTCTTCACCGGAACAACCTGAGGTAGGCACAAATTGGTGTCAGAGGAGAAGGGAAAGATGCCCTTTCAGGCACTCATTTCTCGGCGGCTATCTTTGAAACGCCTCTCGGCCAGTTATTTTTCATACAACAAAAGCAGACGTGAGTAAAAACAAACAAACAAACAAACAAACAAACAAACAAACAAAAACACCACAGATGTGAAAGATTATCAGCTAGCAGGGTTGAGGAGTAACGAAATACAAGTAACTAAGTTACGTATTTAAAATACAAAATTTGAGTAGCTGTATTTCATTACAGTTTCATTTTAAATGGGTGGTAATCAGATTACAGTTACATCTGAAAAGTATTTTAGATTACCAAAGTGATTACTTTGAATTTTAATGTCATTTAAACAGCAATTGGTGATTCTCTGAGTTAAGTTTCATCAACATTTTAATACTTTTAAGAGGGATCATAAAAATTTTGTTATTTTTATTTAGTACTGTCCTGAACAAGACAAAATGACTGATTTTTTTTTTTTTTTTTTTTTTTTTAATACCCAAATCTTAACTTAACTGTCCTGTCATGATCCACGACTGTTTTCATGTTTTGTGAGAGTTGTTTGTGAGTCATTTTATAATTCACTCGTCACTGCAACTTTTTCTCACAATTATTTTTTTCCCTCACAATTGAGAGTTTGATATTTTACAATTCTGACTTCTTTTTCTCAGAATTGCGAGATTTAAACTCAAAATTGCAAGTTGTAAAGTCAGAATTGGAAGATATAAAGTTGCAGTACTTTTTTCAACTTTTTTTCTTGCAATTGTAAATTTAGTATGTGAGTTTATATCTGTTTAATTCTGACTTTATAACTCGTATTTGTAACTTTATATCACGCAATTCTAAGGGAAAAAGTCAGAATTGTGAGATTAAAAACTTTGCAATTACCTTTTTTGTGTTTGTTCCACACAGATTTAAACTCACAGTTGCAAGTGTATAAAGTCAGAATTGGGAGATATAAACTTGCAATACTGACTTTTTTTCTTGCAATTATGAACTTAGTATGAGAGTTAAATGTCATAATTCTGAGTTTTCTCAATATTGTGAGTTTATATCTCATATTTTTGACTTTTCTCAATATTGTCATTTTATATCTCATAATTCAGACTTTTCTCAATATTGTGAGTTTATCATAATTGACTTTTCTCAATATTGCGAGTTTATATCTCATAATTCTGACTTTATAACTCACAATTGCAGCTTTATATCATGCAATTCTGAGGGAAAAAGTCAGAATTGTGAGATAAAAACTTGCAATTGTGTTTGTTCCACACTTATTAGTATTCCAAAGTATTCTAAAGTATTTAGATGAAGTTACTAAACTTGAGTAATGTAACGAAATACGTTACAAATGACTTTTTAAAGCATGTATTTTGTAATCTGTAGTGAAATACATTTAAAAAGCAACCCACCCAGCCTTGTCAGCTAGTAACAAATACAGTAAATATCAAATATCTCCTTAATATGTTCAGTGAGAAAAAAATGACAATGCTGCTGAGCAAAATGATGACAAAAACCTGCATGTAAAATTATAACATAGTCCTTACCTTCACTTCCTCGTCCTTATCGTTGTAGAAGATCAGCCGTGGGTTTTTATCCTCTCCTGAATCATACTCTAGGTTATGACTTTAAACAGCAGGTTAAGGTTAACAGGCACCAGGCAAATGACCTCTGAGGCCATGAAGCGCATGACTCCAGCCTCTGAGTGCTTAAACATATGGCAGCACAGAGGGCCTGTAAAAATTTCATTAGTTCATGTCCCTGTCAAATGCTGTCTTACCAAATCCACTTGGAATAAATGTGGAAGGAACTGTAGACACTCTAAAAAGACAATAGTCACATACACATACTAAACTGAAAACTAATTACAAGAAAATGCGAGGTATAATGTCAGGATACTACAACGCCCATCGCTCCATCAGGAAATTGTAGAGCTCTGGCATCTTCTTTATGGATCATCCCACTACACTGGGAGCCTGAGAGGATATTGAAGAGAGATTTACCGCAAAATGGCAAATGGTGTTTTAACTTGAAAGTTCTTTGAGGTCTTTATAGCATTATGGCTTGCACAGCTAACATGTAATTTATTTCAATATCATGCATTACCTAGAGAATTATTTGATTGGAATATTAAACATAATCTACACTACTACTCAAAAGTTTGATGTCTGAAAGATTCTTTTGAAAGAATGAAATTAATACTTCTGTTCACTAAGGACACAGTAATGTGATCAGTAAAGACATTTATCTATTTCAAATAAATGCTATCGATTCTATCCATCAAAGAATCCTGGGGAAAAATCTGCATGGTTTCCTCAAACATATTAAGCGGCACAACTGTGTTCAAGATTGATGATAATAAGAAATGTTTCTTGAGCAGCAAATGAGCATGATTTCTGAAAGATCGTGTGACACTAAAGACGGAAAATTCAGCTTTGTATCACAGGAATAAATTACGTTTTAAAACATATTCATGTAGAAAACTGTTCTTTTAAATTGTAATAATATTTCACAATATTACCGTTTTTTTATTGTATTTTTGACTAAATAAGCATCAAAATAAGACTTCTTTAAAAAAAAAAAAAAAAAAAAACATAAAAAATCTTACCAAGCCCAAACTTTTGAAAATTAGTGTATGTGTTTGTATTGCCCAACATTATAATAATGAAATGAATTTTAACATCATTAGCTTCTATGATAGTGTAGTTCCTGTTCCACATCATTGGACCATGACTTTTTGGAGCAAATCTCCATTGACCACTCACCACAAGTTTTCCTCTGGCTATAACAAGCTTTTCCTCCAAAGCACCGCTTTCTGAACCGTTTTCAGCACTTCTCCCTGCGGCGCACAGAGTCAGAAGGGCTGCCAGTGTGAGCCACATACTGCGGTTGGGATGGGAGACCTCACCGTATCCGTAAAGATTGCAGTCCTTTGGTGAAATGAGTTAAAAGAGTAGATATGAGTTCTCTTGATAGGTATCCCCCACCATGTGGCGTAGTCTGATTGGTCGATTTGTTGGATTTTAGTTCAGAGGCGTTGAATAAATTTGGGGAAAATTTTATTCAACGTCAACTAATTCATACCTAAAGAGACTTAAAGCTGTTATTTGTTTGATGAAATCAAATGTTTTGTCAGATTTGTTGTATTTTAATGGTTGTTTTTTCTCAGTATGAAGAAGTTGAGGCCATAGAGCAGCTGCGTCTGTGTCAGATTCTCCCACGTCTGCTGATGAATAACCAGCGAAGACCGAACACAACAACTGCTGTTTGAATAACACTCTGATGAAGCAGTGTTAAAAGTTAGTGTTTCAATTCTTCTTTAAATTCATTGCGCTCATTATTTATTTATTGCATTATTGACTTTAGAATTTTTGAGCTGACAGTCATCCCAGAGTTAATCATGAATAATTCAAAAATAAATGTTATACCTGGGGGAATAAAAAAAATTCATAATATTTTAGTTAAATTAATGAGGTTGCATGTGGCTGCGTTGTATAATTCTTTCATACATTTCAGTACTTATAATTTTTTTCTTTTAATTCTTACACTAAAACTGTGTGGTGTTACAGCAACAGGTGGTAACAACAAAGACCATTTAGCTCACTTGTTAGAGAGTATTCTGATCGTGTAAATATTAAATATTGTGAATTGTAAATTATAGATTTTCATGAAAATTGTTTATAGAAAATTCTACAGTTGTATAAGCTACTTATAAGTGGAGGAAACATAATTTATCATACAGAGTCAAACATTTTATCATACAATTTGAATATAAATATCAGGTATTTAAAAAACAATATTTTTACAAATTATATTTTTATATATGTATATATATATATATATGTGCACACACACACACAAACACACTGCTTGCATAACATAAAAACATCAAAATGTATCTTTTATAATATTTAATAAATGTCTTTTTCAATATTTTTAATGTTTAATTTGTATGATAAAACTTTTTACACTGTATAATAAATTACTTCCTCCTCTTATAAATTACATTGGATATATGTATGTATGTAAAAAGGCATTAAAAGTACGTAAAGTGTCTCATAGCAGCCGCAGAGTAGCATTACAACAACTTTCAACACACAAATCTATCTAATATGATAAACAGCGCTGCTTTACATCTCAATCAGCACTATTATCATAACAATTCTTTTACTGTATTTTTTTTTATTTATGAAATGTGCATGTACAGACGGGTCAAGGCATTTAATCTGTAGTGTCAACTATGCCCATATCTGGTATAAGATCCTTTTTCTGTGTATTTATGTACAGTAGCAAACTATACTCACTCAATTGAATGAATTCTGTTTCACTGCACTTTTATAATACGATTCATTGAAGGGAGGGCTGTGTTGATTTTAGGTCACCTATAGAGGGCGACCATGGTACAGGATGGACTTTTGGCTGTGTTTTGGGTAAAAGCGCTTCCAAATCTCTTGCCACAGACAATTATGTTTCCAATGAAAATAAACCATTCTCCATAGGAATGTAGCAGTGAAACCATCATGGTCTATCATCCACAGGCAGAGCTGGGGCCCCGTCTGTCTCTGTCTGTCTGTCTGTCTCTACAGCTGTGGCCAGGCACTGATGTGTCAGATGACATAGTCATCTCCCTCTAAAACACCCAGATTTCCTCCCTGAACCTGAAAATCATAACTGCAGGCGAGGAATTCTGCGAAGATGTGACTAAGCGATTGGTTTGAGACTTAAAAAAAACGACTGTTGTCGTAGAGAATCGTTTTATTGCTTGAAACTTGTTCAGGAAAGAGTTTTTAGACATGCTTTACTCAATTATCGTCATTGTCTCCGAAAAATAGACACAAGTGGGATGATTGTTGTCATACAGTCTAGAGCTATAAAATTAATGTGAGTGCTGCTCAGATCATTTATGAGAAATGTTTGCGTTCATATTGCGATCTCTGACTTTTCATTGTGAGCTTTTGACTCCATTTCCTCGCTGAAAATCCATCATGGCTGGTCATCAGCAATGTTGGGGAAAGTTACTTTTAAGTAATCCATTGTTACTCCTTAAAAAATAACCAATTACATCATTAATTACTTTTTATGGAGCATGCTTTCTGTTGTTACTTTTTCTCATCTGGGCTGGGTTTGTTTTTTTAATAACAAAAGAAAAGAAAAGTTACATTTATTTGGCAAATGTAAAGGTCCTCTCACACAGTTGCGTGCACAACCCCTGTCCCTTTAATCACTAATGGTAAAGTGCCATTTTAGTTGTTTTTCTTGGGGTGCGATTTCATCCGAGGGGGAGACCCTTACCCCCCGTGCGCGTGACGTGAAATTCATCATTAGAAGAGTTCCTTCTGAGCCTTAGACTGCATTAACTCCATTAAGGGACAAATAGTTTCCCCTTTTCCAGTGTATTTTTTTTTTTTGTACCTTTATAAATATCTTTTTAAAATATTTTTTTAAATAAAAAGTGTTCAGTAGAGGAATATGCAATGATTGTGAAAAACGAAGTGATACTTTTAAATAATTAAACCAAAACCACCACTAGGTGGCGCTAAGTCACTGTATTAGTGAGTGAGTCATCGAGTCATTTATTCATTCATTGAATGTGGCTGCATTATGATCAGGGCTGGGTAGGTTACTTTTAAAATGTGTTTCACTACAGATTACAAAATACATGCTTAAAAAGTAATTTGTAACATATTTCGTTGCATTACTCAAGTTTAGTAACTTAATTACTTTAGAATACTTTGGAATACTAATAAGTGTGGAACAAACACAAAAAAGGTAATTGCAAGTTTTTATCTCACAATTCTGACTTTTCCCCTCAGAATTGTGTGATATAAAGTTGCAATTGCAAGTTATAAGTCAGAATTATGAGATATAAACTCACAATATTGAGAAAAGTCAGAATTATGACATTTAACTCTCATACTAAATTCACAATTGCAAGAAAAAAAGTCCGTATTGCAAGTTTATATCTCCCAATTCTGACTTTATAACTTGCAATTGTGAGAGGAAAAAAACAAATTGTGAGAAAAAGTGACAGTGACCTTTTTTTTACAAATATAAATTGACTCACAAACAACTATTACAAAACATGAAAATAGTTGAAAACATGAAACTTAACTCCGCTTTTTCAGACTGTCAGAGTCAGAGATTCACCAATTGCTGTTTAAATGACATTAAAACTCAAAGTAATCACTTTGGTAATCTAAAATACTTTTCAGATGTAACTGTAATCTGATTACCACCCATTTAAAATGTAACTGTAATGAAATACACTTACTCAAATTTTGTATTTTAAATACATAACTAAGTTACTAGTATTTCGTTACTCCCCAACTCTGATTATGAATGGGTCATTGAATCATTTACTCAACCGATTCATTCAGAGCTGCAGATTCATTCCCGAAACACTGCTGCCTGTTGGAGTTCTTCTGTGGCTTTTGTTAGAACTATTATTTTGTTGCAATATTGTGCAAAAAACACTGATAATACTCAATTTAAAATAATTATCACTTAATATTATCCTTTTTTGTTGAACTGTTATATAAAATCAATGTCACATTTGCAGGATATTTGGGGGAAAATTGCATTCTTGCTCGTATAATTATCAACATTAAAAACAAGAACTCACAGGGTTTTTGTATCAAAGAGAGTTTGAGTCTTAAATCGATCTTCATGCACAGCATGTTCATAGGCTATTTGTTTTTTTTTTCATGCAAGTGCTAAATCCCAACTTTTACAAAGGTACATTTTTGAGAATGGCAGTAATGAAGCGCGATTTGCTAAGACAGCATACTCTAAACTCAACATATTTGCACGCTTCTTGTATGGATGCAGTCAGTTTGGACCACAAAAGATTGGATGTCATGTATTACATGCTCGGTTTTTATGTTATTTTAAGGTGGGTTAGAAATAAATGAATGACAAAGCTCAGATTTTATTCGCATAACCCCTTGTCACCTCACGTACCCTCAGGAGAACGCATACCCCAGTTTGAGAAGCACTGTTATAAGAGTATATGGAGCTCAGTGTGATGTGAGTATCATATAGTATGATATAGGAGAATATGGAGCTCACACTCGACGAGGAAATCAAAATACCTTTTACAGAGGCTCAAAATGATCAAAATGCAATTTAGTGCAGTTGCTGATATTTATATGGCCTAAACATAAGATAAAAGTCTGATAGCTTGTAATGCAAGCCAGTAAGATTTTTTTAACATTAACATTACATTACAGTCCCTACATTAAATGTGAGTTGTCATTTTAAATATCTCCCAGTAATATGTCTGCTAATATTTTCTTATTTCTAGCACTTTTTGAATTTTATTTGCGCAGCACTGCCTTGAGCAACCTTTTTCAGTTATGTTATATGCACAGATTATATTGAAATACGTTTTATGATCACTGCATTAAAATGATGATTGAAAGATGCACAAATAAACTTTCCTCAAAAGCCTGATGTATCATATTTGATACATTTAACATGATTTTTCTAAAACATGATATATAGATAATCAGGTAAACTTAAATAGCTTCAACCCAGTAAGTTCAGTCAGTCCAGATATATTATTAACAATATAACAGTTATTACATTTAAAAAATCAATTATTTACATTATATTTATTATTCACTAAAGATTTCGCAGCAAAAGGACACATGTATTCTAAACTAAAGGAGGACATGTCCTAAATGTCCTTTTACTTGCAACATAAAGGTATAATCACATTGTGTACAAGTATCATGTTGATATATTTGACGCCTTAGAAATTTGCATATCAAATATGTTACACTAGATTTTGATGGGGTTAAATCCTGTTTTTTTTTTTTTTTGGCTCATAAAAACAGAAGTGCATTTATCATCAGTTTTGTCTTGAAACTCAGACACGCACGAGTATCAGTCACACGCCTCTGGCTAAACATCAAAAAACACTTTTTACGAGCTCTTTTCCGTCCTCTTTCTCTTAAACGAGAGTGCCACTATCCCTGTACACTCGTCAACACACACACACACACACACACACACACACACGCATTACTGCCGTCCGTTTCCCAGCATGCTGTTCTCCAGCAGCACACATAATAAGCAGGAGCCATTTCCTCCACCGGATCCTTCGGGCTCTCATCCTCTCCTCTTGTTTTTTTCCTTCTCTTTTTCCCCCTCCCTCTCCGTTGTTTTTCTCCAAACTCAGCATTTAGGTAGTGCTTCCCCCTGTTTCCAAAACAAGCACTGTTTGATCCTGGACGTCTGGATCCTCAGGGCATAGACACATACGCTCACATTTTGATTCAACTTTCATCACCGAAAAATGATGGCGATTGCTTATTTCTGTCAACACAGACTCAGTTAAACCAGGATTTTAGGTTCCTCTTGTATTCAGATCTATGATTAGGAGTTCTATCCTCCAGAGCAGAGGATTATGGGAATTTTAGGTCAGATTTATATCTTTAGATTTTGAGGGTAGATTCACAGCGGCGGCTGCGGTGACTTCATCTGGCTGGACGGTCATTCGCGCAGTGAATGGCCGAAGCTGATGGTACATGAGATAAAGGAGGGAAGGCAGAGAAGGAGAGTGTGGATTGCCACCATTGCTGATCTGCCCTTGTGCTCTAATCCAACTCTCCTAATGAAAACCACATGCTCTGTGAAATGGCTGAAGACCAGAGAGCAAGGGAGAGAGAAGAGGGGGTGTGAAAGAGGAACAGGATGTAGACACAGCTTTAAAGATACTGACACTTTTTAATGAATCCAGACTGGCTATCTGAGACACTGAAAGCGCAGGGAGATTATAGGTCCACCATGAGAGAAGAAGCTTCAGGAATATTTGAGCTTAACCCTTATGCGCCATTCGATTTCTGTGTACACGCGTTATGGAGCAGGTCAAATTGACCCTGATTGAATTCAATACAATTCCTCAAAAATCGCACTATGAAAAACAACAAAGATTCAGGTTCAAACTAAACTTTTAATATCAACATTTGTCAAATATTCCAAAAAATGAAGATATGATTTAATGAAAATGTTTTTTTAACCAGTTTTGGTTTGACAAAATTTGAAAATAAACAGTAAATTTTTAAATACAAGACATACATTTTTGAAACTTTTTTTTTTTCTTGGATCATCATAACTAAAAAATTAAATGTAGCTGTATAATGAAAATATGTACTTTTCCTAAATTGGCTGTTTTGTAAACTCATTTCATAAAGTCAAGTTTCTTCTGACAAGACGAACTCAGAGCAAGTGTGTTTTCTGCATATGAACTTCACACACATGGTGCTGTTTAAAACATTTTTCTGTATTGAAATAAGTGTAGAAAACCTCATTTTTTTAGCTTTATAAGGTAGTAAAAAAATAAAATAACAATATAACCTAGAAATGTTTTTATTTTGGGTCAGAACAGTTGTCTTAGAGCGTTAAAATATGCGGGTCAAATTGACCCGGCGAACATCACGAACGTAAGAGTAATTTTGTTTGTATATGTCAAAAAACACCAGCATGTTGAAACTTTGCATGCGTCTTCATGATGATAAATGAGAAAAAGTCACACAATATCAAGAAAAAAAACATATAGGTTAACCAGTATTTCCAACAACTAGAAAATCTAAACGGGTCAAACTGACCTGGAACCTAACATAAGGATTAAAAGATTAGTTCACTTCAGGATTAAAATTTCCTGATAATTTACTCACCCCCATGTCATCCAAGATGTTTGTCTTTCTTTATTCGGTCGAAAAGAAATAAGGTTTTTGAGGAAAACATTCCAGGATTTTTCTCTATACGTCCGAATTGCATTTTCAGTGCAGCTTCAAAGGGGTCTACACGATCCCAGCTCAGGTATAAAGGGTTTATCTAGTGAAATGGTCCATCATTTTCTAAAAAAAATTAAATAAAATTCTATACTTTTTATCCACAAATGATCGTCTTGCACTAGCTTTGCGATTATGTAATGACCTTGGAAGGGTCATGCGCGATGTAGGTGGAAGTTCTGAGCAAGTGTTTACAAAGCAAATGTACAAAGACAAACGGCCTTTACAAAAAATAATAAACCAATGATGTTTGATGATTTTGAAGTTGGAGGAGAAAATGAGATGGAGTTTTTCGCCCTACCTCGTCACCTTTCAACGCGATCTGTAGCGCAGCTAATGCAAGACGAGGTTACAAAGTATATAATTTTTTATTTTTATTCAGAAAATGACTGCTTGTTTAGGTAGATAATTCCTCGTTTGGGATCGTGTAGAGCCCCTTGAAGCTGCATTAAAACTGCAATTTGGACTTTCAACCCTGTTGAAGATATTTACGAATCTTTTGTTTCGAATCAAGGGTTCAGACTGCCAAATTCACTTGATTTCAGTAAATGAGGCTTTGTTATGTCATAAGTGATTCGAAATTTCAATAGGTCACATGATTTTGGCAGTTTGATACCCGATCCGAACCACTGATTTGACACATAAGATTCGTAAAGCTTCAAAGCAGTGTTTTCAAATCGACCATCACTAGATATTATTGAAATTCGTTATTTATTTATTTCTATTTTTTTGGCACACAAAAAGTATTCTTGTCTCTTTATAATATTCAGGTTGAACCACTGTACTCACATGAACTGTTTTAAATATGTTTTTTTTTATTTTCATTGAGCCATCGGATTTCATCAAAAATATCTTCATTTGTGTTCTGAAGATGAACGAAGGTCTTACGGGTGTAGAACGACACGAGGGTGAGGAATTAATGACACAATTTTCATTTTTGTGTGAACTAACTCCTTAAAAAGTCAGAATAGCGAGTTCTGTAGTAATTCAGAACAGAATTCTGAGATAAAAAGTTGCAATTATTATTATTTTTTTTTTATTCAGCGGAAACAAGCTTCCATATATAGAAAATGTCTGAATGCAAAAAAAAAAAACCCTAAAAAGTTTAAAAAAACACAAATGTATTATTTTTTACAGCAAAAAGTACAAAAAATTATATAGGTCTATACATTTATTATACATAACTGGACTAAAAAGTAATTTCAGTAACCTGTGCATATGGTGACATGCTTTTAGAAAATTACATCTTGATTTGAGTGATTTTGCCTGCATGTTGCTATGTGGTTGTTAGGGTGTTTCTCGGTGGTTAGTAAGTTAGTAAGTTTGACCCAGTTCAAAAAGATCCCGAGGTTCTGCACCCTTAAGTGATATTGTGATGTCTAGAAATGACTCAAATGCTCCTTCAGTGTAAGATTTGTTTTCCACATTTTAAATCTGATTGCTTAAAGTAACAGCACATCTCTCAACAACAAGCAGATGAATTTGATCTTTCACAAACCAGTTTTTGCTAGGCACTTGCGTTACAAAAGAGGAAATGAGTGGATGACCGTTTTCCATTTTGGTCTAATCTTCATCACTGTTCTTTGCAATTACAGAAGCAGCTCTCTCCTTCTCTTCTCGAGAGCCAGTAAAGACACACGCACACAAAACCCTGCTCTGAAACCTGAGCCCTGAATAAACCACACTACTTCCTCCTCTCTGAGAAACATAGAGGGAAAAGAGGGGGAGAGTGACAGAAGGAAGCGAGAGGAAAAGGAGAGCAGGAGGGAGGAAAGGGGGTGGAGGGAGAGAGAAAAAAAGGGGAAAAAAGCAGAAAAGTTTTCCATTAGAGGCAGATCCTCAAATAAACTTGACACAAAAATATGCTGACAAAGAGGAAAAAAGAGAAGTGCAGACAACTGTTTGCTGACCCTGTATATCTGTCTTACTAATGGGAGACTTTAATCTCTTCAGAGGGGCTCTGCCTTTTTTATGCGTCACAGATTATGCATGAAGATGAGCGAGCCAATGCTTTAAAAAAAGAAGTCTTCCACTGAAATGTAGCGCACATCTTTTATTGCTAACAGCTGTATCCCTTCTTTGATTCTTTAGAGGTGAAAAAAAGACCTGAATATCGTAGAGTTGGGTCTACTTTGACTTGGCGCACCTTCTAAACATGTAAAAGTTTTTTTTTTTTGCTTTTTGCAAAATCTTATTGACTGATCTTTTGTTTTTCTGGTTCACTTCTGGGTTGTCCATTTCAGAAAGAGCCCAAGGCGCTGCACTCTCAAGTCTCCGTCTATAGGTGGGAAAATGTACAGGCTTTTTCAGATCTTCCGATCTAATGGACGAAATAAGCTCGCACAATTTTCGCATGAACGTGCACAGAGACGAAGAAAAACATAAGGAGAGCAGCAGCTTTCGTTTCTGCTCCGACAGCTGCAAGACTTGCCGAACACAGTGACCGCGTTAGAAATCAGGAATGGTGGGAGAACATTGTGCTTGGTACATTTTTCTTCTTCAAAGCAGACTTGGGGCTTTCAGATTCAATCCTGTCTGGCTAGTGCACTTCCCATAACGTTCACACCTTTGGTCAGTAGGCGAAGAGTAAGCGGCCTTTTCAGTCCCTCCAGAAAAACGCGGGATTTTTTTGTGATTGTTGCGGGCAAAAATCCTTGATTATGCGGCACGTTTTCTTAAAAAATGCGATGGAATATGCGGGATATTTTTGCAATTTTATGCGATGAAATTGCGGGAACTTGCAAAAACTGCGGTTTTTGATCCAAAAGAGGAAACACCCTGTTCTCACTAGATACTACCTTCATGTAAAGAGGCAGGCTTACTAAATCACAGAATATTGAAGTTCTCATTCTGTTTTATTTCAGACCTTAATCAACACATGGCTCAAAATTACAAAACATTGAGTCAAATAAGTTCTGTAGCTTTACAAAAGGAATATTCAACTTCTATAAAAATGAATAAATAAAATATAAAAAAATAAAATGTGTGCTTCCTGTTTAACAGAGGTAGCTCTACAAAACAGACATCTTCTGTTAAATGAAGTGCTTCCAGTGCACAAAGTGCAATCTCTTACTGCAACGTAAATTATTTTACACACTACTAATATACTTGCGTCTGTGGTCCGACACGCAGTTGCACGGAGTGCAAAATAATTTGCCCCCGCTATCATGTAAAAGACCGGGAAACTGCTTCGCGCGCTCTTTTGAGCTTATTTTTGTTGGCAAATGAGAATTATTGGCGTGCTTCATCATGGTTTCACCGCGGGGTTTGCGTAATTACGTCACTTCATAAGGTTCCCATGGCAATAGGGGGAAAATAATGGCGCTTTACTTGTGTGAAGTAAACGCAACATTTTTCAACTTTCTGCTAAGATATATGAGACTTTTTTGCAACAAAAATACAGGGATTATGAAATCATGCTAGCCCCGCATATTTTTCTGGCTGAAATCGGCAATTTATGCGGCGAAAGTGTGGCATATTTGAAAAAATGCGACCCCCGCATAAATATGCGGACTTTGGCTGATTATGCATGAAATCAAGCGATCGCATAATCGCGTTTTTCTGGAGGGACTGCCTTTTGTTTGAATGCATTCGACCACATGAGCGTCTACACTACAACAGAAATCCAGTCGATATCAGCTACCTCTAGAAGTGGTCTTAAGTGGACAGCGTTTTACACCCAATTCACCCCTGTATTCACTTGTGATCCGGGGCGACCAACATGCGTTTTAAAGGGATAGTTCACCCCAAATAATCTCTCATCATTTACTTACCCTGAAGTTGTTCAAAACCTTCTGGTGAACACAAAAGGCGATATTTTGAAGAATGTCGTTGAACAGTTGATGGATCCCATTTTTTGTATGGAAAAAAAATGCTATGTAGTCAATGGGGTCCATCAACGGTTACCGACTGTCACGATCAGTACCCGTGAAGTCCACTAGAGGGCACTCCACACCACACACACACGTACATTCACCTTGGACTTCACTCCCCACAATGCACTACACAACCATTCACCCATTTCAGTATCGCACTACATTTCCCAGAAGTCCCCACACCTCGACTGATTACACTCACACCTGACGCTAATCACATCTCACTATTTAAGCACACTGCACAAACACCTCACCTTGAAGTCTTGAGTTACCAATTCTGAGCGTTTATTTTATTTTATTTTATTTATCCCTGTTCCCTGATTGTTGTCCGCCTGTCTTTTGACCACGATTCTGATTATCCTCGGCATACCAGCTGATCATTGACCCCTGCCTGTCTGACTACGTCCACTTTTAATAAAGCTGCAATTGGATCTCACTCCGCTGTCTCTTCGTTACACCCACATTCTTCAAAATATCTTTTGTGTTTAGCAGAAGAAAGAAACTCACACAAGTTTGCAACAAATTCAGGATGAGTAAATAATGACACAAGTTTCATTTTGGGGTGAACTATCCCTTTAATTCCAGCAGGGCATTTAGTATTGTGGTTTCTAGACATAACACAGATCTCTCCTTCAGCGTGTCCATGATTTTTCTCCCAGATTCATCCGTTCTCCAGGTATCTGGTTGCTTATATAGAAAAGCAATAACACACCTCTCCACAACAGCATAGCACTTGAGGGCAGTCTGTGTTTTTGACATGGAATTTGAAAGATAAACATTTACACAATTTAAATGATAATTCTTTGCCTGCAGTTGAGCACAATTAATTAGAATTCGCTAATCATCAACTAACTGTTGAGCAGTGAATAAATTGAGTGCAGTAAATCATTTATTTTTAGCCCCATGTCTCATTAACTGTATGATGAACTGCCCTGTTATCACCTCACATCAGTCAGACTTATATCACAGTGTGAGTCCAGCAGATTTAGCCTGTAATAATATATTATACACACACATGATCTCAGCGCTGCAGCTCAGTGGTGAAGAGCTGAGCTCAGCATCCAGCGGTTAGAAGCAACGACACGCGCCAAGCGTCTTTCCAGTAATAACCCACACATGGCATGGACACGTATGCTGGGATTCACGGACCTCTCGTGAAGCAAAACGGACAAAAACACAATTGCGAGAGAGTCTTTCATGGAGATCAGAGACATACAGTGACCCCAAAGAAGTATTTGGGCACAAATGAATGTCATTGCTTTGAATGCGAAATATAAAACCTTTACTGTTCCATCTATCTGTCTGTGAAAATATTGTGCAATCGTATTACAGTTTAAAATAACTATTCTGTTTGAATTTATTTTAAATCCTAATTTATTCCTGTGATCAAAGCTGGATTTTCAGAATCATTACTCCAGTCTTCAGTGTCACATGATCCTTCAGGAATCATTCTAATGTGCCGATTTGCTGCTCAAGATAATATTTTTTATTATTTTACTATATGAAAATGGGTGTGTTGCTTTGCATTTTTGTGGAAAATGTTTTTTTCATGGGTCTTTAATCAATAGAAAGTTTAAAGAACAACATTTTATCTGAGATTGTCTTCGTTATCGCTTTTTTGTCACATCCTTGCTGAATACAGTATTAGTAATTATAAAATGATTTAAACTTACTGGCCTTACATTTTTAAATGGAAGTGTATGTATTATTTTATCACGTAGAACTTGTTTCTTGTGTTTCTTTCTTTAAAGTTAAAGCGTTTTCAGCCAAAAATGAAAATTCTGTCATACTCGCCCTCATGTTGTTCCAAAACGTTTTGACTTTCTGTGGATCATAGAATAAGATATTTTGAGAAATGCCTCTCTGACATTTTTTTCTTTCTTTTTGGTCCGTACAATTGAAGTTAAAGGGAACTGAAACAGTTTGGTTTCCGACGTTCTTCAGAATATCTTTTTTTATCCTCCACAGAAGAAGTCGTACAGCTTTGGAACAACTTGAGGATGAGTAAATGATGACAGAATTTTCTCTTTTCAGTGAACTACCCCTTTAAAGGAACAATATGTAAGATTTTTGGATTAAGATCTGCAAAAATCACTAAAACAGTGTTATACATTTTGATGACTGGTGTACTTGCAAAATCCCAGACGTTTCCAGAATTTTTTAAATCCAGAGAAATAAGAAATTTTATCTAGTGTCCCATCCTTTGCCATTGCGTCACCAATCACTGCTCGATTTCCGGCTTTGTTTCATAGAAACCAAGGACATACCAAAGATTCTTTTTAATATATTGTATGTTTTATTAGACAAGGGAACATCTGTTTGGTTCCATTTATAGACAGAAAACTAATCATTGTGTCAAAACTATTAGTCTTACTGTTTGAATCTCGTTTTCTTGATTTTTCTGTTTGTACCATGTTTTTACCACGCCTCAGAGAAAAACACTATTTCGTCAAGTGACTAACATAACATAATCATGTGCAGCTTTATTTTTAGTAACAGTAATACAGCATTTTCTCCATCATACAATGTTTCAAAATTAATTGCATGCCATTTAGCAACACAAATCTTGTAATATGGATCTATCTTACCGCAGTGTGAACAAGTGACTCGCAGCAGCCGGCGAGTGAACGCACAGAGTAACGTAATTTTCAACACTCAAATAATATGATGAACAGAGCTGCGTTTCCTCAGACTCACGACCGGAGAAGCGGCGGCGACTGTGTCATAATAAAAGTCCCGCTGCTCTCGAGGCGTGTGACGTTCGTCTCTCATTAACAATCGCTCCAGGGTCTCGTTCAGCTCCACAACTCTCGCTCCTGCTCTGCTTCATACTACAGTAAAGCTAATAATCACAACCATGAACATGATTTCTGCCCGAGTCCCATCCGGATTCTTTTCCACCGGCTGTAAGGTGAGGACCACACGTCCCAAGATTCCTCGCTCAAATGCAACATCATCAAGCTACGCCTTTATTTTGAATAGGCGACCTCTAGTGGCAAAAAATTACATATTGTGCCTTTAACAACACTTGCTTTAATATTTTATCGAATACCTTGTCATTGAGATGTTTGTAAGCACCGCTAAGGTGCCCAAATACTCTTTGTCATTTACCATCAGGCCAAATTGTTCTCTTTGTTATCCGTTCCGTTTTGTGCGGATCTTGTACGGATATTTTTTTCATTTTCCACTGCGGGCCGACGGTGGAAAAGCAGCTTATATATATATATATATATGTATATATATATATATATATATATATATATATATATATATATATATTTATTTATTTATTTATAAAACCATGTTATTGTTTGAATTACCCTGTAATAATGTGTACATGTGATGGTATATGAATATGGCAGTTAAAGCTTTGCAATACTATCCCAGCTTTTTTGTAACAGAAATTCAGAATTGTTCAGAAGAAATAGGAAAATAACAAAGGTGCACAAACTATTTCGAGAAACCATAGGAAGAAAGCTCGCTTTCCCAGCTAGAATATAAGTGTATGATTTATGTCAAAGTTATCTTGTTGTCAGCCTTTATTATAGAATCATTTACTCTGGAGTCTGTCGCCCGCAGAATAGTGTGCTTCCTATGAAAAGCTCCTTAAACGGGCAGAACAGCTCAGCATGTCAGCTATCCAGAGTACCAGCACGACTCCATTGAATTCTCAAAACTTACAGAAGTATGAAATATTGCTTCCATTCTGTTTGGGGGAAAAAACAAACAAACAAAACTCATTTCTCAGCCTCTTTCATGTGTAACTCAACCCTCTGCTTTTTTCTGCTTTGCATTGCAGAAAATATTTGTCTTTTTCCGCCTTAACTCATAAATTTCTTCACCCCCCCCCCCCTTTTTTTTTCACAAGAGCTGAAATCGCTACCAGATGTGGATGCAATCTGTCCCTGTTGCCATGACAACCGCTGAGTTCTGAACAGGCGTGCAGCTGTGGGTCCATTGGCTGATGTTCAGTGGCCCGGATGGTCCTGCTGTTTCTAAGGACCTGCCACTGTTGAAAGGTATGTTTAGACCGGCACTCGATTTGTCATTTCGCCTTCTGCGAAATCTCATTTGTCTCTCTGGTCGCAGATGACGGTCATAATATCGTTGCTTGGAAGTTGTTTGTAAGCAGCAGCTACAGTAGCTTCTGAAATACTTGTTGTGCGAATACGAAAACACTTTGATTCCTGGAAAAAAGCATAGTCTAAATGACTTTTCCAGGACTGGAGCGCTGTTTCAGTTGCAGTACCTCTACTGTACCCTATTTTTACAGGGAAAATTATGTGTGAATAATTAAAAAAAAACAAAACTGATTATTGTAATGTAGAAAAAAATAATGGTATATTACTGCAATTGTTAAATATTTATATATAATGGCTGTATTTTTATTTCTTTTTAATTTAGTGCTGATTTTAAATACAAATAAGTTTATTTGAGAATTTTCTTAAAAAATCGAAGCAATTTTGAGAATAATTAAAATTATGAATAAAAGATACCTTAACAATGAAAAGGCCAACTCAGAAGTAAAACATCTGGATGTATTGTAATGAGAATTTGGGGGGAATTTTATTTAAGGAAAATTTATTTATTACTCAATTTTTTGATTCTTTGATAATTAGATCATTTGAGTAATATAATTTATTCATTCTTATTTCTCACTTTTAGTATTACATTCCTTTACTTTTTTGGAGAAAATGCTTGATAGTCTGTATTTTTTATTTTACTTTAGTTCAAAAATTCACCTAATAATCACTTTATTTATTTAACTTGTTTCTAATTTATTAAAATATTTTGATAAATATTTGATTTATTTTCTTATATTTAAATTTCTAATTCTTCAGTTTATTTAAGCAGAATTTCACTTAATACTCACTTTATTTATTTATTTTCCTTGATTATAATTTATTAATAGAATTGGAGAAATATAATTAGTTTTTATTTTTATATTTGAAATGCATAATTTCTTTTTTTTTTTTTTTTTTTGGTGTATTGTGAGATTCACAGATTTTATTTTTGCTAGCCATATCCACCTTATTATCACTCGAGGCTTTTTTTGGGCCATACAGTCACTGAAACATAAGTTTGCATGTAATTGAACATTTAAAAGCACCTCCATGTCAGCAGTGGCATGACTTGGGAAATGTGCGCGCGTGTATGTGTGTCTGGATGCTTAAACATCTCTGGTTTCAATTACAGATCACATGATCTTCCTCGTCTGTTGCCTTTTGCCCACGAAATCTTGGCTGCTTTCTTCAAGCCCTCCTCTCTTCTCTCTTTTTAAAAAAAAAATGATTGAGAAAATGGAGTGCAAATACGCAGCGCATGATGCTTTAACTCCAGGGCCCCCTCGCACAGACTTCCAACTGTTCCTGTATGAAAGGGGCTGTTGTGCCAGCAGAGGAGCTCGCCAGTTCAGTCCTCTGGGCCCTTTAGATTTGATGAGCATATGACCACCGTTGCAACAGCTACCGCGACGAAAAAACCTCCCCATGATCCCCTGGTCAGAGCACAGAGGCAGCCAGGAGTCAGCGGAAACTGTAAAATATCATTTACTCTATGAACGGGAAAATGGATAGGAGAGAGAGAAAAAGAGAGAGTAGAGTGTCATTTATAGACAACATGAATCATCCCGAGCATGAGATCTTTATTATCTCTAAATGATAATTGTATTTTCTGGGCAATATATTTACCATTATCCATTGTTATTATGCTGGCCACATAAAAATGAACCAACGTAGTAGATCAAAATTGAATATCACGATGATTATAATGTACTTTTTGTTTTTCCATTATTTGTCCTCCAAGTTTCATCGGCTGTTATGAAGCAGCCAGTTTAACACCTGCTTGAAAATGATACTGATAATGCTGAGATTGATTCATTTATTGATTCATCCATTTGAAAAGTTTGATTCGTTTAAACAAATCACTGCTATATGTGAGATTCAGTGAATCAGTTCAAAACACTGATTCTATTCAGGAAGTCCCTCACATGCTTCAAAAATATTTAGTAAATATATATATGTTGGTAAATATTTCATTATTAATATTATTATTGATTATGTAGGCGCCCCATTATTACCTATTTTATGATGTTTATTACATTAAGTGCATAAACAACAGTAAGAAATGCTTGATCATTGGGATCACCTCACTAAAGGAGGTCCTAAAGGAGACCCGATTTCTCACCACGTCGTAACTTTTGGCGCGCTACCGTTTAATAAACAAAATTTCTTGCATCTTGCGGAGGAACATTGTAGCCGGAACTAAAATAGTCTGAATGTAAACACTTATTAAAAGGTTTACCATAGTGATTCAAGATAAGACAAAAACACGGTTCGGAAAATGGATGCTCCTTATGTAATTTTTGAACAAAAAAAAGTTACAGACATTTAAGGGAAAATACGTAAATATATATATAAAATATTAATGTCGATAGAACTAATGAAGGGAGAGCCATTTCATATCTGTACCCTTTCAATTCATGAGCTACAGGTTTGCTTTTATTTCAAATACGGTAACTGAACAACCACACAACAACAACATAGATAGGTAAAAATCAAGACAAAATGAATGAACATAATGCGTGTGACTGATAATGCTCTGTGTTTTAAGGCTGAGCTTCGGTCAAGGCTCACGCCAAAGTCAGAGTAGAAAACCAAAAACCTGTTATTCATACTCCCATAAAGTCATCTACTGCAGTTGGAAATGTTCTGGAATCGTGCAAAAACATGAAAAGTTGTTTTTTGTCATAGGTCCCACATTATGAAAGGCGGTCCGAAAAAAAAAAAAAAAAAAAAAAAAACAGAACATGGGGTAACATGCATAGATATCTCTCACTGACCTCTGCATCATGCAGTTTATCGTTCATAAAAACAATAACATCCACAGAGAAGTGTGAAAAAGTTCTTTTGAGAGTAAACGGAAGGATATTTAAACATTGAAATCAAATGTACCTGATGCTTGCACATAAAATAAGAAATAAAATGTAATCAAATTTGAAAACCAGTTCATTTGACACAAAAAATATAAAAAGCAAAGATATAAGTTGTATAAGCACAGCTATACAAATGAAGGTACAAATATTATTACAAAATATCTTAGCATGTAGAAAAATATAAGGTACCATATAAGGGAATAGCAGTTACTGTGCACCACAATCGAAAATCCGCTTTTTGCGAATATGTTTTTTGTTCAAATATAACCGTGCGGTTATTCATGAACTCCTTTTTTGCATTCTGTTGGTGTCATCTTAAAAATATTTGCAAGTGCTGTGGGGGCTTTCTGTTTACAAACTTAAAAAATTAAACATAAGCTGTAGTCATGAGCCATTATTGTGCTCATTTTAACACAAGAAAGAATGTCAATGCATTTAACTGTATAGTCAAGAATTAATAATTAAGGTAATCTGACTTGTAGGTTGTATTATACTGGCATCTTTTAGGCGTTATGATTGTTTCTTTGGCAGGACAAATGATTATATATAAATTATTTTTCATAAAATTTCAATGAGCGCTATATTAATGCCATTATTGTGCTGAATAAACGTTGTCTTGTACAGATAATCGTGTGATATTTGCAAGAAGGCATAAAAAGCATTACTGATATTGTTACTGGAAAAACAATCATGTAAGTGCTTATTTTTAATGCAAATATCACCAACATATGTTCAAAACTGATATTGATATCCCAGAGGAGAAAGGTTATATATTTGCATTTATTTCTTTGAGGACTATAGTAGTATATAGAAAGCCTGAATGGACTAAAAGACAAAAAGAACTTCAATTTAAATTTTCTGGACTCTGACCTGAAAAAATGCATTACCGATTGTGGTTACTTTATGGAAAAAGGAAAGCAAGTCTCTTTTCAAGGGGAAAAATAGTGTTTAGATTCAGCAGCAAGGATAGATATCACTGTGGATTAGCTAGAACTATCTTAAAAAGCATGATGCAAGGTGATGTACTGGTGAACGTGAACCAAATAACATGTCCTACAAACCAAGCAGACAATTTTCAATTCATTTACACGGTATTGAATATACACATATGGCCTGAGTGAAAACTAATAATGGCATCATTCTTCCTGTACCTTTTAAAGTACCTTTGGTTCATTCTTTACACCAATGAATACAGTGCTAAATACAAATTTCAGACAAAAACCTGCAATTACGATAGCATTGGCAAATTCAAAACAATGGACGCTGAGTAATGCATATGTAAATCCGAGAGCATACGAAATGAGCTTATTACATTAAATTCATTTACTCTTCCTTTTTAATACTGTACACAAGCCACGAAGCTGTTTCCGATTGCAGGACTTCAAACGAGTTAACGAGAACCACAATCCTTCCAAATATTAAAACCTATAAGCAGCTCGTCCATTTCAAGAAAAATCCATCCAATTCCTGTATAAAATGTTTAACGAAAAACTGTACGTTTCTGTTCCCGAAATAACAGACGCACCAATGTGATCAAAGAGGATCTATTTGACAGTCTGAGGTGGCATAATGGCCGTCTTTGGAGTGGTTTTACCTTCCGTCTCCAGTGTTCCCTCCTTTCCTTTCTTCCTCGGTGGTTTTTTGATGGGTGTTTTCTTTGGTGTGGCATCTCCTTCAACTCTGATCCCATTAACCCCTTGTTTTTCTGGGCTTTTAGGTTCAGGAGAAGAGTCTGAAATGGGAGCCACCATCTTCTGGAGGTTGCTGGAGGTGGGAAGAAGGGGCTTGTTGGTACCAGTTGCAGAGCGCTTGGTCTTTTGAGGAGGGGTGGGTTTCTCTCGGATGGCTTGAGGTGTTGAAACACCGTTGGGTTTGATGCCCACCGTGAGACCCTCGTTCCGATTAAGGCTTTGGGTCTTCTCCTTCAGCTGAGCCGCGAGTAGCGTGGCGGCCTCAGAGTTCATGTGCGGATGCATGATCTTTGGGCTCTTGGGTGGATCTTTGTTGGTGTCGTTTGTTTTCTTGTCCGAGTGGAAGTTTCCAATCTTCTTCAGGGCATTCTGGAATGTTCCGTTGAGGTGCTCTATGGTATCCGATGCTTTGTGAGATTTACTTTTGCTTGGGGATTCAGGGCCGTCTGTCTTCTTGCTGTCCTGATGCTTTTCTCTGCTCTTGCTCGACTTCTCCTTTGACCGCTGCTTCTCGTCAGCCTTTCCAGAACCTTCCGAGCTGTTCTTCTTCTTCTCTTTTTGTGGTGATGGAGTCTGGGTTTGCTCTGTTGGGTTGGTTCCAGATGTTCCGTGGATCCAGGACACCTTCGGTTTGGTGGAAGGGTCTGGAGGACGAGGTTTCGTCTTCTCTTTCGCCTTCTCCGGTGAGACAGTGTCCTCCTCCTCTTTGGAGTGTTTGGAAAGGCGGGCGACATGGGCGTAAACTGCTCCTATGGTTGACTCAGAACCACTGGTGGAGCCCTCGCTGTCTGAAGATTTCAGGAGAGGCTGTTCGCTCCCATCGCTGACATACTGTTTTGTTGTTTCTCTTGTGTCTTTGAGGGACGTGTACTCTCCTGCGTCCTCATCATTGGGTGCTGATGATTCTTGAGGAGCGCTAGAAATTTGCTTCTCACAGCTCTCGTTCATAGTCTCTGCAAAAGGTCAATGTATGGGGTAAGTGCTTTATTTAACAAAAACAATTTGAAACTATTTTACTATTTTAACTGTTTTTTTGGTATATTAACCCTTATTTCCTGGTTATTTCTGGGTAGACAGTACAGTATATAGAGTGCATTATTCAGAAAGTACAGTATTAAACCAGTAATTAATTCTAAACATAAACCTAAAAAACATAAACATAAAAAAAACAACTAAAGATTACTGTATGTGCATTACCAGATAGAAACACCACAACTGCATATTATCATGGAGCAATGCCTGGGTTTTTTGCCCCATTGCTTTTATAAAAGTTTTCCAGCAATCTCCCACACCAATGTTTCTGCAGAAAGTCCTGAGTCACATCCTGAAAGCTTTGCATCTGCTGACTTGGCCATTTATAGCGTTTGCTGTTTGTATTAACTCAATGCACGTGGTATAAGCACCCAGAGGCCAAGCGTTTACCACAAAATGGGGTCATTTAATAAAATTGTCAGGAGATTTCTTAACTCCCTCATCACTTTTCCATGTTGCACAAACAGATGGCTTATCTGCGGTAGTTCCCGCTCACCTTCGTGGGGTATGCAGTAAACGGGCCCATCTTCGCTTGTCTCGAAGGAAGAGAAGGACTCCTGGGAAGACCATGATGGAGAAGGCTGGTCCACCACGGAGGGTGGCTCGATAATACTGTTGAAGGTGTTTTCAGGATCGTGGTGGGTGACTAAGGGTTTGGACAAGAGGAAAACAAACATAGAGGTCAGGTCAAATCAGTGGAAGAAGGCTCCCTGGGTTCCACAACACACAAAGGCTCTTTGACTACATACGTGATGATGTTAGGCTCTACAGTCTGCATTAGTGACCGACAAGGGCAAATAGTGGAGTGTGGATAATCTGTATGAAAGCCAGCATTGACAGCACATGAGCGAAACGCTACACTTCAAAGCACGCTAGTGGAATGGTCTGCGAGCCACTGAAGACCTAAGAATTTAGAGTGGTAAATTGGATTACGGTTGGGGTTAGTACTGCTATTTAGAGCTGGTTTGGTGCTCGTTGACCAAGTTGTTTAGCAGTATATGATCGAACATAATCTAACTGGTCAACCTGGTTTAAGTGGTTTTAACTGGTTCTAACTTTTGTGACATGAAATGAAAGCACTTTCCCCCCCAAATTCTTAATATTTAATGCCCCCAGAATAAAGTGATTTTTACATAAACAAAACTGTACAGTATAGTGTAATAAAACATTTTATAGTATATCATTTTAAATAATTTAAGTATTTTATCAAATTCAGTACAAAAAAATGCTATGTAGTTTTAAATTATATGTAATTTTAAATGTGTGTACCCACTCTGAGCAGGATTGGAACCGGCATGGGAGACGGGCACGCAGCTTCTAGCGTCAGTTGCTATAGTGCCTCTTGGGATCTAGGGAGTGAGGTTTACATGCACAGCTCTTACTGGCCTACGTTTCACTCACCGCCCCTTTAACCTCACTCCCATCCGGGTCATGGCACCAAATTCAACCCCTCCGGTCCTAACTGCCTCGAACCCTGGTCACTTGCATGGGTGGCAGACGAGCTAACAAGGATGCACCCGCCTCCCATGGCCAAGACGCTAGTTTAAATCCCGATCGGAGTGGGTCGAATATGACCGGAGATATATATATATATATATTACACAGATGTTTGTGTTGGATTCATTCAACAACAGTTTGTAAGGAACTGTTAAATGCTAAGTGTATCAATAAATGTCTAAGTAATCACAAAAGTTTACAAATATACAGTGGTAACTTTTTGCCCTGTTCTCCTGTGTGGGACTGTGGTCCTAATGAAGGTCACGGTGGTTTTAAAGAGGCCGCTTCCTTCCGCCCACTTATACAGTATGTGATGATGCATTCATGCTGACTTAGAAAAGATGGTCAACTCAGAATTCCTGTGGCTTACTGCTCACATCTCCTCTCAGCCAGGAGGAACTAGAGTAGATGCTAACCACATTTTCTTGGCCTGGTTACACCTCTCTCACACTGGCTTTTTTTTTGGCTATTTGGCCGTCCAAAACCTTCCAGGCAAGATCAGAAGATCTCTTTGAAGTCAACATGCATTCAAGACTGACTTCATTTTACTTAGGTTTTTATACATATTCTTTGTCTTATTATGCACAACTTTTCAATTTAATATAAGTTTCTCTGTCCCTGAAACTTTCCTTTTCAGGAGACATCACCAAGCCCACTTATTTTAGTCCCTCCCCCTCCAACAAGTGGGTATGTAACACCCATTTTCCACAATCTAATCATCTCCTGGTGGATAAAAACATGTTCATCCACATTTTCTCTTATTAAATGTCCAGTTTCAGTATGAAATAGATCACATTACAGAAGTAAAATGGGTTGTAAATAGTTTCTTTCATGTATGGCTTCAATTACTAGTAGCTTTTAAGCCGTGACACACAAAGCCGACGTCAAAGAG
The DNA here is from genome assembly GCA_037194245.1 of Opsariichthys bidens. Lineage (NCBI taxonomy): Eukaryota > Metazoa > Chordata > Actinopteri > Cypriniformes > Xenocyprididae > Opsariichthys > Opsariichthys bidens. Next base: position 25,342,021 of record CM074283.1, read on the forward strand.
CTAGCGGTGTTGTTGCCTCGCGTCGATTGCGTCTGGGCCGAACACACCAAAAGGACTACAGGCAAATGCCAACTAGCATTTGCGTTCTGTGCCTGTGTGTATATAACTGTCTATATCAGCAGGTATCAATAGTCTATATTCGTCATCCAAAAAGGGAAAACGAAACTAGAACTGCAGAATGTCAATCAAAAATTTTGAATATCAATCACGCTGATCACTTTCTTCGTTCCAGGAAGGTCATTTTGCCATGAAAATATTCACGTATTGGAATGCTCAGGTAAGATGGCATAAAATTTGAACGGCCTTCTGTCTGTCGTGACCTCTTTGCTGGCTTTCATCACTTTCGCTTTTATTCTGGTGCACTAACTCGCTCGCTAAACTGAACAGCCAATCAGTGATCTCTCTCACCGACGGCCCTGATGCTGATCAGGCCGAGCTCCCGCTGACGCAAGCCAGACTAGAACCAACGCGTGGAACACAACTTAAAAACTTAAAAACCTTGCTGGCCAACGACAGAGCATCAGACCACTTGACAAACTAAGAGCTGTTTAGTTCATATATACTCAGTGAACTTTCAAGTTGAGTTTTAGCATAGCTGCTTTAGAGCTAGCATATGCGCTTCTTTCAGATACACTCAAGCTTTTGCAATCAGCTAGCTAAGGGTTTATTCTAACATTCTCCCAGGGTGAAAAAAAGCTTTGAAAGTAAATTTGCAAAAATAAACATTTCAAAAGCACATAGCAGTGAAAACCACAGAGATATAAAACTGCATGTTTGGAGTTTTGCCTTCAGTGAAACAATTTACATTCCACACTTTATGCTTTTTCCAAACAGCTGTAGATGCTGGAAGAACCTTCCCGCAATGTCAAAAGAATATCTTCTCTGTGTTCACTGCTGTTCATGTCACCAGCATTCTGATCATGCAGATTCACACCACCCCTGTGGGACTCGCCCCACCATGAAATGGCATGACATGTATGTTGGGGATGCATGCAAACAGACACAGTGCTTTTACTAAGCCATTTACTGACATCGGACAACTGCTGTCTCGTAAGAGACAGACTTAGACCAGTCTGGCAGCCCACCCTCTGCCTTGAACAAAAGTGCATTACTGGGACATCCCAGCTGCACTAGTCCCCACAGCTGCAGAAAGTACTCTGGTGTGGCGCAGCAGGTGGCCTGTCTCTCTGACGCCTCTCCAGAAACATGTTTATAGACTCGTACTAAGAGAAATTTAGATCAAGAGCTAAACAGCTTTGCAAGGAACATTGTTCAATGCTCCCTCTTTACAGTGTTTCGTTGTTCTTCGTTAAGTACCTGAGAATATGAAAATAAATTAGGCTATATGATAAAGAAGTAAAAAGTAAAATCTCACAAAAATATGCAGAAGTTGCATGTCACCTAAAATTCACAAGGAAAAATAAATATATCTACTAAGAATTTTTTACATTGTTAAGTGCTATAGTGACATTTTCACGAAATTTAAGCAATCTCCCATCCCCAATATGTAATCCATTTAAGTATTTAACTTTTTTGTTTGTTTTTTGTAATACCCATTATTCTCAATAGCTATGTTTCCATCCAAAGTCGAGAATGAACTTTTGTAAAAAATTGGATTAAAGCAGTGTAGAGCTGCAACTAACGATTATTTTTTCGATTAGTTGACTACTCTAATGATTATTTGTATTACTTTTTTTTATTAATCTAGTGATCTTTTTTTACATAAGAAGTTGTGGTGTAGGTGTAGAAACACTGGGACACGCCATTATGTAATAATACGATTTGATTTTGATTAAAAATAAGCCACTTATGTGTGGTCATCCAGTGGTGGACATTTGAACTTTAAAATGAAGAGTGTCAAAGACTTTCTATACAGTCTTCTTACAGTCTTCTATACAGTATGTGGATGCAAACAAAGCTAACGGTGATTTATTGATCCGATAGATAAAACTCTACAGGATCTACAATATTACTAATATTACTTTTTTTATCCAATTCAGTACAGATACAACCAAACAATACCATGTACTTTTTAAATATATATTTGTGTAAAATGTTTCATTCTTTTGGTTTGGGGTGACATGTGATGTGTTCTTGACAGGAATCGTGAGAATAATCTGGATACGCCTGTTCGATTCAAGGCAGATCAACTTCACTGGTGTCGAAATGTGTTTTTCCTAAATATAAATTATGGTGAGAGACCGAAGAGGAGATGAAAGAAATAAACATTTTCATTCTTTTTTTGTTTTTCCGTTTTGTATTAAATCTGTCATTACTGGCTTTAGTATGACTAAAAAGGGCTCTGAAACACACTGAGGTAAATTTAGTCACTTCCTGTTTAAAGACCCCCCAGCCCCCCATTTGCTCTCCTATGAGGGTAGAGTTTCAAAAAAAAAAGTGGGGGAAGAAAAGAAAGGGAAAAAAACAGCAGACCTCACCGCTTCAGTCGGCCAATGAGGATAGCAGAACCGCAACAGGAAAAGGAGGAAGAGGAAAAAGAGGGAAAGAGAGAACGATATTTTCATCCAGCTCCTCCCATGAAGTGAGGAGTTCGAGGGGGTGGGGAAGAGAACGGGGTAGACGCTACATCTGCGTTTGCTTTCAGTTCTCCCTCTCATGTGTTTTCGCAAACCCCATTTGTGTTTACCAATCAAGAGTGAGCGTGAAAAGCAACATTGTTTTGCGTTGATTTCGGTCGTCTCCGGAGTCATTTAACACTCTTTGATTTGTTAGATGAAAGAGACACTTTACACGCATTCTTGGTCGATTTTCTCATAAAGTCTGTGGATGAAAGGGCCGGTTTTTGTTTGAGAGCGGAACGCTGGACATATCTCTTCTACTAAGTGCCATCTTCTCTTGTCATTTTACTACTTGCTTGTTCTTTGTTGTCTATCCAGAGTTTTACAGCTTGAGGGGTTTTATTGAAACAATCTGCAGGCCATACTCAACCCTAACCAACAGTGACATTATTGTTTTAGACAGGACTTTTCTTTACCCGGGTCTGATGGCAGTGACTCTTTAACTTATGTAATGTGGTAAATTAGTGTGGAAGCACATGTCTCTCGAGGACAGTATGGCTCTGGGCTTTCTCTCGGGCTCCCTTTCACTAAATAACTAAATAGTGCTCACCCGTGATCGCCCGTTACCCATACACTAGGGTATTGTTTGTTTTAATTAAAGCTGTGCCATCAATATTTTTTATAAAATGAGAATTCAGCTCTCATTTCCTTGATTGGGACCTGGATTTTTGCTTGTGATTTGGAGATGACCCAAAATCCAAGTGGCCCTTTGAGATGTTTAAGTCACAAAGTAGTATTCTGACAAATTATTCTTGGGCTTTTCTTCATTTTTGCTCAAAGATGATTTTAGAGGATGTACAGTAGTAAGTCAGTTCTCTTCAAGTTCCCACAGGTGTCTTCATCACGTTAAATATGAACATTTTTACACATTTAGACACATTCTAGTGTCAAATCATTTATCATTTAAAACCTTAAACCTCTTTTTGTTTTGCTTTAAAAGTGTGCTTGTGCTGTTTCTTTTAATGACTCTTGGTTTGATTTCATTATTTTTATCATTATTATTTAATGCAATGACTTTCAGACATTTTCAAATGTGACTTTATGACGTTTTACAAAAAAAGTTAACTTAAAACTTAACGTAAATCATGACCTAAATTGAAATAGTTCGCTCAAAGTCCTGTCATCGTTTACTTCAAATCCAAATGAGATTTTCTTTATATTCAGATTCAGGTTTTCCATGCAACCTGAGGGGATCAGGGGCCATCAATCACTGCCGTAGCTCAAATCTCATTCATCGGTGTCTGTTTTCAAATATGACACTTCAAAACGCGTCAAATAAATTCCGAAATCAATTAAATGAAATGCCATTAGTATCTGATTTGTGTAACGGATCATTTTTGATGTACTGGTTAAAACTCTCTTTACATCCTGATAGCAAACAATACTAGAAGTGCTCTAAATGTTAAAATGTACATATATTGTCTGTGGAAGAACAAAAAATGTTCATCCAATCATTGTATTCGCACCTAATGCAATGATATGATGTCCTATCTGTCTGTCAACATATCAATTTCCATACCTTCGTGCAGACATCGCACGTCATCAGCGCATTCCATAACGCTATAAATAGTTGTGGACCAACAGTCACAGAGCGCTGCAAACAAAAAGCAGCTGTCTTTTACACTTCCTCCTGAACAAAAACAATGCTTATGCTGCATTCTTGCCATGTAATCGTAATTACGAGATGGCAAACCGGAGCTGTTTACGTCCTCAGACTTGGATTGATGCAACGCTATCTCACGACCAATTCCTTTGTATTTTACGAGGTGGCTAATTCATACGAATTCATACGACCTCACTCGTACGAAGTCATACTATTTGTTTAAACCCCAGTGATGGGTAGGTTTAGCGGCGTGGTTAGGGGTAGGCCATTCATACGAATTTGGCAACTTGTAAAATACTTATGATTTAGCAAAAAACATACAAATTCCTATGAGTGAGGTTGTACGAATTTGTACAAATTAGCCACCTCGTAAAATACAAAGGAATTGGTCGTGAGATAGCGTTTCATCAATCCAAGTCTGAGGACGTAAACAGCTCCGGTTCGCCATCTCGTAATTACGGTGGTTACAGCGTGGCATGAATGCAGCATAAGCATTGTTTTGGTTCAGGAGGAAGTGTAAAAGACAGCTGCTGTTTGTTTGCGGCGCTCTGTGACTGTTGGTCCATGAGATTAGATTGTATTGGATTTATGTTTTTCTCTGGCAACACTACCAATGCTGAAATTAATCTGCAGCAGTCAGGTGGTACAAGTCCGAGCTCTGTAAATTGTAAGTTCATTGTTATTGTAATGTTACGTGCTTTGAGACATGAAGTAATTTCACGTCCTCTCTCGTGACGTTTTGCAGACTCTTCTGTGTGCATTCATGTGTTTTGAAGGACGTGTGGCTTTGGAAAGTGCTCTGAAGGCAGGGTGGGATCACATGCTTTCAAAGCTAGCTTGAAATTAGCCTCTCCGAAATTGCCTACCCTACCTTTAATGTTAATCTCAACATTTACTAATACACTTTTTTTAAGATCAAAAGTTGTATCTGTTAACTTTAGTTAATGAACTGTGAACATTGTTAATGCATTGAGTGATATTTTTTTACAGCATTTATTAACTAATGTTAACAAATGAGAAATATTGTAGTGTTACAATTTGACCTTTTGTATGTGTGCATGTTAAAGAAAAACAGCTGCAAAACTAGCCCAAGTTTATCTATATTTAAAAAGTCTAAATTGCTTCATTTAGTGTTCAGCAGTGCTAACTTAAGTATGCCGTGCCTTTTACGATTTGGTCTCCAAATCCAAAATGAATATACCAAACAAACCCAAAAAAAAAAGAAAAGTATAATATGTTTGCATGGCCACTTTAATATTCTCTCTAAAACTGGCTCCTGGCAGCAGCAGCCCATACAGTTCCACAACCACAAGAACTCCACACAGGGGTTCCATCCTGGCAAAAACAGAGGAGTCTTTGATTGGGGGGAACATTCAGCTCCCAGCCGTCTGTTTTAATAAGAAATAGGGAAATGAGGGGAGAAATGCAGGGAATAAGAAAACGAATGTCTGTTTGGGTACAGATTAATAAGGACTTGAAGCTTCACATGGAGCCAAGGGAAATAAGACGTGTACCCAGAGCATTCCATTCAGATGAAACCCTAAAGACTTTTTTTGGGTCAACGAAGACCATTTTCTTTCTGACAGAAGTTTTTAGCCAGTAGAGGCAGCAAACAGAATTGCATAAATTATTATTGCTTCCAAACAGCTTCGCCACCACTGCCACTTCTGCTATTGGTCAGGAAAACAGAGAGCCCCGCCCCAAACTAACACCATTGGTTGAGCCAGAATTTGATATGACAAACAACTCAACACAGCAATGATTTGAAAGTGCCACAGAGGTAAGTCAACCATCAAATGATTTACATAAAAGGACAGTTCATTCAAAAAGGAAAATTGTGTCATAATGTCCCTACAATAGAATAGAAGCCAATGTTGTTTGGTTCCCAACATTCTTCAAAATATCTTCCTTTATGTTAGAAATAAAGTCATACAGGAACGAAATGAGGATCACAATTGAACACATCCTCATGTAGTTTGACATTGCGTCTACGGAAGGAAGTTTCATGACAGCTTCTTGGTTTTATCAGAACCCTGAACTGTGTTTTTAAGACGTATCGGGTTAAAAAAAGTGAAAATGGAACTTAAGATTTGTGTCCTTCAGTTACGCTCCATCTAGTTGAACTAGTTCTTTCTGCACATTAAACATGGTTTTACATCGAAAAAATGACACACTGCACCTTTAAATGAACGTTTAGGTTGCCATTATTAAAAATGACACTGTTTGGGCTAAGGGAGATTTTCATTAAAACATGCCCTATTATGAAAAGGACGTCACCTATATATTCGCTATATGCTGTTTTTGTTAAACTGTTGAAGACTAAACATCAGCCACGTCATTTAAAGTGCATATCTGCGGTGTGATTCTGTTTACTAGTGGCACACTGAATCATAAGTAATTCTAGATGATGGAAAATGAAGACATACCAACAACTTTGGGTAGTTTCTGTCTCCTCAGAGGGATTCTGGGGAGTTTGGTGCTGATTCGACTGAATCCACCACAGAGGATTATTTTGGCCTTCTTGCTGTTGGTGGAGTTTTCCTGGTCAGGGCTGAAAGAGGAAGGGTGACGTTAGACCAACATTTCACTGCCCTGAAATGGATTATATATTGTTGGTGTGTTAGTGTAGAGCGATTAGCCTTCTAGCGTAAACGGCATACGCCATCAAACCATCGAGATTATAGATTTGATGTTCAAATGAAGGAGAAATGTAGGGATTTATCTGCCTCACGGGCAAAGTGAGGAAATCTAGGCTCAGTTGGTCTTACGTTCTTTAGTTTTCCAGTCATTTAGAAAAGGTGGAAAGTTTAAGAAAACAGCCGACTGTGATTTCTAGAACACGAGAGTCTTGAGTTTTCCCGACTGACTGCAGGGAACAGAGGAGGCTTTCACTTCAGCGAGCTGTGAACAATTCTGATGACAGGCTTTGTTAAAAGATGTTCTTTGCCAGGGGCGAGTTTGAGATGGACACAATGGCCACGTTCACACCGCCTCTGCAGAATATGGCTGTCAGTCTAGTTTTACAGCACTAAATCCGGTTACGTTCACATACAGTTTATGTGAGGAGTACCGCTCTGCACTTGTTAAATAAGATTTGACAGATGAACTCATGCCCTGACTCATTTATTAAATAGTCTTGTATTAATTATGATGAAACTTTAGTATTTATATATGCATGTATTATTATTTTTTAATAGTATTATTCAGCAAAGCTGTACTGATCTAATGTGACAGTAAAATCGTTTTTATGCTTACAAAAGGTTTCAAATAAATGCTACTGTTTTGAACTTTCTATTAATCAAAAAAGGTTTCTTGAGCAGCAAATCAGCATAGAATAATTTCTAATAATAATGTTCTAATAATGATCACAGGAATAAATTTCATTTTAAAATATATTATATTGTAGTAATATTACACAATACTACAATTTTTACTGCATTTATCAAATAACTAGTGCATAATGAGTGTAAATAAGCTTTTTTCTGCCACGGAATAAAAAATTTAAAAGATAAAGATTTATGTCACAATTCTGACTGTTTTTCTCTCGCAATTGCGAGATATTAAGTCGGAATTGTGAGTTATAAAGTCAAAACTGCGGGATGTAAACTTGAAAAATATGTGAAAAATAAAGTAATTGAGTTTATATCTCACAATTCTTACTTTATAACTCGCAATAGAAAGTTTATTATCATATTATTCAGAGAAATAAGTCAGAATTGAGAGATGTAAGCTCGTAATCGCGAGAAAAAAAAAGCAGAATTGTGAGATACAGTCGCAATTCCCTTTTTTAAAAAAATTGTATTCAGTGGTGGAAACAAGCTTTTATATGAATGTGATACCCTGAAATTAAAAATATTTCTGATTATTTAATGGGGGTAGGGGTTTATCTGATACACTCAATGCATTTTAAATTTACTTAGAATAAAAAAAAAAAAATACAAAAAAATTACAAGCCCAATTTTGATAAACCACTCAAACAAAGCATGCTATGTATGAATGATTAGAATTCATTAACATGTTTAACCATCAAGTCTGAGGTTTACAAATCATTTGTGAATCCAAAGGAAAGAATTTGGTGGAAGTCCATTTTACACACAAATTACTCAGAATTTATTCATATTTGCGAAAGTTTCATCAATGTATCAACCCTCCATAAAATCTACAAATAACTTACTTGTGATTGTCTCAACACAATAAACTGTAACTGGAGAAAGTGTTTTAACCTTTAACTTTAAATTTAGAAGGTTGGGACTGACTAAGACCTGGACTGAGAAACTAGTGTTGATTTGCACTCACTTGCGGTTGTCTTTGTTGCTACAGAGGAAGCAGCAGCACAGCAGAGACAGAAGAACCACCAGCAGGAATGTTACCAGCGTTCCCGCAGCTATTACTCCCATCCGCTGATTAGGATCTGAGATAGACAGACATGTAAAATTTGCACTTTAAAAAATGGCACTAACATATGTGTGTATTCAGTTGTTTCATTTAACAGCTTTTTTCAGGACAGATGGAGGCTGTTCAGTGAAAACATGGCTGCGGTAGTAGACCAAAGTACAACTGAGGTGTGCAGAACAGGTCAGACCTTCTTCTAAATGCTCAACGTTTAAGAAGTAATTGAAAATATAGAGTTCCTAAAAGCAGTATTTCATCTTTGATTCCGAAACAGGAAAATGTACAGTCTGTTCTTTCTCACAAAATAAACTCTGACAAGATTAGGACTGTGACCACTTAGTACATAAATAAATAAATTCACATGAAATATGGGACATGAAATTGGTTGAAGGACAATTATACAATTTAGTGGTCAAAAAATTGCAGTGATATCGAAGATTACACACTATAAAAGTTAATGAACATTATAAACACATTGCAGAATGCCAAATTTGACCAGACTCTAATCATTGTAAATAGCTAACATTCAAACTATAAGAATAATGTTACATTATTGCATTTGTGTTTAAATGTTCTTGAACTGCATGGTTCTCAAACCACATTGATTTTCTTTTTCTTTTTTCATAATTCAATAGTTCTTCCTAAGAGCTGTGCAATAATTTCACATATTTTCAATTTCGTACTAAGAATAATTTCATGTTGCATCATTACAAATGGCATTTTCCATTAAACAGCTTTTACATTATCTTGAATTTATACATACTGAAATTAAACAAAATGTACTTGAAATTTCCACACCAGTTCAGGAGTATAAGAGTTGTGTCCCGTGAGATGCAGGAAGTCAGCCAGTGGCTTCTTTGCATCTGTTGCCAACAGGCATTATCACTGGAGCATAATGTGTGGCCATTTGGCTCTTCCGTTCATAAACAAAGACAGGGATGGGATGCTTAACTTGGCACTGCTGACAATGAAGAATTTCTGCTGTTTGGATGCACCATATTTTTCATCTGGATCATCCAAGGCCAATTATTAGTACAATATGCATATGTTGTGTCATTTTTAATATTTAAGCAACATTGAAAAAGTCCAGAAGTGAAACTTAAACCCAGATAAACACAACCAGCAGGCCAAACACAAATGTTTATTATAAACTGTGTATTAAAGGGTTAGTTCTCCCAAAAAGTACATTTCTGTCATTAATTCCTCGCCCTCATGTTGTTCCAAAACCGTAAATATTTTTGATGAAATGCGATGGCTCAGTGATTCCTCTATTGACAGCAAGACAATTTACACTTTCAATGTCCAGAAAGACACTAAATCATTTAAAACAGTTCATGTGAGTACAGTGACTCAACATTAATCTTATAAAGCGACGAGAATACTTTTTGTGCACCAAAAAACCCCCTAAAATAATGACTTTTTAACAATATCTAGTGATGGCCAATTTCAAAACACTGCTTTGAAGCTTTACGAATCTTTTGTTTTTCGAATCAGTGGTTTGGAGCGCCAAAGTCACGTGATTTCAGTAAACGAGGCTTCATTACGTCATAAGTGATTCGAATTTTCGATACTTCATGTGACTTTTTTAGTTCGATACGCAAACTGAACCACTGATTTGAAACAAAAGATTCGTAAAGCTTCAATCGTTTTGAAATTGTTCATCACTAGATATTGTTGAAATTCGTTATTTTGGGTTTTTTGGTGCACAAAAAGTATTCTTGTCACTTTATAATATTAAGGTTGAACCACTGTACTCACATGAGCTGTTTTAAATATGTTTTAGTAGCTTTCTGGGCATCGGAACGTGTTAATTATCTTGCTGTCAATAGAGACTCACTGTGTTTCGAAGATGTTCTTACGGGTGTGGAACAACATGAGAGTGAGTAATAAGAGACAGAATTTTCATTTTTGGGTGAACTAACCTTTTAATGAGGGTAGATTATACCATATTATGAGTCTTTATTTTGTTTTGGGGGTCTACTACAATTGGATTTCATGCTTGAATGTTCAAAAATCTGATTATTTACATTGTTGCAGCACCTCTCTTTGCAGTCTTTTTTATGCACTGTTTAGTTCCTGTCTCTATGAGGCCCTTCCTTCAGAAAAGTACGATGGTCTCTGATTGGTCTGTTGGACCGGTGTGTTTTGATTGTTCAACCGCTTTGAGCGCGTTTCACAATAGCAAGACGCTATTAATGTGACTCAACCAGACGTCGCCTCTTTATTTTGCATTTGCCTTGGGAGTTTTTTAAATGAGGAATATTGTAACGTACGTTGCTAAAAGAAAACTCAAGACTTCATGTCGAGGATTTTCAGGGAGTTCAGAAACAGTGCTTACTAGAGCTGCAACTAACGATTATTTTTTCTGTCGACTAATCTAACGATTATTTTTTCTGATTTTTTTCCGATTTTTTTCCGATTAATCTAATGATTATTTTTATTGAGCTTTTTTTTTTTTAATCTAGTGATTTTTTTACGTAAGAAGTTAGAACTAATTTAGCAGTTAATTGACGTGTAGAAACACTGGGACACGCCATTATGTAATAATACGATTTGATTTTGATTAAAAATAAGCCACTTTTGTGTGCTCGTCCAGTGGTAGACATTTGAACTTTAAAATGAAGAGTGTCAAAGACTTTCTATACAGTCTTAAAAGGAACTTTGATAGTGTCCAAGCCATTGAACAAACGTCTCCTGAACCATGTATTTTTCCTCTTGCGCTGTCTAGAATGCAGGGAGTCATAACGCGCACGAGCAACTGAAACCTCGCACGTGCGAAAGAGAACGTCCGCGCACATCCAAATAAACTCCTTTGAAATGCAAAACTGATTTTCGTTCGCTCTAAATATTTTCTTATTTGCGAAATGAAGATTTCTCCTCAACTCAGTTCACGCTTGAGCGAACTGCCCTTTTGCACGCTCAAAATATGATCTTGCGCACGCAAAAATTTGACAGAGATCCAATTCCATTGGTGGTCCGCCATTTTCGGTTCTTCAAAGAGAACAAAGGACCGTTTTATTTGGCCTCAGTTTAAAGTATTCCCATACTTTCGATAATCGTGGTCTAGGCTTTTGTGATAGCGTGGAACTTTCTCTGTTCCCAGGAGCAGAAGCCGCCATTTCACGCACGTCAAGGTATTTTCGTAGTCGACGTAATTGATGTCGACGCGTCATTGCAGCACTAGTGCTTACTGATAGAGAGACACACACTAAAGACAGTTGAAAATGTAAAGAAAATATAATAGGTCTTCTTTAAGAGCATAGTTTATATAAATGCACTTGAAATCTCTGCAGCAATTTTGTCAAACAGATGTACAAGTGGAAATTATTTTCAGCTGAACCCAAATGCTCCTTTTTCTTGTGCAAATATTTGCTACTGAAAAACCAACAGTCAAAGCGTAATAACTGACAACCTATTTGACTCTGATTTGTGCTCCCAGAAGTCGAGCTCAGTCCAGGTGTATCGTGTGGTGTGGGGACATCCACACATGTCCTGAAATCCCAGCTGCGTTTGAGGAAGGCCACGATGACATCATTACTGCCTTCACTCAGGTCCCTGTGAAACCTCCCCTTGACCCACACCTTTCCATATCACTCTCTCTCTCTCTCTCTCTCTCTCTCTTCCTGTAGTATTTCTCTCAGCTGTGTGAAACAACCACGGCTCTCACTAACTCTGCGAGCAGGCAGGAAAAGAGCCAAAAAACACAGCCGTAAAAATAAGACACCACTCTGGAAACACCATCAAGGCCGCCATGTTAACGGCTGCTGTCTACGGCAGTGACCTACATAGTGAGGACTATACAGGCATGTTACCAATAGCAGCTGTGTGTTTCTTTAGCCTGCACAACAAGCTTCTCATTGATTTTTAAATGTGATCTTTAACTCTTTTCATTTATTTAATCGGGTGATTTTGAAGATTGCACAGCATAAAAATGAAGGAACTTTATAAATACACTCCTAAAGATGACAATAGTGAGTAATGACTTCAATTTCATGTCTGTGTCTCACGCAAAGCAACTTTGAATAAAAGGCGCAAATCCAAATTTTATGTTCAGGGAATTTGTCTTGTTGTTAAGATATATTTAAAGATAAAAGTAAATTGATGAGATTATAATACTTTCCAGAGAATATATCTTCGAAATGAATTTGTTTTTATTACCGCATTGCCAATTTTTTTTTATTATTGTTTTAAATATAAACTTAAGAGATTTGTTCAACAAGACAAAAAGACATTTCAAAATATATAGGATGCTTAGATCAGGGGTTCCCAAACTTTTTAGCCCGCGACCCCCATGATAAATGGGCTGCTGCTCCGCGACCCCCCGCCCAACTCGAGCTTTAGCGAACAACAGCGCGTGATGTACGCAACTTGATTGTGATTGACGCTGACGTAATCTCGTATAATGTCTGGGACAAAATTACAAATTTAATTAAAAATATACATTTTTTTTTTTTTTATCAGACTTTTCTGCAAACACCATTTAATAAGTATTGAATTAAATTAATTGCAACAAAAATATATAGGGCTTTAAAAAAAAATAAAATAGAAATCATCTCGGGGGGGGGGGTCGCGACCCCCACTTTGGGAACCACTGGCTTAGATATTTTTTTATGGAAAAAGATTAGGTTGGTATTTTTATTATGTTTTTGAAACAGTCTCTTCTGCTCACCAAGGCTGCATTTATTTGATCGAAAATAGAGTAAAAACTGTAATATTGTGAAATATTATTACAATTTAAAAGATCTGTTATCTGTTTGAATAAAATTAATTTATCAACTAATAAAAAGTCATTTATTCATGTGATATCAAAGCTGAATTTTCAGCATCATTACTGTAGTCTCCGTGTCACATGATCCTTCAGAAATCATTCTAATATGACGATTTGCTGCTTAAGACACATTTCTTATTATTAGCAATGTAGAAAACACATGTTGCTTCCTAATATTCCTAATATTTTTTTAGAATTGTTTTGACTCTTGAGTTGACCTCTGTGTCAACTGGGCAGCTATTCCTCCCTTCCTGCGTAATGGAAAATATGACTGCTGTTGGACCCCACAAGTATGCCTCAACACTTCAGGACTTCTTTTGTGTCTCCATAGCAAATGACATAACAAAGCTTGAGAAATTACATTGAATTTTGCCAAAGGGAGACAGGAAGGGTTTCTTACATAGGTTGCAGGCCCCTGACACTGGATTGCAGTTCTTGTCGTGACATGGACAGGTCTGGGCACAGTTCACTCCGAACCGACCGAACTCACAGGTCAGGTTGCAGCTAAAATGAAAAGAAATGCAAAGAGTCAATACAAGCATTGTGTACAAAGCAACAGTTTCCAGTGAAAATGGAACAAGGCAGTTTGGGGAATTACGGGCAATTATGTAGATATGGGCATTTATAATAAAAGAAACTGATCTGAAACTGACGAAATATATCAAATGTCTCTCAGAGAAAAATTAACTTTTATTATTATTTTCTGCTCTTGTCTTCAATTAATTGATTTTTCATCAATTGAAGATAATATGCAGATTTAAATGCAGTTTGTGATCAATATTTAGATAGATTGAAATAAACTAATTTCCTATAGGAACCAATTGCTGGTCAATATGCAAATATTACAAAGATATCATTTTAGATTTTGAATGCTGAATATTCTAACCATTTCCATCCATCCATCCATCCCATCCAATCCCGTCCACTTCCATCCCATCCTCAAATTTGGGGTGAGTAGGTTTTTATTTATTTATTTAAAGTTTAATGTAATTAATACTTTTATTCAGTAAGGACACATTTAATTGATCAAAAGTGGCAGCAAAGGCATGTATAATATTACAAATGATCTCGATTTCAAATAAATGCTGATTTTTTAAAAAACTTTTTATACATCAAAGAGTTTCTACAAAAATATTAATCAGCTGTTTTCAGCATTGATAATAATAAGAAACGTTGCAAACCCGCACATTAGAATGATTTCTGAAGGAACATGTGACACACTAGAGTAATATGATAAGGGGAATAATTAATTGGATTAAAAACCTAATAAAAACAAAAATAGATACGACACCATGAGACTGAAATTATCTTCTGTACAAAATTTAAGTGGAGTCTGGAACATATAAGTGATTCAGGCTCATCAATATCATTCTCCTTCAATCACAGTAATCATAGACTATGTTGAATTTGTGTTTCGCCCGAGTATCATCATGTCTTTTATATTTTGGACATTTTCAATTTACAAAGAACCAATGCACATTTGGCTGTCCTGTTTAGAGCACTGCAATTTGTTTAAAGTTACTCATCTTTAAACCATTTAGAATGACTCTTTCTTGATCGTGTGATTCATTCGTTAATCAAAACAGGCCTAGGATATGTGCGTGACTCAGACATGAGACTTACTATGTCCCATTGAAGCCAGGGTCACAGAGACACACTCCTGTGGCAAAATGGCAGTCTCCATTAAAACAATGGCTGCAGTCTTTTTCACAGTTTTCTCCATATGTGCCGTTAGGACAGCGTACATCACAGCTAAACAAAGAGAAAAAAGGCACATGTTATACAGACAGACAAAGAATCAGGTTGTCAATTCAAAGGTCAATTTAAAAAAATAATTAAGGAACAATATATGAAAACTTTGAGATGTGAATTTGCGCACTTCCACTTGGGCATGATATTTTATTGCAAAAACCTTTTATTCACTAATAACAACTCACTTCCTTAGAGAATACTGAAAAAATGACCATTTAACTGTTCTCAACATTGATAATAATAAGAAATGTTCTGATCCCGAATGATTTCTGAAGAATCATGTGACACTGAAGAATGAAGTAATGATGCTGAAAATTCAGCTTTGCCATCACATGAATACATTAAATTTAAAATATATTATAATAGAAAACAGTCATTTTAAATTGTAATAATTTACTACCTTTCTGGGTCGAATTAACAGTAAATCTTTTATAACTGTTGGCAACAAAGTAGTCACTATCAGCCAAAGATCCGTACCGATCTCCAATCCAGCCGGGATTGCAGTGAGAACACTTCCCATCGATGCGGTTGCAGAAGTGACCGTCTTTGCACGGCGGACACTGATCTTTACAGTTCTCTCCGAAGTAACCCTGCAGACACATCTGATCACATTTTGTCCCGTTCCAGCCGCTCTCACACGTTACACAACGACCGTCCGTCACCTTACAGGGCTGCTGGCCTTTACAGCGGCCACACCTGAATCGACGGCAAAAAGGAAAGACAAGGATCGTCCAGGTATGGTCAGTCAAAAAAAAAAGAGAGCAAGTTATGTCATTAAAATCAAGAAAATATAAAGCTCTGAATACAAATATACTGTACTCAACTGGTCAAAAGTTTGGAATCATTCAAAATTTTGGTCACACTTAATTTTGATTGTCCACCTTAGACCTTCTACTAAATATAAGTAATTTTGCAACTACATTTCAGCCAACTTGCATGAATTTGCAACTACATGCCAACAAACTCTCATTAAAGTAGTGTTTTACTAAAATATTTGAAACCGATCCAATACTCCTTTTCTGCAGTATCGATACACTGATACCAGCTGTGTGTTCTCGCTCTTTCTTCTCTCCGACGGCGAATTGACTCACACCCTCACATCTTCTCATTCGCTCTGGTTGAATAGTGCTTGTATTATATTGTGCATGATTTTACTCGTTCCAGCAGTGTCGTGCACATACTTGTGAGTACCAAATTTACTTCTTTTTTATGGCTCATAGCGCTTAAATGATCAAATACATTCAAAATTACATCAAAATGACCTTTTCGTTGAGTGTTCTGGTAAACAGTCAGTTTTGGAATATCGAATATTGATATTTTTCAAGGTATCGTATTGCAGTTAGAAATTCCAGTATCGTGACAACACTAGAGTATTAGTAGACTGTTAGTTTAGGGTTTGGGTGAGCAGAATAAGTTGACGTAGTTGCAAAGTTACATACTTATAGTTAGTAGAATGTCTTAAGTGGAGTTTTTTTTTTTTATATATATATATATATATTTTTGGAAAGCTCACCAATATGCATTTAGTTGATCAAAAATACAGTAAAAACAGTAATATTGTGAAATACTTTTTACTGAAGTTTCAGCATCATTACTCCAGTCTTCAGTGTCACATGATCCTTCAGAAATCATCTGAATTGAAGAATTTTTGCTGCTAATTATTTTTGTATTATGTCTTTACTGTCACTTTGAATTTTAGTAATAATTTCTTACTTTTGAATGATTGTGTATCACGGTCTCCTCAAAAATATTAAGAAGCAAAAACTGAAACGGAACTTGCTGTTCAAGAAATGGAAATGTTTCATGATTCAGCATAATTAGAATGATTTCTGAAGGATCATGAGACATTGAAGACTGGAGTAATGATGCTGAAAATTCAGCTTGGAATCACAGGGATAAATTACATTTTCAAATATATTCACATTGAAAACAGTTCTTTTAATTTGTAATATTTCCTAATATTACAGCTTTTTTTCCCTTTTTTTTTTTTTTTTTTATCTTAATCATTCCAAACTTTTGGCTGGTAGAGTATATCATTTTTCCTCACTTGTTTTTGCAGTTCTGTCCGTAGTGCCCAGCTGGACATGGCTCCCGGCATAGCTTTCCTCTGTATCCAGGTTTACAGGTACACGATCCATCTGCCGGGTTACACTTCCCATGCGCACACTGACAGTATCGCTCGCAACGTTGACCCCAAAGCCTCTCCCTACACTGACATCGGCCTGTAAACTGCTCACAAGGCGAGTTATTGCACAGACATTGAGCACCGCAATTACGGCCGTACCAGCCTGGGTTGCAGATGCACTGGCCCGTGCTCTGGTTGCACACAGAGTTGATGCTGCAGTAGCAGTTGTTGTTGCACTGAGGTCCCCAGTAACCAGTATGGCAGGTGCATTTTCCCGTCTCCTGGTCACATTTCCCTTTCAGACAATTGCAAGACTTCTCGCAGTTTTCACCCCAGCGGTTGGGGTAGCACGTGCACTTCCCGGTCACGTCATCACATTTTCCGTTAGGGTGGCACATGCACATGCCCTTGCAGTCCGGACCCCAGAACTGAGCGGGACACTCTAAGGGAGTCAAAAAGATGCACAGGTTGTAGTTTACAGGGTCAAAAGAAAGGAAACATGTTTACTGTACAACTGGGAAGTTGACGGAATGATTTTAGGTTTCATTGTTAAAGTTTATTTGACTAAAATTCAGATTGGTTAGTTAAAGATGTTCTTTTACTACTGCATAAAATCTCTGTTTTGTAAATAAAATTCCTTATTATTGTGATATACAGTACTGTTAAAACATTTGGAAACTGTACAGTATTTTAGAAAGAATTCTCTCATGCTCACCAAGGCTACATTTATTTAATCAAAAAATACAGTAAAGCAGTAATATTATAACAATTTAAAATGATTTTTTTTTTCAGCATCATTACTTCAGTCTTCAGTGTCACATCATCCTTTTGCTGCTCAGTAAACATGTTTATTGACTAATTATTATTATCAATGATGAAAACAGTCAGCCTGCTTAATATATTTTTGTGGAAATATTTTTTCAGGATTCTTTGATGAATAGAAAGTTCAAAGGATCAGCATATATTTGAAATAGAAATCTTTGTCTTTCCTTTAACTCTTGGATACGGCAATGTTAATGTATTTGGTTTTGGCGGAATACATCCGCCACGCTGCTGCTGCTGCTGCTGCTGCTGCTGCTGTTGATTATTGCTCTGCAGAGACTTGCTACTGCTATTACATACACAGACTTGCTGCTGTGAGCGTTTAAGACATACTCTGCTGCTCAAACAGCATATTAAATTGCAAATGAAATTACCTATAGTTGATCTATACAGGTGGAGCTGGGGAAGGTGAAGGGTTGCTGAGGAACTCTGAAGGTGTACTGCACTGCTTCCAATGAGGTTCATTCTTACAGAGGTTCGTTACACAGCACGTTTGACTTCTCGTGTGTCATTCGGGTTCGGTTGAGCTTCTATTTATGTTCACTGATCAATGTTTATAAGTGAATAAAAGATTAAATTAAATATGTTCACCATATAAAGCGATCATGTCTCTTCAGAAAATTTGGACTAAACCACTCAATTCTTATGGATTAGTTTTATGATCTCTTTATGAACTTTTTGAAGCCTCAAAGTGTCAGTTGCGTATTCGTCTATGGAGGGACACAAAGGTCTCAGATTTCACCAAAAAGATCTTAATTTGTGTTCTGAAGATGAACGAAGTCTTTGGAACGTCTTGGAGGTGAGTAATTAAATGACATAATTTTCATTTTTGGGTGAACTAACCCTTTAAATGTTGAACAGCAAGCTCATTGGATGCAGATAGAACAGATGAACCTATTAGCTTGTTCCATTTAGTTAACGATGTTTCTTTCAGCAGGTTTCAGCAGCAGCACCATCTAGAGTTTCGTGACAGAACTATACTTATACATTTAAGTACTAAGTAATAATAATTAACTACATGTACTTACTATAGGGTTAAGATTGGGATTTGATTTAGGGTAAGTTGCATGTAATTATGCATAATTTTTAGCTATTAATATAGTAATGTAACATGTATATACACTGTAAAATAAAGTGTTACCATACGTTTTTAATGATTAAAATCAGTTACTTTAATCTGGAAAAGACAAAAAGCATCTCACTTGTGTCACAACTTGCCCCAAAATATCCATGACGACAGCGGCATTCGTTCGGACGGACACACACCTCGTTCTCGTTACAAGTGAAGTTGCCTTCACAGAGAGCTGAGGGGACAAGGACATAGTCAAGATATAAATCAAGTAACATGACACTCAGGAAGTGATATAACATACAGGAAATGACACTTACGCGTTAAACACTCTTCACCTTGCTGCGCCCATCCGCTGCAACACGTAACCCCTGATGTCCTAATGATAACATGACAAATCAAGATAAAATGATCAAAATAAAAAAAAAATAAAGTGCATTGGCTTATTAGTTAAGGGATATTCAATCTATATAACATTTAGCTGATATCTTGAAGGACAGCTGATCATTAAAGGTTCGAGTCAGCATATTTTTCAAATGCCCTGACCAAAGTTTCAACTGATTTAAGCATGTGGCTAATGAGGAATATTGCAAATGTCTGGGTGCCATCTGTAGCTTCTTCTGAGCTTCACAAGCGCAGATGTTTCAGATAGCGAATCCACTCGCACAAACACATGCGTAAGCATTCCTGTCACAGACAGGAGTCTTGCGAACCAGACATTAAATGCGATAACTTCATTGAATCGTCAGATGTGGAGAAACAACGAATGGTTGGAATCAAAAATAAGGCCACAGCCTGATGTGATTAGTAATGTAAATGTCCTGCATTAGGCCAGTAAGTCAGTCTAATAAACAGTCTGGACTTCAGTATAAACAGATACTTCAAGAACGCTTTGAAAATGCTTGTCGGAATATTCAGTGGAGCTTATTTAAAGGATTAGTTCACTTCAGAATTAAAATTTCCTGATAATTTCCTCACCCCCATGTCATCTAAGATGTTTATGTCTTTCTTTCTTCAGTCGTAAAGAAAGGTTTTTGAGGAAAACATTCCAGGATTTTTCTCCATATAGTGGACTTCAACAGTTTCCAATGGGTTGACGGTCCAAATTGCAGTTCCAATGCAGCTTCAACACGATGACAGCCAAGGAATAAGGGACTTATGTAGCAAAACGAGTGATCATTTTCAAAAAAAAAAGAAAAATTATACACTTTTTAACCAAAAATATGCATCTTGCACTAGTTCTCCGATCCACCAATCACATTGGAAAGGTCACACGTGACATAGGTGGAAGTACTGAGTGTTTACAAAGCGAACGTGTGAAAACTAAATCAAACATTCTTAACAAAAACAAGGTAAAACAACAATGTTGGATGATTTTGAAGTTGGAGGAGAAAATGTCACGTGTGACCTTTCAACGTTATTACGGAATGTGTGGAGCAGAGCAGAGCAAGATGAACATTTGTGGTTAAAAAAACTACACATTTTTTTTTAGAAAATGACTGACTGTTTTGCTAAAGAAGACCCAAATTCCTCGTCTGGGATGATGTAGAGCTCCTTGAAGCTGCTTTGAATGCAATTTGGACCTTCAACCTGTTGAACCCTGTTGAAGTCCACAATGGAATGTTTTCCTCAAAAACCATAATTTCTTTTCAACAGAAGAAAGAAAGAGATAAACATCTTGGATGACATGGGGGTGAGTAAATTAACCACAATATACTGTAGCTTTTTGTGTGGAATAGATTGAAGTTTGTGTCTCTGAAAATATCTGAATTTGTAGCTCACAGATGTCATTGGCAGTTCTTCATATGCACCAAATTTGAATATAAATTTTCAGAGACTAATGACTCAAATTTGGTTCATTCCTCACATGAAGCTGTCATACTGCTTGAGTCATAACATCTCCTTTGTGTTCAACAGAAGAAAGTAAGTCACATAGGTTTGGAACGACATGAGTGAGTAAATAATGACAGAATTTTCATTTTTTGGGGGGTGATTTGCTCTTTTAATCCATCACATATGATCCCGGTGGAATTTTGCATGTGTCTGCGGTGGATGTTTTATTCAAAGCATCTCACAACAGGCCTGCTGCAGCAACATGTTAGTGTTGCGTGCCTTTCTTCTGACAGAAAATGATGGGAGGAATGGGTTCGGGACACAATGAGGACCTGATTTAAACCTGTCTCCTCCGTATGGGGACCACAGCACAACTTGCCTAAAGGTTTCAAGATTTTAGCAGACTAATACACTCCCATTCAAAAGTTTGGGTTCAGTAAGATTTTTTTTTTTTTCAGTAAAGAAGTATTAAATTGGCCAAAAGTCACAAAAGGTTTCTATTTCAAATCCAAAAACTTTTATCAAAGCGATTCAGTGGTTAGGTGTATGCTGTCAGTCCAGATCCATTTAAAGACTCTCTAACATGCCATGCATGAAATTATTATTATTATTTTTTCATTTCAAACTATCGCTGCTATCTCTACTTCGAGTGGCTTCCCCTTAAAATGTAATATTCTTTAAGTGCTTGTTAGATACAAGACATACGCCACCCCTCATATTCCGCCACATGTGACCTCTGAGAGGCCTTGTCCACACATTGGCTTCCTCTGAAGCGCGGGGGCCGATCTCTGCCTTTAGTCAGAGTTTGTTTAGCCTATGTGTGCGTGTCTTACCCAGACATGATCTACACCACAGCCCTGACTTCTCTGCTCTGTGTCAAACCGAACGTACACACCACAGAGAGAACGCAAAGCTAGGGTCGCGGATGAAAGCTTAAACAAAGGGAAATTGAGCATCAGTCAACAGCTTGGGGGCCAAACTTGATTCAGCAACAATAAAGTTCGGTGTGGAAATTCCGAGAACGTGAACTTCCTGTCAATGTCTGCGGTTGGTGAGAATCTGTGTTTGTAATACACATTAGATTGGATCTGGTGGTTTCCATTTTGATCTAAAGAGCAGTGATAGTCATCTGGAGCCAGTAATCGCCAAGTAAACAAACTTTTAAACAACCGGGTAAACCATTCAATGCTTAACACTGCTAGAAGAATTCCCCTAAAATGCCTGCTGAGTGGAAATGCAATATGATTTTGAGATAAACTATAGTCATACATCTAAATCCAGCTTTTTTTTTTTTTTTTTTTTTTTTTTTTGGTAGCGTCCCTGTTGAACAAAAACAGCATATGCTGGTTAAGTATGTTTTGAAGCATGGCAGCTGGTTTGAGCTGGTTTAAGCTGGTCCTAAGATAGTCAAGTGCTGCAACTAACTCCAGCTCATGACCAACTAAGGACCAGCATAAATCTGCTCAAACCAGTTTCAAAACATAACTAACCATGCTGTTTTTTTCAATAGGGATATAGTGCTTTGAATTGAAATAATGCACCTCATAATGTCACTGAACATTTATTAATCTTCTGGTAAGTGGTAGACCGATATACGGTATCGGCCAGGAGTGCGTTTCCTGTACAACAATGTAATTCATTGCTTAACTACCATAATGCAATGTATCATTGAAGAAATCCAGATTCCAGATTCAATCATGGGCTCCTCTTTGGAACTATGGTTTCGGGAAACACTCATGATAACTATGGAACAATGGCCAATTAGTCAATTAATCTACCTTTTTGAAATTATCTGCAAGTTCAAATAATTTTTGTGAATTTGGTTAATTTTAGTAATTCTTTGACATATATGGCGTACACTGACATTCAAAAGTTTGGGGTCTATATATATATATATATATACTTTTTTTTTTTTTTTATAAAGAAATTGAAGGGAAAGTTCATCCAAAAATGAAAAATCTTTCATCACTTACTCACCCAGTTGTTCCAAACCTGTATGAATTTCTTTCTTCTGCTGATCACAAACGATATTTCGAAGAATGTCGGTTGATGAGCCCCATTGACTTCCATAGTATTTTTCATTTTAAAATGAAAGTAAATGGGGTTCATCAACTGTTTGGTTACCCATATTCTTCAAAATATTTTCATTTGTGTTCAGCAGAAGAAAGAAATTCATACAGGTCATATTTGAATGATTCCTGAAGGATCACGTGACACTGAACACTGGAGTAAATGATGCTTTGCGTCACAGGAATGAATTATATTTTAAAAGATATAACAATAGTAACTAGTATATCACTAGTTTTGATCCCTCTCACGCCAGTATGATATTTATTTGTAAATGTTTCCCTTTGTGATTGGATAGATTCGTTTGACATCACCATCGATAAAGATCGTGATTATCCTTACATACATCCATTCTACTTATAGAATGAAATGTAGGTCACGGACACAGTATGTTGTGACTAGATGTCACACCCTTGATGACCTGTGTGTTTAGGTTAGAGAGGAGGTTAGAATCTCTTACGATTGTGGAACTGGAACTAAATACTGAGTTTAGAGTAGGCCTGAGTATTCTTTGATATCAAAAGATGTATGTCTTTTTCCACCTCTTTTAGTTAATATGCATTTGATGGGCTTTTAGATGTATTTTAATGCCAATTAATGCATTATTGTTCTTTAACGTAGACTTTTATCCAGGATTTAAACTGTGCCACGACTTCAATGCTTCAGTGCTTGAGTTATTGGTGTCGCCCTCTATCTCTCAATGTATGTCAGTGACTCAGATGCGAGACTGACACATCAGATTCAAATCATTTGCTGTTTGGATAGGCATCAACTTTTGCACAGTTTTAAAAGTTAAATAACCTCCCAGTGCACTTTCATACATTAGGCTATAGTTCAATAGTATTTTTAAAAAAACAAAGAAAGGAAGAAAAAAATCAGATATGACAAACTTTTTAACTTTAAAGAAAAGATTAATGTAAAACACTTTATCATTTTTAATTTGAAAACTTAATTGAACATACTTTTTCATTTCCATGAATGTGTTCTTGAAGCTCATGGAAATGTTTGCTGCACTTTTTTTTTTTTAATTTTCATACCTAGCCTATTTATATAAGCTACTTTTTTTTTTTTTTTTTTTGCTTAATATCATGCATTGAGTCAACATATGTGCAGAATAATACATTAATGCATTAAAGTTATCCAACTTACCCTGAAACTTTGCACACGTTCCTGCCCTTTGGATTGAGTTCTTGACTGAAAACGGGACAAAAGCATGGAAGCAAAAGCACTAAAACCGCTAAAGTGCCCTTTAGATCCATGGTAGAAGAAACAGCATCTCTCCATGCGCCTCTTCTGCTCAGCATTCCTTTCTTTTACAATGGGATATTCTGTATCTCCAAAGTCTCAAAACCTCCGTCTTTAAGCTACTTTATCCGCATAAATCGTTTATCCACTCTCTTTCAGACTCCAAAGTCTGAGGCAGAGAAGAGAAAAGAGGAGGAGAGGGCGCGCAGAAGTTATAAAACCCAACAGTTATTCCCTCCGTCCAGCCCCAGTTCCTGAGGAGAACTTCTGCTTTTATCAAGCTCTCCAAACACTGGTGCGTGTATCTGGTGCATTGTTGGAAACTTCTGACTCTCTTATATTCCTGTTATTTCCAAAATGTCGATTTTCAGACACGTTATTCTGCATCTAAACATGTCAAGAAAAAAAAGGTCAGCAAAACTTTATGCGCGTCCATTTTGGAAAAGAAACGGGCACTTTAAAACGGATCGTTCTCTTTTCAGAGGGGAAATTCCTAATTAGTGATCCTATCTCTGGCTCTGGCTCTTGGGAATTCGGTGTGCCTGCTCTCTTTGGCGTGCAGCGGTTTCCCAAATTCTAACCGAAACCACCAGAGCAGCTCCTCGTCGAGTGGGTGTGACTATGGGATTTATCCGTGGATCCATCCAGCCTTACTAACCGCCTCAACATGCCCGCGCACGAGCGCATTCACGCGTGTCGTCTCCTCATATACGACCAAAATACATTCATCCATATCTTGAATGAATAAAAAAAACACTTTTGAATAAGCAAATAAAAGTTGTTGTTATTATGAATTCATATTTTTTTCGAACGTCTCCATAAGTTTTGTCACATTAGCCACCACAAGTCAAGTAAAAGTAAATTAGAATGCAACGGCTCCCCCCGCTGTTAACTTCATGGAACGTGCACTACAAATCTCACGTGCAGCCTACGTCAACGACAAAAAGCTAGAAGAAACAGTATTTATTTTGTTCAGCGAATATTATATGCGTAATTTTAGCTAAATTAATCTCTACATTCATTTACATCTCAGAGTTATAAAACTGCGCAACAGCATTCCTTTTATGGCAACCCATGCGTGTGTTACGTCAGGAAACAGGAACGTCACGGGATTTTAACCAATCAGTCAGCGCAGATTTGAATATGGGGCGGGGCCCCGCCACAGGTAGCGTTTAATGTGAGTGGTTTCCCAAAAACAGCAGGCGACCCATGTCTGTTTGTGTTTTATACTGTCAGAACAGAAGTCTTGAATTGATGTCTCTCCGCAAAAATCTTGCAGCTCTAGGGCTCGCGACTCGTCACAGAAATATTAGGAGTTTGGTGACCTTCACTCGTCATGGTGTGCAAGCGTTACATCCAACCAAAACAAACACACAAGAGGAGCATGAATCCTTCAGTAACAAGATCTCCATTGACTTTGAACAGACCAAAGAAGCCTACAAGAGCAAAGACACTCTTGAGTTACTTAGAGGCTTGGTAGTTTTCAAACTGTGCTCTTATGACATCCTGGTTGATAAGAATAAAGAGGTATGTAATATATTTAATGCTCATAGAATTCATGTGTTATTAAACAGAGGCATTCTGTTCTTGCACGTGCTGTGCTGTTGATGACAGACTTCCATGTTTCTGTCTGGAATTACTTTTATGTCATTGTCCAGGAATGGCACGTTGCCAGGGAGAAGTCATGTGTTTGGTGTGTAGAGTTACTAGAGTCAAGATTACTGGCAAGGACAGAAGGACAGGTCTTTGTGACTATTAGGCAACTTTATGGCAAGCTGTTTTGACTTTTATTCATTCTCAGGATATGAACTTTCACTAGTTAAAATGTTAATTCTTGATATCAGGAATTAGATTTCCACTAGTAACAAAGTTCATTCTTGATATCAACAATTCAATTTCAACTAGTAAAAACTATAATTGTTGATATCAAGAATTATATTTTTACTAGTGAAATCTCGCCATAGGCTGCCATTCAAATTCAATTGTTGATATCAAGAATTCATTTCTTACTAGTTGAAATTCCAGTTTCACATATCAGGAATACAATTCTTACTAGTAACAATGCAAATTTCTGATATCAAGAATTACATTGTTACTAGTCCAAATGTCTATTCTTGATATCAACAATTGAATTGCTACTAGTAAAAATATTCATTTTTGATATCTGAAATGAATTCCTGATATCAAGATAATTTCTGATATCTAAAACGGCTTTCTTACTAGTAACAATCACATTCATGATATCAGAAATTAAAATTTTTACTAGTAGCAATTCAATTGTTGATATCAAGAATAGACATTTGTACTAGTAACAATGTAATTGTTGATATCACACATTGTCATTGTTACTAGTTAGAATTGTATTCCTGATATCAAGAATTAACATTTTAACTAGTTCATATCCTGTGAATGAATAAAAGTCAAAACGGCTTGCCTTTTATTCAGATATCAAGAATTTTAGTTTTTACTAGTGGAAATGTAATTCTTGATATCAAAAATTGTCATTGTTACTAGTGGAAATCTAATTCCTGATATCAAGAATGAACATTTTAACTAGTGAAAATGTAATTGTTGATATCACAAGTTCATATCCTGAGAATGAATAAAAGTTAAAACGGCTTGCCATACAACTTGGAGGTGGAAACACACACAGGGTTTCAAACTATAAAAATTGAGATGAAACTATTATTCGTAATCATAATTTAAAACGCTCATTTTATTAGCTTATGTATGTGTAAGATGTTTCTTGAGCAAATGAATGATGTGACACTGAAGACAGATGGATGATGCTGAAAATTTAGGGATAAAAAACATTAAACATGCTAAAATAGAAAACCGTTCTTTTAATTTGTAATAATATTTCACAATATCACGGTTGCAAATGAAATCGGTAATTGACCCTCCGCAAACAGTTTGATTGACAGGCTTTCCGCGCTTGAAACAACATTCCTTCTGATGTTCATTCATGTTTATTTGATGCTATAAATGAACTAGTATGAAGAGATGATCAGGTTCACGAGCCGCTTGAAGGAGCTACAGCGATCTCTCACGACACATTAAAGAGACTCTATACGCTATTTATTGTTTAAATTTCTTTAAAAAATTACGATATTTTAAATATGAAACTGGTTCATACGTTGTCAGTGTCCTCTTTGCAAATTTAGCTAGATGTGTGGCATTAGAGCGCATGGCTTGTGTCGGGCATTGCAACAGTAACTAAAGTTGGCGGGTCTTTGCGAAGGGTCAATTGGTCATCCAGCTGACTCTCTCAAATGGTTGATTCTTGATTCAAGAATGAAGAAAAGTGACTGTGTGAATCGGCCATTGAAACATTGACTTGTCTGAATCGATTAAAAACGTTTAACTAACGAAACTCTGCGACGGCAAATGTTGCTCTGTCTGATCAGATCATAAATCTGCAGTGTTTTTACAGACCCCTGGTTAAAAACCTTGGTGTTAATATATTAAATACCCTACAGACTAAACTATTAGTTGTAACTTGTAGTTAATTTAGTGCTATCTTCATAGGCCAACCCTACATGTTCAATAAATTTTACCTCCTTAATTCGGCAATATATTCCTCTAAATATATATATTGCGGTTTAATTTATAACAGATCACAGAGACCATCCATCATGATTTCCATGGATTCACTGAACATTAAATGCCAAATTACTCATGTTATCATCCATATACAGTGGACATAGGACACCTATGCCACACTTAAATGTGTATGAATGTCATTACATTAAATAAACAATTGACATTTAAGGCAAAGTAATTTACAAGCAAGAACAAGAACGATATTATTTCCAATGAGTCATTCATGCATATATCAGTGTGTTGAATGCTTATCTCGAAGAATATAAAGGATGGATAGTTCACCCAAAAATGAAAATTCTGTCATCATTTACTCCTCCTCAATTTGTATAAATTTCTTTGTTCTGTTGAACACAATGGAAGATAATTTGAAGAATGTTCGTAACCTGTGCCTGACATTAACACCAAGCGCCAAATGCAAGTAAAAATCAGTGTTGGCCAATATATGAATCGGCAGTTGGTCGGTAACATTTTTATAAATTTTAACAATGCAAAATTGTGAGAAAATGAATGTGAAGTACATGAAGTACAGTTGACAGGCCAGCGCTGCGTCATCACGAACGTTTAAGCCTTGCCAATTTAAATATTCAAGCTCAAGAAGATGTGAAAGGGAACTCAATTCGTTACTTGTGCACTTTATGGGAAGTTTTCTGTATGCAAGCATCCGACATGTGCGCCCACAAATCCACATCTCGGAGAGATGAGTACTGAATGGGGTATATGTGGAATGTCACATGACCAAACCGGAAAACTGGTCTCGGTGCATCCGCTTGTCAGAGAAAGTGTTAACAGCAGTATGAACTGATTGCATATCTATGGACTTTTAAGGTAATCAGCGAATCTGCCTTGTTCACATTGTTATAGGTGTTTTATTCTATTATCTAAATGTTAGTGTGAAGAAGAAACAATGAAAAAAGCTTTTGGATATCAATCTGCATATATGAGGGACATCAGTCATGCTCATATTTGTTCACTCCTTTTAAGTTATCTTGAGTAAAATAGCTAATTGTTTCATGAGGCACATACAAATGACCTTAACCAGAAGCGATCCGATCTGTTTTACAGAACACCGAAGTTAAATTGCGCGTAACCCCTATTAAGCGCTTTTTCATGTCTTCTTGCACTTGAACAGAAATATTCAAAACTGTCAAAATGCCCATCTTGGCAAGTAGGCCTATCTTTGTAAACATAACATAGTCATTTAAGCTCTTTACTGAACGAAAACAGTTGAGAAATAAAATGAATGCGTTTCATTATATTGGATCCGTGCTTTAGCTCTTAAAGTGACAGTAGCCTAATATTCACATTCATTCATTAATATTCATTAAAATTGTTTTTAATGTTAATCAAACAACCAAAGACAAAGAACAATCACTCATCGCTCTTGACTTGACTTTCTCTTATGTTTCATGGCTGGTAAAAAATATTCATAGCCAATAAATTAAAGTGTCATTTCACCCAAAAATGAAAATATTGTCATTAATTCCTCACCCTCATGTCGTTTTACACCTGTAAGACCTTCGTTCATCTCTGGAACATAAATTAAGATTGCTCTATTGCCAGCAAGATAATTAACACTTTCAGATGCCCAGAAAGATACTAAAACATATTTAAAACAGTCATGTGAGTACAGTGGTTCAACCTTAATATTATAAAGTGACAAGAATCTAGTGATGGCTGATCTCAAAACACTGCTTCTTGAAGCTTTACAAATCTTTTGTTTCAATCAGTGGTTCAGTTCACGTATCAAACTGCCAAAATCACGAAAACTATTGAACTTTCGAAACAATTTATGATGTAACGAAGCCTGACGTTACTGAAATCACGTGACTTTGGCGCTCCGAACCCCTGATTCGAAACAAAAGACTCGTAAAGCTTCTAAACAGTGTTTTGAAATCGGCCATCACTAGATATTTTCAAAGTCATTATTTTGTGTTTTTGGTACACAAAAAGTATTCTCGTCGCTTTATAATATTAAAGTTGAACCACTGTACTTGCATGAACTGTTTCAAATATGTCTTTCTGGACAGTGAAAGTGTTAATTGTCTTGCTGTCAATAGAGGAATCACTGAACCATCAGATTTCATCAAAAATATCTTCATTTATGTTCTGAAGATGAACGAAGGTCTTATGGGTGTGGAACAACACGAAGGTGAGCAATTAATGACAGAATTTTTATTTTTAGGTGAACTAACTCACCGACCATTGCCTAGTGTGGTAAAAAGTTAGATTTAGGCTCTGTGTGTAACCAAATAGTTGTGGCCACCATTGACTTCTATTGTATTTTTTTCCCCTCATACTATGAAAGTCAATTGTGCCCCACAACTGTTTGATTACAAACATTCTTCAAAATATCTTCCTGTGTGTTCAGCGGAACAAAAAAAAAATGCATACAGGTTTGGAACAATTTGAGGGCGAGTATATGGTGACAGAATTTTCAGTTTTGGGTGAGCTATTCCTTTAAATCCAGCTAAAATTAAAATCAAATAATACTATAAAATGTGCATGTTCTGACAAGATTTCTGTCTCCTTCAGATAATGGATCTCAGCAAAAAGTTGTTTGGGCAGAAGATGTTTGAGCAGTTTATGAAGATGACGTTCTACGGTCAGTTTGTGGCAGGCGAGGACCATCAGTCCATCAGGCCTGTAGTGCAGAAGAACCAAGCGTACGGAGTGGGAGCTGTGCTGGATTATAGCGTAGAAGAGGATCTCTCACAGGAAGAAGCTGAGAGGAAAGAGATGGAGTAAGTGGTCTCTTGTAGTTCTTGTCCCTACATCCGCAAACTACCATGTTTAAGCTGCTTCAATCGATCGTAGGTTCCACGGTGGATAGATTTGGGAGCAATTTAACAAAATACAGTGCCTGTCGTCTAGATAGGAGAATGTTACTCAAGATGTTCAGCTGAACATTTTAACTGGTCTGCAGGCATTTATTCACAGAATCCATGATCCAGATCTGACCAATTAAGAGCCAAATAAATAAATCAGTGATATAGATCATGCCGGTATAAGAACAGAATATAAATGAGTGCAATTATATTGCTCCATAGAGAGCTGTAGTGCTTAATTTAAAGCATCTCATTAAGATTTTTTGCCTCCTAATATCAACCTGCAGTTTTTGACAGTGAGTTCCTTAAAAACTTTCTCCTTTCTAGGCCCTCCTAGTTTGAAAGGCAGTATGCATCCAAAGTCTTTTGGTCTGATTAGTCTTTAAGACCTGCTTTGCATCAAACTAACTACTTTTCAGTAGAGGCGCTGGAGGTTAATGGCCATGCTGCGATTTGTGCTCATGTGGAGAGCTCACAGAAATAGCCTGAGATTTGATCTGCTGTCACAGATGTAAACATAAAACCAAGATCCTATTGGTCAATGCCCGTTGTTTCTGATTGGCTTATATTTAGGCTGTCAACACGCTCACTGTTTAGGAATTCGGTCTCATGGTATACATACAAACAGAGAGCTGCTCTCTCTTTCCACTAGAGAAAATGTTTCATAGTAGTTTATACTTTATTACGACAACAGCAGGATTATTTAAGCCCCTCATATTTAGGGTTTAGGGGTGTAAATCCCTGTCCACGGAGTGAATTATTGAGGCGATGGGGTGCCTGACCCCCCTAATTAAGACTCCAAAAAGGAGTCGATAGAAATTTCTGGACTTTATTTGACACAAAATGAGCGAGATATGAAGTGTGTGCCCAATCAGACACTTATTTGGAACAAACTTTTTGTATAATTTACATACTACCCTTGACCTTATGTATCAAACTTTGGAGTTTATCATCAGACTTACTATTATAATCATTAGTCTTACAATTTCCCCCGACAGATATTTGGTTATGGGCATTTTATCATTTTTTTATTATTATTAATAATAATACATATTACTGTTTTTAGGTTTAATTTATTCTTTATTTCATGTTTACTTAACTTTATTCATTTATTTATTTAATATGTTTAATTATTTTTATTTCCCAACATTTCTAGGATTGGGATTTGGAATGTACTTCACGTACTACCCCTAATCTTATGTAATAAACTTTAGCATTGTCACATGCCTTTGTGCTGCGGACGGGAATGATATTGCAATTCATTCAGCATCTTGAGAATAAGAATTATGATTTTTCCTTGACAGTCTATAAAACAGGCTAGTAGACTTGTAGATATTGAAGGGCAATATTTAGGCACCAGAATATCATAGCAACCATTGTTATTTTAATAATATTTTTTTATGTACTATTATAGTTTTTGTTAATGTTTTGAATTTGCTTTTATTTTTCAGTTTTCATTTTAATTTGTACTAAGTTGGCTTTGTGCGTTTGTTTAGAGATTTGATCTTTTTCTCTCATCGTGGTATGTAAATATATAAGCATAGCTCAGTATGGGCAATTTAGAGTGATAAAAAGCATGAATGAAACAAAGAGCGGGATGTGCTTGATCTTAAAAATAGTTATTAGGAAAAATAAGTCGTGGAAAAGAACTCAGCGGCGTCTCTATCAAGTCAAAGTTTATCGTAAAGCTCTCGCCATCGCTGAAACACCACGCCAATATTGATCCTCGTTTTATTTCTCCTTTCGTCCCAAAGTTTGCTTGCCATGCTTCGTAATGTTTGAACGAAACAACTGCAAAGTGGCGCTAAACGTTACGCAGCTGTCTGTGTCTGTTGCCATGGTTACTGTGCAGTACAAGTGGAAACCAGGTATAACGCAGATATTACATCACTGACAGGCGAAAGTGACAAGAGGGATGTGCACTATTTAAAATTGTGAATTTCTCTGGATGTTCAAATGCATGGAAACGTTTAGGATAATGTAAGTACACAACAAGTGTTTTTTGGATATTTTAATGTAAAATATTTACATATTGTACCTTTAATTCCTTTGGAGTAAGCAGCCATCTAGTAAAGCCCTAGCAACCATTGCATATTTAACTTTTAAAAAAATATGCTCTCAGATGTCATTTATATCCTTTATTTACTGTTTGTTAGAATTACTGTGACATTTGCACATTATTTGGCAGACAGTTTTCATTTCATGCAACTTTTTGTATACTAATTACAGTCTGGTTAGAAATGCAGACTACTGTCCGTATGTGTGCTTGGAGGTTTGTTCTTAATAATTCTCCAAGGCAACTCTTTGTCATTCATTCTGACCTGGAACTGAACCTGTGACCTTTCTGTTACCAGCCCAGGTCCTTAGCCATTAGCCTCACATACGTTTCAACAGCTGTGTCAACGTTATGACATTTGATTAAAAAATGTCTTCATTTGTTCCTGTCATTGACCTTTTGGAAATTACAGAGTGTCAGTGCCGTACCCGAGGGTCTCTTGCTGGAAATATAAATGAAATGTATTGCCTGAGAACTGAGAGAGAGAGAGAGAGATATGGAGATATAGATGATGTGTCATTTGGATTATGAGGAAAAGCCAGTGATACAGAGTGATATCCAATAAATGGACTTCTCCTCCACATCACTGCTCTCATTTCTGAACGCCGCTGTCAGAGGTCTGAGCAATTTTATAGACGTCCTTCCTTGGAATTCTTTTCCAGATATAAGTGCAGTTCTCCCCATCACCTGAGTGGGGCGCTAAATCACCACAATCTCTCATCTCACAGAAGAAATGAGCTGAAATGGAGCGTTTATTGGAAATGCTCTTTACAACCACAGAGGACCCTGGCTGGTCACTGGCTAATAAAAGCTAATTTATGTTCGTGATGTGTGTTTTAGAGCCTCTACCCCTATCAATATTGCATTAACATCCACCCCAATGGATCCTGTAATGCTGTTATACAGAATAGAGTGCTCAGCTTGGCTTTTCTGCATTATCAAGGGTGTGATAGACGGAGAATGCTGGAGGATGTGGCATTTGAGTAGGTTTGCTATCTAATATGCAGCAACCCAGGCTGATCATTCCATGATTTCTCAGACGCCATTCCCGCCGTGTGTCATTTTGAGGAAAATGCTGCTATTGGTATGTCTTGGTCTTGTGCAGACAGCCA
Organism: Opsariichthys bidens; assembly: GCA_037194245.1. Taxonomy (NCBI): domain Eukaryota; kingdom Metazoa; phylum Chordata; class Actinopteri; order Cypriniformes; family Xenocyprididae; genus Opsariichthys; species Opsariichthys bidens. The sequence continues at coordinate 25,375,872 of CM074283.1, forward strand.
TTATTATAATAGCAACCATCGGTCGACTGTAATTGACTTGCATGCATTGATTTATGAATTATCTGCTCTAACGTTCAGTTGTCGGACCAAGACAATCCCACAAAGTCTCTTTGCTGGAAAATAAATAAGTAAAAAAATAAATATTAAATGTATTACTTTTATGCTGATTTCTGGTGATGATGATTAATCTCATTAATTGAATAAATTCCTGGTAATTAATTATATACAGTAATAAAAAATAAAATCCTGCATATATAAAACATTATTAAAAACAGCATACATTTAATTTAATGCAGCAAATTCTACTATGATGTATATTTACAGTTACAGTTTGCAAATGCGCTTTTCACATTTTGAGAATTTGATTTATTTATTTTGACAATATGAAGAGAGTGGTTTAAATGCCAAAAATGGGGTTCAAATGGTTTTCTTTTTGCATCATTGTAACATCTTTTGCATTGATATTCTGTTACTGCATTTTGATGACACGAGATAAAGTGATGGTCTCACTCACTCTACCACTTGTGCATTTTAAAATGAGTAAGATTCTGGTCCGGTCTTTGTCTATCTTTGTCTTATGTTGCTTGCATAACTCTGTTTTGTTCAGCTGCAGGCCGAGGCATCGACTGAGCACTTTAAGCCTGGAAGGGCTCGAGTCTGTCCGCTAATGACCCCATCAACATCTCAACATTCCTTCCTGTTGGAACATTATAGACGTCAAAACATTGTCTCCACTGAGCCGCCCCATGCAGCGTAAGCGCGGCGGTGTGGGTGGATGGGGAAGTGCGGAGGCCGTTCGAAGGATGTGGAGATCACAGGAACTCAATCTAAACAAATCACTGCCCCATGTGGCTGTGTAACCTTTGAGTTGGTTTGAATGCCTGGTCTGAGCGTCAGTGCAGTACAGCAGAGAGTTTAGATGCATGATGTGGGTATAAGCATAGACATCAGGCGAGAGTCAGTCTGTGACTCTAAGTGCTGACCCTGAAATATAGAAGGGAAACAAATAGCAGAAGTGCACCGCAGTAAAGTGACTTCATAGCAGCCTCTGCAGTTATTATTGATTCCTCCCTACAGAAACTGCTGTTTCTTCATTTTGTTGGCTAAAGGTCTCTAAAAAGACCTAAAGAACAAGTAGTTGGTTTCATTAGTCCCCTGTTTTATTAAAAATGTCAATTTCTCTTTCTTTTTTGATAGATCTTGCATGTCTACATCAGAGAAAGAAAGCCCTGGTGAGTATCTTCACCTTTTTAACATTTCAATTCTTCTGTAATATTGAAGAAAAAGGTCAAAATTTCCCTTTTCGACATTCAGGAGGTGACCACCGGGAGAAGAAATTCACAGCCCATCGTAAGTTCGGCGATCGCCGTGAGGGCGTGATGAGCGCTCGTACGTATTTCTATGCCGATGAGGCGAAATGCGACCAGCACATGGAGACTTTCCTGAAATGCATCAAAGCCTCAGGTAACAGACCATCTATTAAAACTGACTAGTAATTAGCTTTGGAATTCAACTCATTTTACAAGCAAAACAAATGCCAGAAGCTATAATCCAATCACCAAAACAAAAAGTAGGGTACTTTGAACAAATGGGTACAAAGTAGGTACTAAAACCTAAAAAATTAAGTCTATTTTATTTATTTGACCTTCTTATAATGTTAATTAATGCAACAACTAAATTCTATATGGTCTGTTTGTGTGTGTGTGTTTCATTTTACATGATTTGACCACATTTTTGAGAGTCTGTCTGAATCCAGTGCTTCTCAACATTTTTAACTTGAAGGCCCTGAATTGTCCAGCATAATCCAGCTCCTCTTTTTTTAAATCATTTTAGTAAAGTTTAGATCATTTGTATATAATTAATCAATAGTATTTTGTTTGCCAGAAAGTGCTGCAAAATACACAAGCCACACTTTGTGAGATAATACCATTTATTTGAGAGGTCATGTGCCTTTGTTTACACCTGGTAATAAAGGGTTAGTTCACTTTAAAATGAAAATTAAATTATGATTTTCTCACCCTCAAGCCATCTTAGGTGTATATGACTTTCTTCTTTCAGACGAACACAATCTGAGGTATATTAATATTCACCCTAATCCTTCTAAGTTTTTTAATGGCAGTGTACAGAAACCACCTGTTTGAAACTCAAAAAATTGCATCTATCCATCATAAACGTACGCCACAAGGCCTTCTGAAGCGAAGCAACGCATTTGTGTGAGAAAAATCCATATTTAACACGTTATGAATTAAAATAACTAGCTTCCGCCAGACCGTCTTCCGTATTCAGCTTACGAAGAAAGTGTAACGCCTCTCGCAGTTTAAAACGCACTTATGAAACAAGCATAACAATGTGAAGTATGCCATGTGGAGTATGTTTATTATGGATGGATACACTTTCATGAGTTTAAAACGGGTGGTTTCCATGCACTATCCATTTCCATTACAAATCTTAGGAGTATCAGGGTGATTATTAATATTACTCCAATTCTGTTCATCTGAAAGAAGAGTTATACACACCTATGATGGCTCAAGGCTGAGTAAGTGAACTAATCCTTTTAAGATGCATTGGATCACAAGTGGATGATGCTAAATACAGCTGTGAACAATGGTTTAAATCGTTTTGAGCTTGTCCACTTGACACCACTTCCAAAGGTAGTCGAAAACCCATCGATTGGATTGCTTTTGACGTGTATATGTGTGGTCGAATGCATTCAAACAGCCATAAAAGACCGCCTACTGAAGTAATGTGTAAACAATATGGGAAGCACACCAGCCAGAAGGAATTTAAACTTTGTCGGCTGAAGTCCCAAAACTCACCAAGCACAGTGATCGCTCGCCGTTCCTGATTTCTAACATGCACTCACAGCATTCAGCGAGGTCTTGCGGCTGTCAGAGCAAAAACGAAAGCTGATGCTCTCTGCATGTTTTTCTGTCGTCTCCGGTCCCGCTCATATGTAAATTGCGTGAGCTCATTTCATCCATTCGATCAAAAGATCTGAAGAAAACCCATACATTTAAGTCAAGTCAAGTCAAGTCATCTTTACTTATATAGCGCTTTTTACAATGCAAATTGTGGCAAAGCAGTTTTTACATTAATAATTGGCAAATCAGTTTTGGCTGCACAGCAGCTCCCAAAGAAAATGGTGTCATTGCAACGGAATGAATCAATAATATATAGAATAAGCTGGACAAAGATCAATAGTTATTAGTCTAGTTCATTTACGTATATCAGCACTGGAGAAAACAGTGACGTAATCGTCCGGCTCAGCTCAGTTCGCATACAACGGCGCCAATGCAGGCATACCAAAAACACTGCTGAATATCAAGCAAGTGTCCCCAACTTAAGCAAGCCAAAGGCAACAGCGGCAAGGAACCAAAACTCCAACTAATGGAGAAAAAAACCTTGGGAGAAACCAGGCTTAGTCGGGGCCAACAGTGAACACTTGTTGTTTTTAGCTGCCCATAGACACTCCTCTTGAAGAAATCAGGACAGGAAGTGGTTGAAAGTGAACAAAAGAGACGGATTAAAACACCAGGTGTAAACAGGAATGTGTTTCCTTCGTCTACTTGTGATCTGAAAACACATCTTAATACCAGGTGTATACACTTAGATAAGTCTTAGATAAACACAGGTCCCTGGGCTACAGCATTACAATACCACCCCCACCCTGAAGAAAAATGGCACCTGGCAATTAGTCAAAAACATTTAAATTTGTGCTCATTTTCTATATGAATAAATTAAAATGACTAACTTTAGAAACATAACTTCCTTGTTTTTTTTTTTTCTAGCTGAAAAGTCTAAAATTGATAGACTTTAGGTCTTTTGTATTTTTTATTTTTTTTTGCTCACTGGCTGCATTCACACTGTCAGTGTTTGGGATTGACAACTGCGTTTGTGATTCTTGAAATGTCCTGTTCACACAGCAGCTTATAGTAGTGTCTCGAACACTGTCTGTATGAATGCACAATGGGATCTATCAACTGTAACAATAGTGACAGTGACTAAAGTAATATCAAAGATGGTAACATAAATAAAACTGTCTTATCACATTTGAAATGACAAAAGTCGAGGCTTCATCTGTCAAATTAACCAACAGCAGCTTAAATACTGGCTCTCTCGCACCCTATGATGTTACAGAAAACTAGTTGTCCTTTCGGGGTCCGTTAACACAGCAAGGCTTTGCCGAAAAATGCAGTCGCGAGTCCTGAAAGTTTACTGGTCTGAGTTCCCTTTTAGTATACGTTTGTCACTCCTGTAAATTCCGATATATAAAAATAAGTATTTAAAAATATTGTTGTCTTTTCATAGGCCCCTGGGATTCAGCCCATGGAACCCCGTGTGTTAATGTTGCTTAATTTGAGCCAGATCCTGTTTTGGAAAATGTCTGATTTTTTGTTTCGTTTGCATTAACAAATGCATTACATGGTAACAGTGTGAGCGCAGGTTTTGTTATTGGCCCTCAACATATATATTTTTGACCAATCAGCTTTCTCAAGTTCAAAATCACTCTTATTGATTGGTGCTTATGGCTTATTGTTTTGAGCACAGTCGGCATCAGAAAGATTGGAGAGAGTGGTTATACATGATGAATTATTCTAATAAAAATGTTAATCTCGCCAAAATGTCAAAAAGACAGTCAAGCCTATTTGAGCTAATATAGCTGATGGTGTTTCTGATCAAAAGGGATGCAGAGAAAATGGAATTGCACATCTGGACACTTCTGCTTATACTAATCAGGAGAGCGGGAGACTCGAGCAATGGGAGTTAAATCAGTCAGAAGTCAATGTAATGAAAGAGGCAACAACTTTGTTGGTGAGTGAGAGTATCACTGATCAGCTGAATGATATTTGGTCTCAGCATTGCTGTATACGTGATAGATTAATACGCACAGAAGCTTGTGAATGATGTTCTTATAGTTGTGCCATCATGTGCCAACATGTACCTGGATCAACATCTTTATTGATCCTTGAACAACATTCCAATCCACCAATCAGACTTGAGGGTCAAGTTTAGGCTTACAACCAGGGTTTGGTGCTTCTACATCATTTCGCTCTGGGATAAGTTATGGGTAGGGTTAGGTTTAGAGGTAGGGATAGGGTTTGGACTAAATTTTCAGATAGAAATGCACTGTTTGTTGATCCAGGCAAAATCAGGATGACCATCACCTTTTAGTGATCTCATTGTATGTTCTGGGAAAACTGAAGTTGTATGGCCATGATGAAGTCAAGTCTTCGCCCCCGGTTCCCTCGAGATTTTCCTTTGGGGTTTTAAATTAGGCTTTTTCAATTCATGAGTAAAATAAAGCCTGTGGTAAACCATTTTTGACGTTTTATTCTACGACGTTAAGTACACACACCCATTCCAAAAACTTGAATTTTGAAGCCGTTATGTTCATTTTTGGAATCGTACATTTTAGTGGGTAACTAGATTAGACAGTTTTGATGTGAGTGTGTGCTTTTTACATGGCAGAGCAAGTTTTAAAACACTTCTACTCTCAAGGAAACAGTCTTGCAGCAAGTAGATTTTTCTGTAACGCTGTTTTTCGGGCTTGCTTCAAGAATCTTTTCGGTTTGCGAGACTTGGGCCTCTTTTAAAAAGTAATGGGACATCAAAATGTACTCTATTCATTGAAAGCGGTGCAAACATTTATGCCGTTATTCCTTTAATTCTTTGTTGTCTATGTATTTTACAGATTATTGTAAGTATTTTAGTGTTGAAGAGCGCCAAGAAAGCATGGAGCTGACCAACTTTTGAAAGCATTTATATTTGTTTTCCATTATGCCAGCACTATTGGAGAAACACCCATTATAACTGCATAGAATTCATTCAGTGTTTCCAGAAAAAAATGCTCCTAAAAAGGCAGTTTCACTTTCATTGCTGCAGTTACCTCTAAAATAACTCTAAAAGAAAATCACCTGCCTGCTCAGGTGGAAGTACTGAAGATGGTTTCTCGGCTATTAAGATGACTGCCCTGGGGCGCCCACAATTCCTGGTAAGACTGAGGTTCAGGCAGGGTTCATTCATCAGAAAACACGGGTTAAAATCTGTCACCTTGGTGAACTAAACAGGCTTTTCATCCTTCCCTCGGGCGTCTGTAGCTCCAGTTCTCCGAGGTGCTGGTGAAATGGAGACGTTTTTTCAGTTTCCTGGCTGCCAAGCAGGGGAAAGACGGCATGGAGGTGCTGGAGCAGAAACTGGATCTAGAGCAATTGCAGGTATGCCTTGGGTTCAAATTGCGGCCAAATGCACAGATCAACCGACACTAAAGCGCGTTTAATACTGCAAAAGGACTGTAAGGCAGCTGTAACAAATCTGACCTACAGCAAGCAGCTGGAGGCTATATTGCAATATGAGCTGCATTCATTTTAATGGTAAAATGTAATTAACATGACAATAAATAATTAAGTAGTCTTTTAGCAGACACTTGCATCCAAAGCAACTTACATGGGATGGGACATTTATACGACATCATTTCCATTAAAGGTTTTGCTCAAGGGTACAATTGTGATACTACATGAATTGACGAGGTTTATCTTTTTAACCACTAAACTACCACATAATCACCAATGGGCCATTCCTTGGATTCTGTGCCTTTTTTGTCCCCAGTAAAGATCATGATCTTATTATTATTATTATAATTAAGGCAGTAAAACGATATCAATTTTAAACCTGTCTTAATTATAATCAACACCATTTGAACTCTAAGCATATTGAAATCGATTAAAAACTTGCAGGATTTTGAACTACTTTTTTCCAAAAATTTGTACATTGTCAGTAATGATTCTCTCTAATATATATATATATATATATATATATATATATATATATATATATATAGCTTGTCCCTCAATTTTTTGTCCACACTGTTATTTTTGACTACTTTCCTTTTAAATGAAAGTTGGACAAATTAAATCATAAAACAGTCTTCACTTCTTTGGTGGGAAAACAAATTGGGCAAGTGAGTGATTTTAACTGTCTATTTTTTTACCATTTTTATCTTTCAAATTTGATGTGGTCAACCATCGTATGTCAACCCTGTTAAGGAAAATATTGACAAAAGTTATTAGAAAAATCATATTTTTATAATTACAGTTTTAAAGACCATCCAATTCTTTATTTGGTTTATCCAATAAAAATTTAAAACTGTAATTTTCTATGTTAGCTTTTGCTCAAACAGTGCATTGGCTGATTTTAGATCAGAATGTCCACCCGGTTATACCTGAAGGGCTTGTAGAGTGGACACTGAGAGTGAACATAGTGATTGTGAAAGTGATGTGTATTATTAATGTATTCTTCTTAATACTGAGTTTGTTTTTCTACATTTTATGATGGCAAAAAGGCACCGAATACCAGGAATGACCTCAATATGTCACTAAAAACATAAGCATATCTGAACTTTTTCATTCATTGTGGTAGTGCACTAATTAAGAAAATTCTGTCATCGGTTTCTTTCCTTTGACATTTTTCCTTCCGTGGAACACAAAGGAGAAATTCTTCAGAAGTTCCACCCTGTTATTTTGCGTACATTAAAATTATACTGTGGCCATGGGATGTGAAAGTACAAAAAGTACAAAAGAAGCACCTTAAACTTCCCATTAGAATAGCTTTGTGTGCTGAAAGCACTGATATGTAAGTTGTTATTTTTGCAGATGTGCATATAATTATAAATAATAAAAAAAATTTTTAGCTTGAATTTCAAAAAGATTTTCCTAGCATGCAAACCAATATATTAACATTGAATGTCATATGGAATGGTGCTTGTTTTGTGCTTTTTGGAGAGTAAAGGCCCATTCACACCAAGGATGAAAACCATTATAAGGATGAAGATTTAGTTCTAAATGTTGAAGAATAGCAGAGTCCAAAACACAATAACACTGGAAAACACTTACAAAATGACTTTTTTTCCAGCAAACATTGACATCCAGTCAGAATCCACCCTTCTTTAAAGAGTTTGAGTGTTTAAAGTTGGAGATGACAGAACTGCTGCATGTGCTTATAATAATCAGAACGTTATCGTAAGTTGGTGTGAAAGCTTTAACAGTTATCGTTATAGTTGGTGTGAACGGGCCTTAAGAACTGTAACTTTCTTCAAAATGTTTCATTTTGTGTTCCATGGAACACTGAACCCCAGATGGGTTCATTTCAGGTGAATTATCTCTTTAATCACAGTCTTTTTGGAGTGTTTGGTCTGATGGATGAAAATGTGTGTTTTCTTTGCAGACATGTCTTGCCAGGCTGGGAGCTCAAGGCAACATTCAGAGTTGCTTCTCTGATGGACGACTGCACTCATCAGGGTGAGAAACACCAGTTTCCCGTAGCTGTTCTGACACTCAGACTTGTAAATCTTCTCAATCAATGCCAGACAATGAAGTTATCTTATGAACTGAGGAGAGCTACTCAATGACTGTTCCACGGGTGCTCCATTACTCTGCCCCCCTCTGCTTGAACCCCTTGAGTTAACTAAACTCCTCAGTTACTAGACTCATATAAGAGCTCTTTGTTCTGAAGAATCGACCAGTTCTTTAATGATGCATGCAAGTCATTTGACAAAACAAACAAACAACAAAAAAACAACATCTGTGATGTGCTGCTTAAATATAAATCCTTATTTTATTTGTTCCCCAAAGCATGGTGGACATGCTGGATTGGAACAGTCTGATCGACGAGAGAACAAAGATATCCGATCTACTAGTTGTCCCAAACCTGCAGGTAGGCAGACAGCAAGAAACGGAGACCTTAACCACAGCATAAATTAAAAGGGTTATCGATTTCTCTTGGTCTAATTGGTTCTATAAACACTTTTGAGTTTTTCCCAAGTAATTAGATTATGAAGACATGACTGGAATTTTGCTTGTAAGAGAAACAATTGGCTTCCATCTCAAGTCCACAAAATAGTCTCCATTGTTTCGTTGCATAAGTTAAAGGTGAATGTTTCGGCATAATTATATATATATATATATATATATATACAGGGAGTGCAGAATTATTAGGCAAGTTGTATTTTTGAGGATTAATTTGATTATTGAACAACAACCATGTTCTCAATGAACACAAAAAACTCATTAATATCAAAGCTGAATATTTTTGGAAGTTTTAGTTTTTAGTTTTTAGTTTTAGCTATTTTAGGGGGATATCTGTGTGTGCAGGTGACTATTACTGTGCATAATTATTAGGCACCTTAACAAAAAACAAATTTATACCCATTTCAATTATTTATTTTTACCAGTGAAACCAATATAACATCTCAACATTCACAAATATACATTTCTGACATTCAAAAACCAAACAAAAACAAATCAGTGACCAATATAGCCACCTTTCTTTGCAAGGACACTCAAAAGCCTGCCATCCCTGGATTCTGTCAGTGTTTTGATCTGTTCACCATCAACATTGCGTGCAGCAGCAACCACAGCCTCCCAGACACTGTTCAGAGAGGTGTACCGTTTTCCCTCCTTGTAAATCGCACATTTGATGATGGACCACAGGTTCTCAATGGGGTTCAGATCAGGTGAACAAGGAGGCCATATCATTAGATTTTCTTCTTTTATACCCTTTCTTGCCAGCCACGCTGTGGAGTACTTGGACGCGTGTGATGGAGCATTGTCCTGCATGAAAATCATGTTTTTCTTGAAGGATGTAGACTTCTTCCTGTACCACTGCTTGAAGAAGGTGTCTTCCAGAAACTGGCAGTAGGACTGGGAGTTGAGCTTGACTCCATCCTCAACCCGAAAAGGCCCCACAAGCTCATCTTTGATGATACCAGCCCAAACCAGTACTCCACCTCCACCTTGCTGGCGTCTGAGTCGGACTGGAGCTCTCTGCCCTTTACCAATCCAGCCACGGGCCCATCCATCTGGCCCATCAAGACTCACTCTCATTTCATCAGTCCATAAAACCTTAGAAAATCAGTCTTGAGATATTTCTTGGCCCAGTCTTGACGTTTCAGCTTGTGTGTCTTGTTCAGTGGTGGTCGACTTTCTGCCTTTCTTACCTTGGCCATGTCTCTGAGTATTGCACACCTTGTGCTTTTGGGCACTCCAGTGATGTTGCAGCTCTGAAATATGGCCAAACTGGTGGCAAGTGGCATCTTGGCAGCTGCACGCTTGACTTTTCTCAGTTCACAGGCAGTTATTTTGCGCCTTGGTTTTTCCACACGCTTCTTGCGACCCTGTTGACTATTTTGAATGAAACGCTTGATTGTTCGATGATCACGCTTCAGAAGCTTGGCTATTTTAAGACTTCTGCATCCCTCTGCAATATATCTCACTATTTTTGACTTTTCTGAGCCTGTCAAGTCCTTCTTTTGACCCATTTTGCCAAAGGAAAGGAAGTTGCCTAATAATTATGCACACCTGATATAGGGTGTTGATGTCATTAGACCACACCCCTTCTCATTACAGAGATGCACATCACCTAATATGCTTAATTGGTAGTAGGCTTTCCAGCCTATACAGCTTGGAGTAAGACAACATGCATAACGAGGATGATGAGGTCAAAATACTCATTTGCCTAATAATTCTGCACTCCCTGTATATATATATATATATATATATATATATATATATATATATATATATATATATATATATATATATATTTATATATATTTTTTTTTTTTTTTTTTTTTTGAACAAAATTTGATTTGATTACAATGTTATAATCATCAACTAAAAGTGTTAAAAACATTTTTGTTCATTGAAATGAATCTAAAATGAAATATAGAAATGCTGCCTTGGCAATTAAGTTGAAGCACTAACATTACGAACTGGAAATAATGAAAAGTAAAATAAACGAGTAATAAATAAATAAACCTAAATATAATAATAATAATAATAGGTTGCTAAATATTCAATAATATTTATAATTTATTATAATAATGTTTTAAAAACATAAAAATGACAAGCACATAACAAAATTACTGAAAATTAAGTTAAAATTAAAGTGAAAACTGAACATATAAAAGTAAATATAAAAGTTTAAGCAATAACAGTTAGCAAGCACCACTAATAAATACTGTTTCCAAACAGGTTTCCAAAAACCCTGTTCTTTCGGTCAGATTGATCGGTCAGACAGGTCAAAATTGGGCATTTGTTGAGATTGAAGTTGCAATATTAGGGCCAGTTCACACAGAACGCGTTTTAACTGTTAAAAATACAAGATACAGGCAAGGTCTAGAGACGTGTTTTTAAAAGTTAACAGTCTTTAGGAAGTGGCTTTCTTACTGCACAATAAACTGAAGTACAAGAATGTGTTTTGGAAAAAAAAAAACGCGTTTTATCTTAAAGATCTCAGTCTAATAATTGGAAACCATCTGTTCAGAAAAAAGAAAGAGAATGAAAAAAGATTCACTTCTCAAATGGAAATACGTCCATATGTGTTCAAATTCTGAATTTCTTTCCTTTATTTCTTTTTTTTAACAGACTGGTCAGTTGGAGCCTCTTCTGTCCAAGTTCACCGAGGAAGAGGAAAGGCAGATGAAAAGGATGCTTCAGCGACTGGATGTCTTGGCTAAGGTGCGTTCATTGGCTGTGTTCCTCTTATATTTCTCCTGTGGTACTCATGCGGAGTGTCAGAAGGTCATGGTCTACCAGACAGTCATGGATGAAGAATGTAACAGAGATCGATTCTGAGAAAGCCTTCAGCAGAGTGTGGAGGTTAGAGAGCTGTTCCGCCCCGTCAACTTGATGTGAGGAACATGTATCGGGTTTATGTCGCACTGTGAAAAGGCAGTACAAGCAGTACAAGCTGTGTGACTCACAGTAGGTTCAGTGCTTCCTGTTTTTCAGCCTGGAAGTACCAAATCAAACAAAGTTTAGAGATTTCATATAACAATTATTCTCCAAATTGGTTACCTTGAACACACAAATCGAAGTTGTTTACGAGTAGCAGCTGTGACCTGGTGGATTCTACAGTGACTTGGAGTGCTCATGTGTATGGAAGGTTGTTTCCGGCATTAAAAAATTAAAAAAGTTAATTGTGACTCTTTATCTCACAAGTCTGACTTTTTTTCTCAGAACTACGAGAAATCAACTCACAATTGTGAGTTATAGTCAGAATTGCTGAGTTTAATTGACAATTGCATATCATAATGTGGAATTGTGAGGGGAATTTTTTTTTTTCTCAGAAGCGTGAGTTTATAACTTTCAATTCTGACTATAACTCACAATTTTGAGTTTACCTCGCAATTCTGAGAAAAAAAGTCAGAATTGTGTGATTTTAAAAACTTGCAATTTCGGGGGAAAAAAAATCAGTTCAATTCTGACTTTTTAACTTGGAATTCTGACTTTATATCAAGTCGCACAATTGTTTACATCGCAATTCTGAGAAAGAAAGTCATGTTAATTACAAACCCACAATACTGAAAAACTTTATAAGACGCAATTGCAATTTTTTTGAAATTATGACTTTATAACTCACAATTGTTTATATCGCAATTCTGACCCTTTGCTGGCAGTTTGATTGGCAGGCGATCTGACCAATCACAACGCCGAATCTCTGACAAAGCAGTCAGAGGAGTTAGCAGATTAACTTTGGTGAATTTGAACTTGAAAAATTGTGTGTACTCATGTCTTTCCAAACAACATTCCTTCTGATGTTCATTCATGTTTATTTGTTGCTATAAATGAACTAGATGATCGGTTCACGAGCCGCTTGAAGGAGCTACAGCGATCTGTCACCACACATTAAAGACGCACTATACGATATTTATTGTTTAAACTTTTTCATATCAAAAGTAACCTGCTCTGTCTTGTCTTTGCTCCACGTTGTGTTTTTCACTGCATGAGAACATGATGTGTGGCGTGAGAGAGCATGGATCGTCAGATGTAGCAACAGTAACTAAAGGGGGCGGGTCTTTGCAAAGGGTCAATTGCGAGAAAAGTAAGTTCAATTTTGACTTCATATCACAATTCTGACTTTATAATGCACAATTCCAAATTGATTCATTTTAAATGTATATATTCACACAATTAAATCTCGCAATTGCAAGAAAAAAAGTCAGAATTGTGAGATAAAAAGTCGCAATTACCTTTTTTATTTTTTATTTGGTGGTGAAAACAAGCATTCCATATAAGTGATTTAAAAAAAAAAAATTTATTCAGCAAAGGTTTGTATTTCAGATTTAATCCTGAAGAAAAATTTCACAAAAATATTTACCAGCAGAACTGTTTTTAAATAATAATAATAATAATAAAGCAGCAAATCAGCATGTGACACTGAAGACTGGAGTAATGATGCTGAAAATTCAGCTTTGCATCACAGGACTAAATTATATTTGAAAATATATTAAAATGGAAAATAGTTATTTTACATTTTAAAGAATTTGAAAAAAAAAAAAAAAAAAAAAAATATATATATATATATATATATATATATATATATATATATATATATATATATATATATATATATATATATATATTCATTCACATCAATTATATTTCACAAATGACCATCTTTACTGTATTTTTTGTCAAATAAATGCATAAACATTAAGAAATCTTACCAACCCCAAACTTTAGAAAATCACATTAATTATGAGCATGTTCCAATAACATTTCACAACCACAAAGTGTCACATTGTTTGAGCATTTAAACTTATCAACCTTCTTTGAATATGAAATGTTGGTTTGAAAAGTGTGCATGTCCAATCTTTCTTTAATATAAAAACCCCATGGATTGTTATATTGTTACCTAATGCAATGACATTCTAAAATTAAGCATCCAGATACTTTTTAGCACCACTGTGTCATCAACATTATTATTTCTGAGGTTCAGAGCATCATTATTTTTTGGCAAATCCTTGGTTATGTTAGGAGAGACAGGTGCAACATCAATTAAAATGCTGCTGTCTGTGGCGATAGCTGTTTTTTTTATCAGCTGATGAATGTGTTTTTAACTCACTGTAACGCTGCCTGCCTCTCTTGTGCCGAACAGCATGCGGTGGAAAATGGCGTCAGGCTGATGGTGGACGCCGAACAGACGTATTTCCAGCCTGCCATCAGCAGACTCACTGTGGAGATGAAGAGAATCTTCAACAGAGACAAAGCTGTCGTTTTCAACACCTATCAGTGCTATCTCAAAGTGAGCCTTGCACACACACACACACACACACACGGCTGGCACATATGAATGGTGTTAACGTGGATCAGACGATGATATTCTGGGCTTTAGCTAGTGAGATTGTTAGATGCTGTCCAGAAAACATGCTGTTATAACAGGATAACATTTAGCCAATGCAACATCAGAACTGACATTTTACACTGTGGTGCTTGCAATCTATCTTTGCATTGAAATTAATCCTGAAAGGAAATAAATGATGGTGATGATAATACACATGCAGTGGCAACGTACTGATAGCAACATCGAGTCTCCATATACCACTTTTCTAGCAATAGAAATTTAGGGTCTACTTATAAGGTTTCTTACACCAAAAACATTTTCCTTCTATTTAAACTTTATGATTATGCTTTTGCGACTGAACCTTTAAGAGGTTAGTTCACCTAAAAATGAAAATTGCCCTATGATTTACTCACCCTCAAGCCATCCTAGGTGTGCATGACATCTTTTAGTCAAACACAATCAGAGTTATATAAAAAATATCCTGGCTCTTCCAAGCTTTATAATGGGAATGATTGGAGGATGAGTTTTTGAAGACCAAAAAAGTGCGTCCATTGTTGATAAAACATACTCCACACGGCTCCATGGGGTTAATATAAAGGCCTTCTAAAGCGAATCGATGCGTTTGCGGAAGACGGATATCCTTATTTAAAACTTTATAAAGTAAAATAACAGCTTCCGACAGCCATACACATTCGACGTATGTTCAAAAAGCGCTAACTTCCTAACTTCATAGTGCAGAACGTCATGAGTCGCGGAGGTTAATGCTTTTTGGACGTACGTGGAATGTGTATGAAGTCCATATGAATCAAATGGTTTAGTCCAAGTCTTCTTAAGAGACACGATCGCTTTATATGATGAACAGATTTAATTTGGGTTAAACTTGGATTGATGATGAGCAAAAGTCTAATGGGTTTGGAAAGAAATGAGAGTGAGTAATTGATGACAGAATTTAAATTTTTGGGTGAACTATCCCTTTAATAATTTCCTGAAATGTTGCATTTTAAATAAGGTTATCTGTTGCAACGTAATGAATTCTCTGTGCTCAGGAGGCTTTTGATGATGTCTCGATGGACGTTGAGCTATCGAGAAGGGAGGGCTGGTGTTTCGGTGCCAAGTTGGTAAGGGGGGCTTACATGTACCAGGAGAGAAGCCGGGCAGTGGAGATTGGATACGAAGACCCCATCAACCCCGACTATGAATGTACTAACAGAATGTACCACAGGCAAGAAATCTTCCAAATTCTTCCTTGAGAATCTCACACTTGAAGTCTGTTCCCAAAATCTAGTGAGCTGCCTTGTTGTCCACCAAGGCAGCTACTTTTCTACAGCAGCATCTGAACTGAAATGGAGCCTCGTAAGTGACTCATCTAAAAGCTCTTCTTGGACAGCAGGTCCATTAACAGTCACTCACCCACGGAAAACAAATAGAGCTACTCGCAAAAAAAAAAGGAAGAAAAACAGACAAGAGACTCTACTAACACTCACAGCTGATTCCAATCGAGTCTGAAGCCGGGATGCTGGTACAGGGTGGCCGTGGACTCCCACTTTCAGTCTCTGGCATCTGATATTAAAATTTAACCTACTTCTCTTAGCTTACAATAAAACCAAATTTCAAATATAAGCTGTAATTAGCCATGCATTTAGTTTTCTCAAAAGTTTGAATGATTTTTTACACTTGATTTCTAATTTGCTGTAATATTACATTTGTCTGTTTGATCTCCAGACTTGATCTCTGGATTCATTAATATTAGATCAAGTAAAAGCAAACAACTCTGGAAGGATGTCTCAATGCCAAGACGGCATGGAACAACTTTGGCTCATGAATATTAATTAAGTAGCATGATTGGATAGTCTAGAAGAGCACAATTACCATGAGCTTATTTAATATTCACGAGCCCAGACTTCTCTATATAATGATATTCTTACCCACTAATTTTTGGTCCCCTGCCTCTAAAACTCATAGAGGCACTCATGTGACCGATGAGTTTACATAAAAATTAAAAATAGATAATTGTGGCTTTTTATCTCACAATTCTGACTTTTTTCCACAATTGTGAGTTTATGTCACATATCTTATATATATATATATATATATATATATATATATATATATATATATATATTTTGCTCAATTTTGTGATTTATAAACTCGCAATTGACCCTTCACAAAGACCCGCGCCCTTTAGTTACTGTTGCTATGCCCGACAAGACACACATCATGTTCTCATGCTGTGAAAAGTACATCGCGGAGTAAAGAGGACACTGACAACGTATGAAACAGTTTCATATTTAGAATATTGTAGATTTAGAAAAGTCGATTCTGACTATTTTTAGCAGTTGCTTGTTTATATCCCGCATTTCGGACTTTCGCAATTCTGACATTGTAACACACAATTATGAATTTATAGCTCACAATTCTGAGAAATAGAAAATGGCAATTAAAATTATATATGAATACAAATAAATATATTATAAATGTATGGTATACATATTAAAAGAGGAATTATATAAGTTTAGTCATCATGATTTTTGTCTAAAGCTATTCAGCTATTTTAAAGCTTGTTTCGCCTTATTTTAAATGATTTTTAAAATCCCTGAAAGTTTACTGTGGCCCTCTAGAGCGCCCAGCCCCCTGCTTGAGAACTACTGGCATTAGATGCTTAAATGCTGTCTAGGTGGACAGCTTGCTGTTTTGGAACAGAGAATTGTGGCCAAATTCTTCATTTAATGAGAAAGTAATGATTCGGGGAATTGGTCAAGTTCACTTTAAGAAGCAAGACGGCATGGACAAGTAGTTTCTAAGTCCAGATAAGCAGTCCTAAAATACTTGTTACTTATCTGAACATCATACTTACCCTGAACTGTGCTTCATTCAGACTGTCTATGTGCTGACAGAACGTTTCAAAGGCAGGATAGATTTATCTAGACTCTTGGCTTATCTCACCATAGGTAAGCCTCTTATGATTAAGGAACATTTTGACAGCTTTCAAAATAAATCTGATCTTTTCAAAGCTTTTGTGTTTGGCGGTCAACAGTCAAGTTAAAATGTTGGATGAAAGTGCAGACCAAAACCAGGATGATTTATGTGCAGCTGGTGTGTTTCAGGTGTCTGGATTACGTGCTGGAGGAGATCGAACAGAATAAGAAAGCAAATGTCATGGTGGCATCACACAATCTAGACACTGTTAAGCATACTCTCAGAAGGTAGGACTCTTCTTTTTTTTTTCTTCTTCTTCTTCCTCTCTTTCAATCATATACCGTATGAACCATCATGAACAAATGTAATTTCCGCTACAACTCAAATGCCCATTCATTTTGTGGTGGAAATGATGGTGGTTGAAATTGCATATTAAACATTTTGGACTCCACTATCTTTTTAAAGGGATTGTGAACTATACACATAGAATTTTATACACATAATTATATTTTTTTGCACGAATACAGCTTGATTTGAAATTATAATTTTTACCAATTAAAAGTTGATATTTATCTGCATTTTTCTTTTTATATAATGATTTATGTACGTTTAATGTTCATAAAAGTTAGTGTAATTGAAATACATGAAATATAACAGATTTTACATATTCATGTTTGTGTGTGTCAATTTCATCAATTTTTGGGGTCGGTAAGATTTATGTTCACAAAGACTGAATTTATTTGATTAAAAATACAGTAATAATAGTCATTTGTGAAATATTGTTACAATTTAAAAAAAAAACTGTTCTTTATTATAATGTAATTTATTCCTGAGATGAAAAGCTGAATTTTCAGCATCATTACTCCAGTCTTCAGTGTCACATGATCCTTCAGAAATCATTCTAATTTGCTGATTTGCTGTTCAAGAAACATTTCTTATTATTATCAATATAATTATCAGTTTTGCTGAATAAAAGTATTAATTTCTTTAAAAAAAAACTGAATGGTAGTATGTATCAATAAAATGTATACATAGAAAAGTTACAAAATTAAATGACTGCATATTGATATTTGTCAGAGTATAAATCTTTAGGTCCTGTTCTTTGATATCAGGTCCTCTGCTGCATCACAACGTTTAGATCCATCTGGGAGTAAATTAATTTGTGTAAATTAATAATGTAATGTGCAATCATTAATTTTATGTAATCACTCCTTAGGGGTGTAACCTCATTTGACAAAGGTGTGCCAATGACTGATGTCATTAACATTCTCTCTCACAATGTCAAAGGGTGTCGCCAGGCCATGATTCGTATGGAAGTATACACTAGTTATCCTCCTTTTACATCATTCACACGTAATATCAGCCTAAGTGTCTCAGAATGTGTCTTGTTCGTGCGTGTAATGGCTGTAACCGATAAGACGGTGTAAAACTTTGAGCAATCACCAGAATGTATCCGGTATTAAATGACCTTGCCAAAGGGGCGTCTCTCATTTTTCACTTTCTGTGACGGCGCTGTGTGTGTTTATGGTCTAACAGGATGAATGAAATGGGTCTGGCACCCACAGATAAGAAGGTGTACTTCGGTCAGCTCCTGGGAATGTGTGACCAAATCAGCTTTCCGTTAGGTGAACCACTCTCTCTCACACACACACACACACACATAGAAACACACAGTTTCTAAAATCACTTCTAAAGTGATTATATATAAGTTAGTGAAATTACAGCAAAACTTGACAATAATGTTTATTAATTGTAAACCAGTTTTATTTTGTTGTAACTGAGATACTATTATATTTTTTGTAATATTTTAATTTAGTTTTATATTTTCAGTATTTGATTCTGATTAGTCGATTGTGAAATTCTGGGTTAAAAATATTTTAGAATAATTTACATAATTTAGTATAGTTTTCGTCATAATAGTGCTTTTCACATTTTTTCATCTTTAATTTATCTCCAAATGAACCCCTTTTATTTATATATATATATATATATATATATATATATATATATTATATATATATATATATATATATATATATAAGGGGTTTATTTGTTTTATATTACACATTAAATATATAAAAATATAGACATAAAAATAAAAATTTAAATAGACATATAACCATAAAAATAGACATTTCCTTTTTCTATTAATTTAAAAAAATATATAAAAAGTATACTTGTATAAAGATATTCTTATATATGCCTAAGTCATATTAAGTTATTTATGGATTGTCACATTGTGCTATATGCTGTACTGCTAGTGAATGTATACAATATAAAGTGTTACCAAAAGTACAGCTATAAAATGAATGTCAATCAAAGGGATAAAACATCATCAAAAAAAAAAAAAAAAACCCTAAAAAATATTGGTATTCTTTTCTTGTCTGTTCATATCTCTATAGCTCAGGCAGGATTCCCAGTGTACAAGTATGTTCCATATGGCCCGGTGAACGAGGTGATTCCCTATCTGTCCCGCCGGGCACAGGAGAACCGTGGCTTTATGAAAGGAGTGCAGATGGAGAGAGACCTCCTATGGAAAGAGCTGATGCGCCGCCTGAGCAGTGGAGAGGTCTTCTACACACCTGCTGTATAGAACACACTCCACTTCTCACCAGAGACTCCTTACATTTGTTTTTTGCTTGTTCACCCAACCATTCATAATTTTTTTTTCACTCTCACTGAAGCTGTTCTTTATGATATAGCGCATATCCTTATTTAAATCAGATACTTGGGTGACTCTCACAATAGTCAAATCACAAATACAAAAATAGGAAATTCTGTATTTTTCATTAAAAAAATGTTTCTAGTTTTTCTAAATCAAGTTTTTGCATTGCAACATTAGTTTCATGACAAGTAATCACATTTTGCCTCAAAATTAATAATATAATAATGTTATTTTTGGTAAGCATAAAAACGGTACATCTAGAACTGGTCAGACATATTTGTCAAGTATTAATGGGTGAATCGCACAACCTGTGGAAATGATGTATAGGTCATATTTCAATATATTGTGAATGTTATTTACAAATATAACTGTAACTTTACAATAGTTTCATTTGTAAACATTATTGAACTGCTTCAGTTAACATGAACTAACAATGAAAAAAAACTTGACATCAATGCATCAATTCATCATCAATCCTTTTTGACAATCCTTATTGAATTCACCATGCTAAGCCTATTATATGTGTTTGTATTTTAGACTTTTTTTGTGGGAAATTGCATAGATACGTCACTCATCCGTGCGTCTCTCGTCATATCCATAAGTGGATTAAAGGCTTTGTCGAGATGCATCGGTGCTCCCCAGACCGATCAGCGTATGTCATCAAAGTACCACAAAAGCAATTCAAAAGTCGTTTGCTCTCCAAAACAATGTTCTTTTGTTTTGTTTTTTAACCACTAGAGAGCCAATAGTTACATAGTGTACCTTTAAAGGCACAATATGTAATTTTTCTCCACTTGAGGTTGCTTATTCAAAATAAAGGCGTAGCTTGATGACACCTTAATTTCGCCAAATCATGGGAGGTGTTGTCTTCATGTCTACAGACGGTGGAACAGAATCTGACGGACTCAGAAATCATATTCATGGATGAGCTAATGCATTAAAGATTTATCAGTATTACTGTAGTATGAAGTTGGGTTTGGCTGAAAGCCGTTGGAGCTAAACGAAGCCACTGGAGCGATTGGGAATGAGAGACAAGAGCGACACACGGGTCTCGACAGCAGTGGAGCTTTTATTATGCCGCAGACGAGCACTTCCGCTGCTTCCGGTCATGTGTGTGGGGTAAGGCAGCTCTATTTTATCTTATATAGATATATTTGTGTTGAAAGTTGTTATAATGCTACTCTGTGCTTCGCCTGGCGGCTACAATGAAACACTTTTATGGTTTTTTGCATTTTGACAGGCCTTTTTTACAAAAATTCCCATTTCTGTATTGTGAAAGCAGTAAAATATTTTTTTCTTTACTACAATAATAAAAAAAAATCTCATGAGGATCATGCAAAACAGTCTAAAGTAAAATAAAATATCCATATGCAATCTGGGGGTAAATGTGCTTAATTGTCATGACAATAATATCACAATATATAAAAATCATAAAGGCCCTAAAAATTCACTTGAAAACCAACAATATTAGAAGAAGAATCTTTTATCTGGAGGCAAATGCCAAGTAACCAGTTTTTATTCCCATAGCAAAAACTGTAGTAAGTTAATGGCATTTTAGCAGAAACTGTGGTTACCTTGGTGCATTTTTGTAAGGGTCAAGAAAGAGTGATTATACTCTTTCCTTTCCGTATAATCTAATTCACGTTTCCTCCGCTCCTTATTCTTTATTCCACTGACGGTCTGGCTTTGCACTCTCTGTTTTCTCATCCATCTCTCCGGCACCTTTATGACTCTGAAAGGGCTCCCTAAAATGTCAGACGGGAGTGTGTGCATGGCTGTTTTATACCCCACCTTTGTTCCTCGAGTGGAACACCAATAATGAAAATATAAGCATTATTTAAACGGTAATAAACAAACAGAAGTATCACTTTCTAGTAATGACAGTTTGAATTCAAGGTTCACAACACCTGGAGTTTGAGAACTACCAGTATATATTCAGGGTTGGGGAGTAACGAAATACAAGTAACTAAGTTACGTTTTTAAAATACAAAATTTAAGTAAATGTATTTCATTACAGTTACATTTTAAATGGGTGGTAATCAGATTACAGTTACATCTGAAAAGTATTTTAGATTACCAAAGTGATTTTTAATGTCATTTAAACAGCAATTGGTGATTCTCTGACTCTGACAGTCTGAAAAAGAGGAGTTTCATGTTTTCGACTGTTTTCATGTTTTGTGATAATTGTTTGTGAGTCATTTTATAATTGTAAAAAAGGTCACTGCAACTTTTTCTCACAATTAGTTTTTTCCCCTGAGTTTGCATTTCACAATTCTGACTTCTTTTTCTCAAAATTGCGAGATTTAAACTCACAATTGCAAGTTATAACTTGCGATACTGATGTTTTTTCTTGCAATTGTGAATTTAGTATGTGAGTTAAATGTCATAATTTCGACTTTTCTCAGTTTATAATAATTTTGACTTTATAACTCGCAAAAGTCAGAATTGTGTGATAAAAACTTGCAATTACCTTTTTTGTGTTTGTTCCACACTTATTAGTAATCCAAAGTATTCTAGTATTTAGAGTGTATTTAGTATTTTATTTTAAAGTATTTAGATTAAGTTACTAAACATTACGTTACAAATTACTTTTTAAAGCATGTATTTTGTAATCTATAGTGAAATACATTTTAAAAGTAACCTACCTAGCCCTGTATATATTTTATGTATGCAATATTTTGTTGAGTTGAGGAATTGTGGGTATTTTGCGCAGTGGATCTCATTGAGAATAATATTAAAACACACATTGTTTTATGGAAAGAGCTGAACTTTTTTTTTTTTTTTTTTGTGATATCTCTCTTGCGCTCAGCGAAGTTTAAAAGTTCTGATGAGATGATTTCAACTTCACTTTTCAGCTTAATGAATCTGGTGTTTAGCGTATACAGAGCGAGAATTAAATCTACTCTTTTATTATCTGTGTGATGAAGCCTTTTATGCTTAACCAACGGTTTCTCTCGCTCTTTTAATATTTCCTTGCCCTCTGAGGAGTATTTGGGAAAGATGAATAAAAAGCTTTAATTAATTGAGCAGAAGTTAATGATTTCTAGACAATTGCTCTTAAGTAAATGGCACAATTCCTCATCCATTTATATCCCGTTTTAAATCCAAGATGAATTAACGACCCTTTGGGTCTTTTGCTCTCAAAAAATAACAGGGCAGACCATAATACACTCCACATCCCAGTGTTGTTGAGACTATGGCTAGAGCTAATTTGCATATTAGAGTGCAAAGTTCGTATTACTGCGTCCCAAATCACTCCGCTTACAGGGAAAATGAATCGACTTAACAATTAAAGTTTTTCTGTGCTTTCCGCAACATAATAAATTATATCAACTTAAAACTTATCTTAATAAGCTTGCATTATAAGTTTAGATGATGTAGACCTTTGACAGATCTTTCCACGACGTTTGTCTATTAATTATTTGAGCAAACCTATGTTTTATAGACCTATATTTTAAGAATGGAAGAAACCGCCCGGAAAAGAACATCAATCATCCTAATGGTGACTTTTACAGCAAAATATACACTAAAACATAATTTTTTTTCTATGTTGGATTTTGGCAGTGACATAATTTGAAGTGTTTCTAGATTTAGTAGTTTATAACTTTGAGATCCGCATTTTTTTGTTCTAGTTATACTTACGAGTTATTGCCCTCTGTAACACAGTTCTTAAGTACGTGAAGAAGGAGGCGGGAACCGGCGAACATTCAACACAGTTTAATAATAAAATAACCAAACAATAAAACGAAAGTAAAAGGGCGGCAGTTCCTCACGGCAACTCCCACCCACACAAACAAAATAAAACACAACATAAAGTCCAGGCCTGGTCCTCTCTCGTCCTTCACTATCGTCGCTCCTCTTTTATGCTTCCGGAGCTCCTCCGTGAGAGATACGAGACCGGTGCAGCAAGCAGCTGACGCTCATTAGCAATCACATCGCCGGCCTGCTCGTCACACCCTCTTAAATAGCTTCTGTGTAGTTAGCTACTTTTTATTTGTAGCACCGTGTGGCTAACTACTCTCCAAAAAGCGTAGCTCAAAAGATTAATT
Organism: Opsariichthys bidens; assembly: GCA_037194245.1. Classification (NCBI taxonomy): domain Eukaryota; kingdom Metazoa; phylum Chordata; class Actinopteri; order Cypriniformes; family Xenocyprididae; genus Opsariichthys; species Opsariichthys bidens. Next base: position 25,399,623 of record CM074283.1, read on the forward strand.
GCATTGAAATTAGGAGTCAGCTTGTAACGCTACAGTGTCAAAGTAGCTTCTCATTGGTTTGAAATGCATCAACCTAAATGAACTGCCACCGTAACTCCTTAAAAACCCTTGAAGCGGGTGTTTAGGAATGAGCTTGCAAAATCTTACTTTAAGTACTTAATGAATGAATTTCAAATGCAATGAATTTATCTTGATGCTTTCACTTGCACGTAAACAAAGCAGTATGTGACCGCGGGTTATTGTGACGTTAGTACATCCCTTTATGATATGCAGCATGTCCCGATTAATGTAGTTTAACTGCATTTTCATTATATGGAAAGATGCAGTTTTGACAGTTTTGTTCCAAAGGGGAAAAGGTCATAGTGTAATTTAGAGCAACATGAGTGTGTGGAGATGATGATATAATGTTCAATTTAAATCAGTTGGTGTAAATGTTAATGTGTCATTTCTGTGGGTGGTTGTGTGAGAGCCATTCTTTACCACAGCATTCTGGGAGCCTGATCTCATTGTTAATAACATAACTTTCAAAGACACAAAACATACATTTTTGTGCGTTTAGAAAGGTGCTGAAACGTACAATATTGACAAATTTATAGCATTAAAATTTAAAAATGCATGTTTTTTCAGCTTTAAAATAAAGTAACCCTTTATGAGGTCAGTATTACTTTATAATTATACATTAAATAAATAGTATAGTGATTATTTATAATTATTTATAGTAATTAAATAGTAATATTAATTAACTACATGTACGTATTATAACGTTAGGATTAGGATAAGGGTTTGGTTTAGGGTTAGTTGAATGTAATTATGCAATATAGTTATTACTACAGTAACTACATGTGACATATGACACCGTAAAATAAAGTGTTACTGAAATGTGCTTTATTGTATTAAATGTGCACTTGTAGTGTACTTCAAATCTTCAAGTACATATTTAAAAAAACGTGTAGGTAATATGAATGAAATAAAGTCCTCTTTCTTGACTGTTAATGTCAAAAAAGTTTTACTTTTAAAGTCCTTTGTTGTTAAAGCGCATGTAAAGTACTTGATTATAATTGTAACTGTAGTGTTATTTGATATTAATAAGTTAATACTTTTAACTGCGACATTACTGATAATAATTACAAATATATTTAAATACATGGCATTCAAGTTTCAATAGATTACGTTAGTTTATTTCAAAAGATTACATTAAAGTATATTATTATAAAGTATAGTATATATATATATATATATATATATATATATATATATATATATATATATCAAATATTATAAAGTATATTATTATATTTTAGTTTACCATAAATGCTTGTCAGATCATTGGACAGTATGCTCAATTCATTTCAAAAACAACAGAAGTAATTATGAAATTGCATAAAGTCCTGCTTAAGTGGGTCAAATAAGCAGTCTTAAATTCATCTAGCTGCATTTAATACTATATTTTCATTTAATCGTAAATGACATGCATTTAAGTGTCCATATACATTGTTCAATTTGCACTTAAATATGTTTTGAAATAAGCTGTATTATTATTATTATTATAAGATGAATTATTTCTTTAATATTTTTTTTAAAGGTATGCTAAAGTGTCCATCTTTTCCACTAGGGTAAATAGTCAGGCAGCAGTTACAGTACACGTCTATGCTGACACTACACAGTCAGCAGTTTTGTAAGACAGGAATGCTTTGGGATTTAAGGAAGCCGTTATCATTATTGCCTATATTATGGGTATATAGTATGAAAACTTTTTTTATAATATATGACAAACATATATTATATGTTATATATATGTATTATATATATTAGTGTCATATTCAGGAATCGTAACATGTTTGCATTTTCATTTTAACTCTCTAAAAAAGCTTGAATCATATTTTAAAGTAATATTTCTGTTTCATATGTCATGCGGAATCATGAGGTTGGTTCCCACGTCGACGGTGGTTATGTGTCTTATCACATAAGACCACTGACGTTAACTTACGCTCCAAAAAATAAGGTTTATTTTAAGCTTACCCGACAAGCCCGTGGCGTCAGTGTGTATTGTTATGCAACATTATATATAATCAGTTACATGCAATCAAACCCTTTCATTTCAATGAATTATTCATTGCAAGCAAATGGAAAAAGTATATTGGCCCTTTAAACACAGTCCAGTACACTGTAATTTATAAACTCACAAATAATAAAAATAAAATGCCAGCTTCTGGATTCATAAAGAGCCAAATCATGGTTTCTCGTATTTCATGGAAAAAATGTGAAGCAATAAATATCGGGCTCACTTTGCATGTAGATTACAGTTTGCAGATGCACACGGTATGAAGAAGGAAATTGAGATAAAATTGTTTGGATTTTGTACACACCCTATCTGAGGCAATATTTCTTCCCTTGTAATCTGTTTATTCACATTTTGAGGGCTGGAGGCGTGTGTTATTGGTGATATTCAGAGACCCCACATTGGTTTGATTCCATCCTTTGTGCAGACGTCCCATGCTGCTATCACACATATGACAATATTGATTGTTTGTTGACAATGATGTGAAACATAATTCAAGGATGTTTCAGCATAAAGGAACGAGATCACACTCAGACTGTAGCTTGTCGAGGAGTTAAATGACAGTCGAACTGTTTAAAATATAATAATTGAATTGCTATTTAAACAACAAACTATATTTATATTTTTCTTGTTTGTCTTAGTATTTTTCTATTTTTAGTATTTTGCATAGAACAATGAGGATTTCAAACTTGGTGACGGAATTAAGCTTAATGTATACATTTACATTAAATGCAATTAATGCAACTTGAAAAAAACATTTTTATAAATGTGGAACTAGTTCAAAGGGGGTTGAACTAGTTCAAATGAATTTATTTAACAGAAACTTTTATCCAAAGCATCAGTTTTGTTGAACCGACGTATTAAAATGAATTAGACTTTACAACATTAGACTTTTTTTTTTTTTTACATCACTACACAGCACATAGTGATATGCAACCTCCGTGCTCAAGGGGGCGCTAGTGTGACATCTGCATCATTAAATTGTTCAGCTAGACACTATTTATCTGCATACGCTAACCATTTATCATAAAGGTGGGGTAACATTGAATGTTCAGCGAATTTTCACAAGCACAATCCCATCATTTCAATAGGAATCCAAACAATTGGGAATTTCGTCTGAGGGTGAAAGTTTCCCCATGCAGATTTCATTTTCATTATATTTTTCATCATTTAGCAGACGCTTTTATCCAAAGCGACTTACAAGGGGAGCAATTAGGGGTCAGGTGTCTTGCTCAAGGGCACTTTTAGTCATGGTATCGAAGGTGGAGAAAGTGCTGTTCACTCACAATCCCCACTTTCAATTCCTGCCGGTGTGGGAATCGAACCAGCAACCTTCAGATTTCAAGCCCGACTCCCTCACCACTAGGCCACGACTACCAGTTTACTACTATTTCACGACGGGTTTAAGTTGAAAGTTGCTCATTTTGAAAATGGCTATATGTGTTGTGCCTCTCAAGCCGCGTTTCTGCCGAAATTATCTGGAATAATTTGTCCCAGGACAATGTGGTTAAATGTTAAAAATAACTCCAATATCATACACGAGTTGTGTGGGGTGGGGGTAAATTAAGCGTGATCTGCTTTAGCGTCACAATCATGGTACATTGTGGTTTATAGATCTGCCTGAAGTGTATATATTGAGTAGACTCGCTCCCTCTGTTACAATCGAGGGGTCGAGGGTCTGTCCAAATTAGAGCTGCAACTAACGATTATTTTTTTTCTGTCAACTAATCTAATGATTTTTTCCTTCGATTAGTTGACTAATCTAAAGATTATTTTTTTCATTAATCTAGTGATCTTTTTTCACGTAAGAAGTTAGAACTAATTTTATATTAATTTTACACACCATTATGTAATAATACCATTTGATTTTGATTAAAAATAAGCCACTTATGTGTCGTCGTCCAGTGGTGGACTTTTGAACTGCAAAATGAAGAGTGTCAAAGACTTTCTATACAATCTTAAAAGGAACTTTGATAGTGTTCAAGCCATTGAACAAACGTCTCCTGAACCATGTATTTTTCCTCTGACGCTGTCTGTAATGCAGGGAGTCTTAGGGAGCGCCCAGGGCGGGTATCAGGAGCGCGAGCAACTGAAACCTCGCACGTGCGAAAGAGAACGTCCGCGCACATCCAAATAAACTTCTTTGAAATGCAAAACTGATTTTCGTTTGCTCGAAATATTTTCTTATTTGCGAGACGAAGATTTTCTCCTCAACTCAGTTCACACGTGTGCGAAATGCCTTTTTGCATGCTCAAAATATGATCTTGTTTGTGCAAAAAAAAAAAATTTTCAATTCATCATTTAGCAGACACTTTTATCCAAAGCGACGTACAAGGGGAGCAATTAGGGGTTAGGTGTCTTGCTCAAGGGCACTTTAGTCATGGTATCAAAGGTGGAGAGAGTGCTGTTTATTCACAATCCCCACTTTCAATTCCCGCCGGCGTGGGAATCGAACCAGCAACCTTCAGATTACAAGCCCAACTCCCTCACTACTAGGCCACGACTACCCTAATTTGGCAGAGATCGAATTCCGTTGGTGGTACCGCATTTCAGTTCTGCAAATGGAACAAAGGACCATTTTATTTGGCCCCTGTTTAAAGTATTCCCATACTTTTGATAATCGTGGTCTTGTGATAGAATGGAACTTTCTCCGTTCCCAGGAGCAGAAGCCGCCGTTACGCGAGATGAATGTAAACGGAATGACGCGTCGACGCATTTCACGCACGTCAAGGTATTTTCGTAGTCGACGTAATCGGTGACGTCGACGCGTCATTGCAGCACTAGTCCAAATAAACTTCCCTCATCTACTTGACAAAGCTGAATGCACTTTAAAATGGAGGTGGGGATTCCCAAGAGGGGAAGTGCTTAAGGGAGTTTGCGAATGTATGTCTGAAGTTGGAGTTAAATGCAGCCATGTTAGGATGCAGCACACGACCAATGGCAGATGTAAGGAGTGTTTTCAGTAATTTCATTAGGTTCTTCACTTTTAAGTTAGCATCGTCACTACTTTTAGTTAGTTACTTTTTAAAGTGCTTTTTGAAACGCTGACTGGCAGATGTGAGTGAAGGTAGTGACTGACTCCGGCGACAATTATCGTGGGCCGCGGGCGTAACATTGACAGCGGGGTTTGAAACTGTGTTTGAGCTTTAACTCTGGAATTAATTACCTTTTTTGTGCTTTGACAGGGGCCTTGCCGTTTTCTCTTAATTTGATTTCACCAGCAGGCACGTGAAGGGGTTTCTGGAATACTGAAACAAAGGTGTGCGTCTTCATGAAGGACAGTATGTCTTTCCTTTCCATGCCTGTTTTTCTCTCTCACATGCAGTCTTTCTGCATGTATAATACATTGCAAACAGGGCATCCGTCTACATAATTTGATAGCTGCCCTCTTTCACTTTGAGCGTGATGGATCCAGCTCCCTGATGATGAAGAAGGATAACAAGAAAGCGTTAGGAAGAGGACACGTGCATCGCTATATGTGAGTCTGTATAATGTTGGTGCACCACATTGTTTCGAGGAAGCCCTGGATCATAAAAAGGCAGCGTGGATTTTCTCCTGCTGATCAGCAGGAGAAAGAAAATAAAGCAGAAAATAAAAAAAATAAAAAAATGCTCTGACCACGGACTCCATTACTAAGCACCCTAATGGTACCGCCTCATGATGCCTGAGGTGCAGACCACTTCCTCGGATACAGAATCAATTCTTCATTAAACACCATTTTAAAATGTTTAATCAAATCTGATCTGTGCCAATCAGATGTCTTTTAATTAATCAATATGGAACAAATAATAATATTGTGAATACACTCAAGGCTAAATGCACTTTAACATCTCAACCAAAGTGTATGGAAGCCCGTTCCCGCAACTGTTGAGAAAAAAAAAAATATTCCGTAAGTCATAATAATGAGAAACTTTCTCATAATAATGACTTAACATCTCATAATGATGACTTAGTATCTCATAATAATGACTTAGTATCTCATAATAATGACTTAGTATCTCATAATAATGACTTAACCTCTCATAATAATGACTTAGTATCTCATAATAATGACTTGACCTCTCATAATAATGACTTAACATCTCATAATAATGACTTAACATCTCATAATAATGACTTGACCTCTCATAATAATGACTTAGTATCTCATAATGACTTAACATCTCATAATAATGACTTAACCTCTCATAATAATGACTTAACATCTCATAATAATGACTTAGTATCTCATAATAATGACTTAACCTCTCATAATAATGACTTAGTATCTCATAATAATGACTTAACCTCTCATAATAATGCCTTAACCTCTCATAATAATGACTTAACATCTCATAATAATGACTTAGTATCTCATAATAATGACTTAGTATCTCATAATAATGACTTAGTATCTCATAATAATGACTTAGTATCTCATAATGACTTAACATCTCATAATAATGACTTAACCTCTCATAATAATGACTTAACATCTCATAATAATGACTTAGTATCTCATAATAATGACTTAGTATCTCATAATAATGACTTAACCTCTCATAATAATGACTTAGTATCTCATAATAATGACTTGACCTCTCATAATAATGACTTAACATCTCATAATGACTTAGTATCTCATAATAATGACTTAACATCTCATAATGATGACTTAACCTCTCATAATAATGACTTAGTATCTCATAATAATGACTTAACCTCTCATAATAATGACTTAACATCTCATAATGATGACTTAACATCTCATAATGATGACTTGACCTCTCATAATGATGACTTGACCTCTCATAATAATGACTTAACATCTCATAATAATGACTTAGTATCTCATAATAATGACTTAGTATCTCATAATAATGACTTAGTATCTCATAATAATGACTTAACATCTCATAATGATGACTTAGTATCTCATAATAATGACTTAACATCTCATAATAATGACTTAGTATCTCATAATAATGACTTAGTATCTCATAATAATGACTTAACATCTCATAATGATGACTTAGTATCTCATAATAATGACTTAACATCTCATAATAATGACTTAGTATCTCATAATGACTTAACATCTCATAATAATGACTTAACCTCTCATAATAATGACTTAACATCTCATAATAACGACTTAGTATCTCATAATAATGACTTAACCTCTCATAATAATGACTTAGTATCTCATAATAATGACTTGACCTCTCATAATAATGACTTAACATCTCATAATAATGACTTAGTATCTCATAATAATGACTTAGTATCTCATAATAATGACTTAACCTCTCATAATAATGACTTAGTATCTCATAATAATGACTTAACCTCTCATAATAATGACTTAGTATCTCATAATAATGACTTAACATCTCATAATAATGACTTAACATCTCATAATAATGACTTAGTATCTCATAATAAATGGTAAATGGACTGCATTTATATAGCGCTTTCACAGACCTATGGCCACCAAAGCACTTTACAATTCTTGCCTCACATTCACACACACATTCATTCATTCATACACCGACGGCGACGTCAGCCATACAAGGCGCCATCCAGCTCATCGGGAGCAGCTGGGGTTAGGTGTCTTGCTCATGGACACCTCGACACTTGGTCAGGTGGAACCGGGGATTGAACCACCAACCTTCCGGTTAGTAGACAACCCACATGAACCACTGAACCACTGCCGCCACGCCATAATAAGGACTTAGTATCTCATAATAATGACTTAACATCTCATAATAATGACTTAGTATCTCATAATAATGACTTAGTATCTCATAATAATGACTTAACATCTCATAATGACTTAACATCTCATAATAATGACTTAACCTCTCATAATAATGACTTAACATCTCATAATAATGACTTAGTATCTCATAATAATGACTTAACCTCTCATAATAATGACTTAGTATCTCATAATAATGACTTAACCTCTCATAATAATGCCTTAACCTCTCATAATAATGACTTAACATCTCATAATAATGACTTAACCTCTCATAATAATGACTTAGTATCTCATAATAATGACTTAACCTCTCATAATAATGACTTAGTATCTCATAATAATGACTTAACCTCTCATAATAATGCCTTAACCTCTCATAATAATGACTTAGTATCTCATAATAATGACTTAGTATCTCATAATAATGACTTAGTATCTCATAATGACTTAACATCTCATAATAATGACTTAACCTCTCATAATAATGACTTAACATCTCATAATAATGACTTAGTATCTCATAATAATGACTTAGTATCTCATAATGACTTAACATCTCATAATAATGACTTAACCTCTCATAATAATGACTTAACATCTCATAATAATGACTTAGTATCTCATAATAATGACTTAACCTCTCATAATAATGACTTAGTATCTCATAATAATGACTTAACCTCTCATAATAATGCCTTAACCTCTCATAATAATGACTTAACCTCTCATAATAATGACTTAACATCTCATAATAATGACTTAGTATCTCATAATAATGACTTAACCTCTCATAATAATGACTTAGTATCTCATAATAATGACTTAACCTCTCATAATAATGCCTTAACCTCTCATAATAATGACTTAACATCTCATAATAATGACTTAGTATCTCATAATAATGACTTAGTATCTCATAATAATGACTTAGTATCTCATAATAATGACTTAGTATCTCATAATGACTTAACATCTCATAATAATGACTTAACCTCTCATAATAATGACTTAACATCTCATAATAATGACTTAGTATCTCATAATAATGACTTAGTATCTCATAATAATGACTTAACCTCTCATAATAATGACTTAGTTTCTCATAATAATGACTTGACCTCTCATAATAATGACTTAACATCTCATAATGACTTAGTATCTCATAATAATGACTTAACCTCTCATAATAATGACTTAACCTCTCATAATAATGACTTAGTATCTCATAATAATGACTTAACCTCTCATAATAATGACTTAACATCTCATAATGATGACTTAACCTCTCATAATAATGACTTAGTATCTCATAATAATGACTTAACCTCTCATAATAATGACTTAACATCTCATAATGATGACTTAACATCTCATAATGATGACTTGACCTCTCATAATGATGACTTGACCTCTCATAATAATGACTTAACATCTCATAATAATGACTTAGTATCTCATAATAATGACTTAGTATCTCATAATAATGACTTAGTATCTCATAATAATGACTTAACATCTCATAATGATGACTTAGTATCTCATAATAATGACTTAACATCTCATAATAATGACTTAGTATCTCATAATAATGACTTAGTATCTCATAATAATGACTTAACATCTCATAATGATGACTTAGTATCTCATAATAATGACTTAACATCTCATAATAATGACTTAGTATCTCATAATGACTTAACATCTCATAATAATGACTTAACCTCTCATAATAATGACTTAACATCTCATAATAACGACTTAGTATCTCATAATAATGACTTAACCTCTCATAATAATGACTTAGTATCTCATAATAATGACTTGACCTCTCATAATAATGACTTAACATCTCATAATAATGACTTAGTATCTCATAATAATGACTTAGTATCTCATAATAATGACTTAACCTCTCATAATAATGACTTAGTATCTCATAATAATGACTTGACCTCTCATAATAATGACTTAACATCTCATAATGACTTAGTATCTCATAATAATGACTTAACCTCTCATAATAATGACTTAACATCTCATAATGATGACTTAACCTCTCATAATAATGACTTAGTATCTCATAATAATGACTTAACCTCTCATAATAATGACTTAACATCTCATAATGATGACTTAACATCTCATAATGATGACTTGACCTCTCATAATGATGACTTGACCTCTCATAATAATGACTTAACATCTCATAATAATGACTTAGTATCTCATAATAATGACTTAGTATCTCATAATAATGACTTAGTATCTCATAATAATGACTTAACATCTCATAATGATGACTTAGTATCTCATAATAATGACTTAACATCTCATAATAATGACTTAGTATCTCATAATAATGACTTAGTATCTCATAATAATGACTTAACATCTCATAATGATGACTTAGTATCTCATAATAATGACTTAACATCTCATAATAATGACTTAGTATCTCATAATGACTTAACATCTCATAATAATGACTTAACCTCTCATAATAATGACTTAACATCTCATAATAACGACTTAGTATCTCATAATAATGACTTAACCTCTCATAATAATGACTTAGTATCTCATAATAATGACTTGACCTCTCATAATAATGACTTAACATCTCATAATAATGACTTAGTATCTCATAATAATGACTTAGTATCTCATAATAATGACTTAACCTCTCATAATAATGACTTAGTATCTCATAATAATGACTTAACCTCTCATAATAATGACTTAGTATCTCATAATAATGACTTAACATCTCATAATAATGACTTAACATCTCATAATAATGACTTAGTATCTCATAATAAATGGTAAATGGACTGCATTTATATAGCGCTTTCACAGACCTATGGCCACCAAAGCACTTTACAATTCTTGCCTCACATTCACACACACACATTCATTCATTCATACACCGACGGCGACGTCAGCCATACAAGGCGCCATCCAGCTCATCGGGAGCAGCTGGGGTTAGGTGTCTTGCTCATGGACACCTCGACACTTGGTCAGGTGGAACGGGGATTGAACCACCAACCTTCCGGTTAGTAGACAACCCACATGAACCACTGAACCACTGCCGCCACGCCATAATAAGGACTTAGTATCTCATAATAATGACTTAACATCTTTAACTTAATCAAAACAATTTTTTTTTTTTTTTTAGAAACTTTTCTGATAATAATGACTTAACATCTCATAATAATGACTTAGCATCTTTAACTTAATCAAAACAATTTTTTTTTTTTTATTAAGTTAAAGATGTTAAGTCATTATTATGAGAAAGTTTCTCATTATTATGACTTACGGAATTTTTTTTTCTCAACAGTGACGGGAACTGGCTTCCATAAAAGTGACAACATTGATTCAACCTACTGTGTGAGTTTTGGGCAGGACTATCGGTTTGACCATCCAATGACAAATAAGGGAGAGTGTTCAGGTAACCTGTTTGAAACAGTCATTATTTTTGCATTATTTCTGCTTTAAAGGGATCGTTCACCAAAAAAAATCTTTAACTCACCCTCAAGTTGTTCCAAACCTGTATGGATTTCTTTCTTTTTTTATAAGATATTTTGAAAAATGATGGTAACCACACTGATGGTAGCCATGGACTTCCTTAGTATGTTTGCAAGTCAGTGCTTACCGTCAACTGACCCGATGGACAAAATCAAGTCAATAATGAATTTATTCGGGGCATTTATGTGCGCTCAGCCCATTAATATGATCATTGAAAAAAAGTGAAATCGTGACGTGTTTGGTCGTCAAGGTGACCCACCATCGAAAATTGTGCTCTGCATTTTTAACATTTCCCAAGTGCAGACACACAGCAGTGCAGTGAGTACACACACACACACACCACACAACATTAAACCACACACAGAAAGGGGCAGCTAGCAGGACCAGCGACCGGGGAGCCAATTTTGGGGGTTTAGGTGCCTTGCTTGGGCACTTTTAGTCGTGGTATTGAGGTGGAGATGAAGTTTGAGTTTTGTCACAATTTCCACATTCAATTCTGCCGGCGTGGAATCGAAACCCGCAACCTTCTGATTACAAAACCCTTCCCCTCACCATTAGGCCCACGACTAACTTGAATGCAATAGGAATCCCCATGAGAAAAGAGAGTGCAAAGTCCTACGCCAGCTGAGAAACCTTCGTGACATTATAATTTAGCCAAAAATATATACTAGGTGAGAGGTGATAAGCCAGTATTATTTTATAACAGTCTTTTTGTACCTTAAACAAGGTCATAAAAATTGTGCTGAATTTCTTATGATGGCTGTTTTTTTTTTCCCCCTTTTTTTGTTTCCTGTTTTTTTCCATTCAAGGTTGTGATGAGTTTGTGCAGATGTAAAGAGACTGTGTATCAGTGGAGCACTTTCTCATTTTCACCTGCGGCTTAACGGAAATCCATCATAAAAGCGGCTCTACTGTTTTTATAACATCTTCATTGATTCGTCTTCCTCTCTCTCTCTCTCTCTCTCTCTCTGAGTACTTTGTGTGTCTTCCAAAAGCAGCGAACATCTGCTTTCTCTGTCAGTGCACACACCACCCCCTCACTGGCTGAGAGAGTGATTCATATAGCCGAGCCCACACACACACACACACACACACACACACACAGACTTCCACACAATGAAGAGGTGACAGCAGCAGTGCGCACTACTTCCGGCTGCCATCAGGGGGCACTCCTGCATTTCACACGCACTGACCTGCAATACAATCCTAATCATGAATGCCTGCAAAACAAACAGTGCATTTGATACAACTAACATGAATCAAAGAAACACCTGGAGCTGCGACACATGTCAGAGGGATCACGCTTCGTATTAACCCACGCGCTTTACTGACAGCCTTGATCCCCAACAAATCCAAAATCTGTCAGATGTTTATATAGTACATAGGCTTAAAGGTGCACTCGTTCATTTTTTTCCTCATTACAAAGTTGTATTCAAAAATGAATTAAAAGTGCTTTTGAAAATGATGTACACATTCCAGTCACATCAGTAGCCTTATAAAAGCTATTTTATTTGACACATAGCTGGTTGCGGTTATGATGAGACCAGCCGAAAGCTACTCAGCTTATCACTAATTCTCCTATTATTGGATACGTTCACTCGTGGAATGAATTACAAATGGGTACCCACAAATCGTGCATTTATGCAATAGCAGTGTTGGGAGAAAGTTACTTTTCAAAGTAAGGCTTTATAATTTTGTGTTACTCCCTAAAATAGTAACTAATTGTGTTACAAAGTTACTTTTTATGGAAAGTAATTTGCAGGGTTGAGGAGTAACGAAATACAAGTAACTAAGTTACGTATTTAAATTACACAATTTGAGTAGCTGTATTTCATCACAGTTACATTTTAAATGGGTGGTAATCAGATTACAGTTACATCTGAAAAGTATTTTAGATTACCAAAGTGATTACTTTGAATTTGAATGTCATTTAAACAGCAATTGGTGATTCTCTGACTCTGACAGTCTGAAAAAGTGCAGTTAAGTAACAGTTATGTTTTGTGATAGTTGTTTGTAAGTCATTTTATAATTCACTCGTCACTGCAACTTTTTCTCACAATTAGTTTTTTTCCCTTCACAATTGTGAGTTTGCATTTCACAATTCTGAATTCTTTTTCTAGCAATACTATTTTTTTTCTTGCAATTGTGAATTTAGTATGAGTTTATATCTCATAAAACTGACTTTTCTCAATATTACGAGTTTATATCTCATAATTCTTACTTTATAACTCGCAATAGCAACTTTATATCATGCAATTCTGAGGGAAAAAGTCAGAATTGTGAGATAAAAACTTGCAATTACCTGTTTTGTGTTTGTTCCACACTTATTAGTATTCTAAAGTATTTAGATTAAGTTTCTAAACATGAGTAATATAACGAAATACGTTACAAATTACTTTTTAAAGCATGTATTTTGTAATCTGTAGTGAAATACATTTTAAAAGTAACCTACCCAGCCCTGGTAATGCGTTACATTACTTTTGCATACCTTTTCCTCACCTGTACTGGGCTTGCTTGCTTGTTTTTTAATAACCAAAAAAGGTGTCAGTCAATAGGAAAACAAAGTAACTTGTCTTTCTTTTTTGAAATGATATCTCAGATACTTTGATTTACTTAAAGTGTAATCTGATCACGTAACTTGTCACTTGTAATGCATTACCCAAACATTGGGCATCAGTAACTCTCTCTCTCTCTCTGTCCATAAACACAAGCTCCATCACTTGTTTGTGTGTGTGCAGTGTTTTCTCATCTCTAATCAAGCTTTCTGAGAAAACATTATAAAGATAATATTATGGAGTGCATTTTATGCTGTTTAATGGGACAGATGTAAGGCTTAATCCTGAATGGGAATTGTCTTTATTAGTAAACAAAGACTCTACTATCATATAAACACTGGAGATAAATGGAATATATGGAAGCATCACTAATACCCCATCTATGTTTGAGTGACGTGATGCGATAAAACTATAAAGTCCGTTTTAAAGCCTCATTGCATTATTTTATCTCTGGAGGTGGCCAAGTAGCAGAATTGTTGGTTGCAGTTGGATTTCCTATTACTGGTTGATATCGAGCTTGCAGATGGGAAGTATCGCTGATACTATAATATTATAATACGTAATCCTATTTTGAAAACAAATTACTTTTTCTTGTAAAAAACCTTCCAGGAAATTGTTAGTATATAAATGTATATATTCTACCATAATGTATTTGTATGTGTTACTCTATAAAATGTATTGTGATATGATACAAAAAGGCCCAGTTTCACAGACAAGGTTTAGATTAAGCCAGGATTAGGCCTTAGTTCAATTAGTACATTTAAGCAGCTTTTATAAACATTTTTTTTTTTTTACAACATTTAGACATTACTGGTGTTTATCTTGAGACAAAACAATGGTATTGAAACATTATTTTAATATGTCAGTTTAAGATGCTTTCAGTTAAAACAGCTCAAAGGTGCATTTTAGTCTGGGACTAGACGTAAACCTTGTCTGTGAAACTGGCCAATACAGTCTTATGTGCAAAGCTGCTGATTATGATAGTAAAAATCCGATTACACCAAGTATGTTTAGTCAAATGTGGGAAATTTAACTTGTCTATCAATATACCCGATCAAATGTATGATATATCATAACGGTTTATAATTATTTATATATATATATATATATATATATATATATATATAAAATATATTCAGATGTACATTTATAAATTCAGACTTCTTACTGTATGTACATCTATTTACAATTTATATTGATCCCTAATATATCTGCTGAAAGATGTCTATTTACTGGGGTTGTATAATTTATCGAACGATACGAAAAATACTTTGAACTTGAACACAATTATCGCTTAAATGTGATTCCTAGTGCGATTATGAAATCGCAAGGGCTGTGATTATTTTTTATGCGCAGCTTGTCAGTGAAGTGCGGCTCCAAATGCTGATCCATCTGAAAGCACTGCGAGTTTGCGTCACTTATAATGTACATTTGAAAAAGCAACGCACGTTAAACATCTTTCCAGACATGAGAAGCATTTATTAACATCTTGTCCAACAAAAGACAAAATTATCAACATGTTTTTACTCCAAAATCACTTCATAACGACAGTTGAGCATCCTTCTGTGAGGCTTCTTACACAGAATAAGGCAGTCGTGTGTTTATTAGTCGTGTTTAATCAAAGCGTTTCAATCTTGTTCATTGAGATACAGCGATATGATGCCTGTTATCTTTTTCTGCTGCAAGGACATATTTTGGGTTTCTGCGCAAGAGCGCCCTCTGGCTTTCAGATAGCGAAACATTTACCACTGATCACAGAGCCGTGCATTAAAGGTACAGTATGTAGAATTTTTATATTAAAAAATCCAAAAACCACTTGCCCAGTGTTATATATTTTGTTAAACTGTGTACTTACATTATCCTAAATGTTTCCAAGAATTTGTAAATTCAGAGAAAATCACAATTTTAAATAGTGGGCCGCCCCTGTCTTTTCACTTCACATTGCGCCAGTAAATGATGTAATATCCCTGGGCTCACTGTAACCATGGAAATAAAACGAGGATCAATATCAGCGCGGGGTTTCCAAGATGGCGAGAAAATTGTTTACGACAAACTTTGACTTGACAGAGACGGCGTTCTTGCACGCTATTAGACAAGATCAGCAAATGTAGGCTATAAGACTAATGAATGTTATATAGCTCAACACGACAAAGTGTTAGAAAATCGTCAGTATGATAATCTAATGTTGATCTAGCTTACTGTTAAGTCTATTACAGCCAAGAAACTAATACTAAACATTACAACTTTCAACAAACTCAAATACAGTTTAGTATGATAGTGTAATGTTAGACCAGGTGCGTTACCTCACAGTTTTAATTCATCCAATAAACTGACCTGTATGAGGAGTATTTCAGCACTTGTGAGTAGTTCGGTAGAATGAAATGTCCTAATTTCCTTATATCCCCCGGGACTCTCGTGTGCCACTGATATCTGTCTCTCATTAGTAATTGCGTCCGCGATTCTCATCCACGCCCTGCTTCATTAAAGCTGTTAAAAACATGCATTCACTAATCCATAAACATTATTTCCCCATGAATATTATTAGATCCATCTGCATGACGACAAGTTCCATAATCCCATATTCACTGTGTCATCAATCTACACCTTTGTTATTGTTTTGAATTGTCTAGCGCCCCCTAGTGTCGAAAAACTACGGATTGTACCTTTAAATAATCGCAGCCTTCGCCAAAATCGCTTTGCGGTTTAATCACAATAAATCATGCAGCCTTACATTTACAAAATGTTTTTGAAGAATTGATCATTGTAGCCAATCTCAGACATATTTGTTGAGCGTGTGAACACAACGGCCAATCAGAGGCGTTTAAAAAGTGCTAGAAGGAAATGCTGGTACCGTGACATTTTTAAAATCCGGTACCGAAGTTGGTACTTTTGACAACACTAGCACACAGTGGTTTTGAGAATCACATCCTGAGGTCTGTGTGTAATTGATGTTTTAGTACGAAATGGGGAAGTCTTTTTAAGTTGTGTTAACCACAAGCTTTATTTCACTCACAAGTCCAAAACCACTACTCTAAAAACCCATTAGAAGTTCCTGTGGGAACCCATGGAGAACTAGCCTTCCGTGTCTGAACAGCTCGACGCACACAGTGTAACACCCCATCTGCATTGCGAGCAAATAATGTGGCTTGTCCAGACTAGAGCGCTCTGGTTATAATCAACAAAACTTTTTCGACTGCAAATGTGATTATATCAGGAACTTATAGTGTAAAAGTCTTTCATAAATGAGGTGTGTGTAACTGTGAGGATGATGTGTTGCATCTCGCCCCAACCCTCTTTTCGTCTGTCAGCCTGTCACCTTCTCTTTCTCTTTCTCCCCTTTGAAGAGCATTTAGAATCAGATGCACAGATATATAACACAGATGAGCAGAATTTAGTTGTTTACAGGTAAAAACTGTGACTTACAGCTGATACATCTCTGAATCTTAAGGCCCTGTTTACAGGTATTAAGATGGGTTTTGGTCAGATCACAAGCAGACGAGGGAGACGCATTCCCGTTTACACCTGGTGTTTTAATCCATCTCTTTTGTCTACTTTCAACCACTTCTTGCCTTATTTCTTCAAGGAAAGGGGTCTAAATTTATGGGCTTTTTCAGATCTTTCAATCCAATGGACGAATTTACATTTTAATTTACATATTAAAATGTAATTTACATATTTTAATTTTATTTTATTTTCAAATTTCATATGAACAATGGAAAAACATACGGAGAGCAGCAGCTTTCCTTTTCGCTCCTGATAGCCGAGAGACCACACAGAACAAAAGTGTTATAAATCAAGAATGGTGAGAAATCTTTGTGCTTGGTATTTTCAAACCAAACTTAAGTTTTGAGCCACTTAAGTTTAAATCTGTTCATAATGTTTACGCATTAGTTCAGTAAGTGGATCAGGTGGTCTTTTGTGCCAAACACATGTGACCACACGAGAGTTTACACAACGAAAGCAATCCGGTCGGATGCAAGTGGTCAAAAGAGGCCAATCTCAAAACTTTTTGGACCCTCTATTTAGCATCGTCCACTTGTGATGCGATTGACCAAAACGCATATACCAGGTGTAAACAGAGCATTGGAGAACACTTCAATCCCACAATACACATAGGAAAGGCTCCATTACAATCAATCCGTCTCAACTGCATATAGTAGTTCCATGTGTTTTATGCATTGTCCTAAGTTGTAGTAACTTAATTATCATCATCTCTATAGTCATATTAGTGTATTTATAGCTATGTTTAAGAATTTGTCATGGCTTTAATGTCATTTCGACACATGCCTGGTTTTAAAATGAACCTCTCCTTATGCCTCAATTAATGGTGAATAGAATGTTACCATCATATGTCTATACAGTATGTAATGGCCACATATAAAACTCCTGAATATATTTTAAGATTCTATCCTGTGAACTTCACAAACTTTGGCATATCCAGGGACTTGTTGTTCTCTGCTATGGGTCATCTGACACACAATCTGAGCGGATCCGGTCCGTGCTGCTGAATCATAAATGCCCCGGAGATGCCAGAGTGATGCCAGATAAAGTTTGCTTCTAAATGTAGCAGCAGTGGCACATTTTACTGACCGCAAGTACAGCAATTTGACAGATACAACTTTGCGCATAGACTTTGATGCTATTACAGCAATTTCTGGTGCTTTAGTACTATTTATATACTATTACAATATTTATTAAAATCATGATTTAGCTTTTATTTTAGAGATCTGCTGTCCTCGTGGTAAAGGTCATCTGTGTCTTGAGTTTTGAGTCCTCGGGTCGAGGAGCGCCATACATCCCGAAGCTATGAAACGCCGATCTGCCTGCACAACACGGCTTTTTCAATCTGTGACTAAGCTTTATTCCTGATAGGAATCTCCAGGCAGTTTAAGTAGCTCTTCAACTAGTCTTACAGAGCCATAAAACACACAACCAAGCTTGTTTGTTTTGTTGGATAGGTTCATTATAGAAGAGACTTGAAATATTAAAAACCTGTAAATAGAGTTGTACTACTGCATATTGCAGCGCAAATGCTTGAGAATGAGTAAATCACAGTTCATTAATGTAGATGTTTTGTTGTACATGTGGCGGAAAAAGTTGTGTTTACAAACTGTTTCATCTGCGTAGTAGTAGCTTTTAAGATATATATGCTAATTCCTGCAAGAGTTACATTATGACACAATTTGAGACATGATGATGCATGAAATCGAGGTTGCGAGCTAGAATGTTGTTTACGTACTCGTATGTATGATTCGAGCCTTAATTTCCAAACGGTAACGGCCCACAACAGCAGACTGCATGCAAAACCTGCAGACTAATGCTTAATTAAAGAAGACTGTAATTCATTTTCTTCCATATGAACTGAGCTGCTACAGATGGTCATTTGTGCTGTATGAGTTCACTGGCACAGTCATCTCTTTGCTGGATTCATAAATTATTGGTGTTTGTTAAAAAAACTGGAAATTTCTTATGTCATACCAGCCTAGTTTCCACCAAAAAGTAATGACTCTGATATCTTTGCATTTTAGCATGTGTTTGAGTGACCCAGAGTATGGAAGTATATGTAAATATATCATAATATATTTCATTCAAGTACTGCAAGGCTCTCTGATCATTTTATGCATTGCGTGGCCAAATATAGCATGCAAACAGACAAAATTGAACATGGAAGTGTGTCGCACGCAATGAAATGCGATGATAATGTGAATTTATTACGGAATTTCTAATGAAAACTACAACCAAATAATGTGTAAAGCCACTGCTGGCGAAGACTTCCAAAGATAACCAAGGCTTATGCAATTGCTGAATTCTCTGAATCAAAGGATATACAGTACTACCCTGAATCCTCTGAAACAAGTTGTAAATGTGAGTGGAGTGATGTTTTGGTGGTTTAGCAGAGTGTCCATCCTGCTAAAAAGCCAAAGGTTGGTTGTGTAACTCAACCAGCAAGGCTTCCTTGGTCATTAGCAGCTTTATCAGCAAGACAATGCTGATTGAAACAACCTTACTTACTAGATTTTGCTGCTAAACAAACGGAATGTTCACTCTTTCACAGTCTAGACCAGCTCAAAACACAGAATTCTTGACATTTTTGCAGATTTATTAAAAAAGAAAAACTGAAATCTCACGTGGTCCTAAGTATTCAGACCCTTTGCTCAGTATTTAGTAGAAGCACCTTTTGATCTAATACAGCCATGAGTCTTTTTGGGGAAAGATGCAACAAGTTTTTCACACCTGGATTTGGGGATCCTCTGCCATTCCTCCTTGTAGATCCTCTCCAGTTCTGTCAGGTTGGATGGTAAACGTTGGTGGACAGTCATTTTTAGGTCTCTCCAGAGATGTTCAATTGGATTTAAGTCAGGGCTCTGGCTGGGCCATTCAAGAACAGTCACGGAGTTGTTGTGAAGCCAGTCCTTCGTTATTTTAGCTGTGTGCTTAGGGTCATTGTCTTGTTGGAAGGTAAACCTTCGGCCCAGTCTGAGGTCCTGAGCACTCTGGAGAAAGTTTTCGTCCAGGATATCCCTGTACTTGGGAGCATTCATCTTTCCCTCGATTGTAACCAGTCGTCCTGTCCCTGCTGCTGAAAAACACCCCCACAGCATGATGCTGCTACCACCATGCTTCACTGTTGGGACTGTATTGGACAGGTGATGAGCAGTGCCTGATTTTCTACACACATACCGCTTAGAATTAAGGCCAAAAAGTTCTATCTCGGTTTCATCAAACCAGAGAATCTTATTTCTCACCATCTTGGAGTCCTTCAGGTGTTTTTTTTAGCAAACTTCATGCGGGCTTTCGTGTGTCTTGCACTGAAGAGAGGCTTCCGTCGGGCCACTCTGCCATAAAGCCCTGACTGGTGGAGGGCTGCAGTGATGGTTGACTTTCAACAACTTTCTCTCATCTCCCAACTTCATCTCTGGAGCTCAGCCACAGTGATCTTTGGGTTCTTCTTTACCTCTCTTATCAAGGCTCTTCTCTTCTCTTCAAGGGTTCTGGTTGTCTCAAACGTCTTCCATTCCAGATCTGCGCCTTGCCCCAATTCTGTCTCTGAGCTCTTCAGGCAGTTCCTTTGACCTCATGATTCTCATTTGCTCTGACATGCACTGTGAGCTACAAGGTCTTATATAGACAGGTGTGTGGCTTTTCTAATCAAGTCCAATCAGTATAATCAAACACTGCTGGACTCATATGAAGGTGTAGAACCATCTCAAGGATGATCAGAAGAAATGGACAGCACCTGAGTTAAATATATGAGTGTCACCACAAAGGGTCTGAATACTTAGGACCATGTGATATTTCAGTTTTTCTTTTTTAATAAATCTGCAAAAATGTCAAGAATTCTGTGTTTTTATGTAAACATGGGGTGCTGTGTGTACATTAATGAGGAAAAAAAATTAACTTAAATGATTTTGGCAAATGGCTGCAATACAACAAAGAGTGAAAAATTTAAGGGGTCTGAATACTTTCCATACCCACTGTATATCGCACACCCTTAGCTTCAACACTAATCAAGGTCTGAAGGATTACCAAGAAGCTACAGGCAGTTGAGTTCTCATCAGGGTTGGAGCAAAACTCTGCAGGACTATGGCTCTCCACGACCAGAGTTCGCCCCTGATCTAGACCAACACCAAACTAGCACTAATGAATGTGAATTCATGCTGTTTTATTTCAGCACAGCAGAAGCTTCTGAGCTACTGGAGTGTGTTAATATTGAGGACGGTCCATGTTGAAGCTCTTTTTAACATGTCCCACAAGCCCTTTCTGACCTCTCCCGCTGAGAACGGCATGAGAAAAAGGCCAGTTGGACTCTCTCTTCGATCAGTACATGTCATTGATGAATTGACAAAAACGCCTCCGGCGTCTGACAGTGGACAGCTGATCAATACTGAGAATATGTGATGGACAAATGGAAAAGTACAGGAGCAGCTAATAACTGTCACACAGGAGATCTAACTGTAGCTCTTTGCCATCAAGAGGATGTAAATTAATGTCAATAAAGTGATTTTTGTCTGTTGTCGTCACTGCATCAATTTCTCTGAGACTAATGTTTTGTTTTTTAAATTAGTTTAATTTTTCTTAACCACCCAGCTTTCCCCCACTTTAACTGAAAATTAAGGATTTTTCTTATATTTTACATTTTATAAATCTAATTTATTTTCTGATAATGTTCACATTGAAGTTACAAATGACTGTCACTCCCGTAAATCCTGTTCTGTACAAACTAAGTTTGTTTATTTTCAGGAGTCCTGCAACATAACTCTCCCAGAAAAAAATCAGGAGCCAAATCCGAACAAATATGGAAAGATGTAGGTATGTGTGTTGACTTAGTTATTCCCAGCAGCCCTGTGATTCTTGAGTAACTTGAGCAACTTTGCAGTCTTGACTCTTGAGAGAACACAGTGTTTCTCAGTAAAATAAAGAATAACTTTACATTATACTTTACTTTTATACTTTCTTGTGAGATAGTCAACAGAACCACAGTCAAGAAGTCTTAAGTCATATTATGAGAAATGAAGTCACAATTGTAAATTGTAATATTTCACATTACTATTTTACTGTGTTTTCCATATTTTCTAAAGCTGCAGTGCGTAACTTTTATGGGTTCAAAGTTTGTTGTAAGCTCTCGCCATCTTGAAAATGCCATGCCGATGTTGATCCTCGTTTTATTTCGCCTTTTGTCCCAAAGTTTGCTTGCCATGGTTCATAATGTTTGAACGAATCAACAACAGTGTGCCGCTAGACGATACGCAGCTGTCCGTGTCTGTTGCCATGGTTACTATGCAGTACAAGCGGAAACCAGGAATAACGCAGATATTATGTCATTGACAGGCAACAAGGGAGGGATGGGGCACTATTTAAAATTGTGAATCTCTCTAAATTTACAAATTCTTGGAAAGATTTATGATAATGTAAGTACACAGCTGAACGAAATATATAACACTGTGAAAGTGGTTTTTGGATGTTTTAATATAAAAATCTTTAAATCCTTTAATTCTGATGCAGAAATGCACTTCCATTAAAAGTAGAAGTTTAATAACTTGTTTCAGAGTACTAAAATTGCTTCGGTCAAAACTACCATGGACCTGTTAGAGTGCTTTCGTACTAAAGAAAGCTCTGATAGATGGGAATGTGTAAGATGCATTTGAAAAGATCAGTCAGTTTGAAATGAAGCAGGAAAGTAGCAATTTGGTTTTCCAGAAGTCTGTTGCAGAAACATTTTCTCACCATTTTGCCACATAATCCCCTATGAAAAAGTTGAATTTGCAGCATTCTCTCTAGTGCATACACACCTTTAAATTGTTGCCATCTATGTTTCTTATTTACGGCTGCAAGACACTAAAAGATTGCTATTTTTATCATGACGTCAAGCAGTGTGAGTTCAGGGAGTCTGGTGCGTCTCCTTTATTTTGTTCACACTTATGGGATCCACTCCAAATTGCCTTGTTTTTTTTTTCATAATCTTATTTTATCACTTGCCTAGAAGTATAGTTCACCCAAAAATGAAAATTCTGTCATCATTAACTCACCCTTAAGTTCCAAACTGGTATGAGTTTCTCTCTTCTGAAGATATTTTGAAGAATGTCGGCAACCAAACAATTGATGGACCTATGGAAGTCATTTTTGGGTGCACTATCCCTTTAAGTGCACA
Source organism: Opsariichthys bidens (assembly GCA_037194245.1). Lineage (NCBI taxonomy): Eukaryota > Metazoa > Chordata > Actinopteri > Cypriniformes > Xenocyprididae > Opsariichthys > Opsariichthys bidens. The sequence continues at coordinate 25,423,154 of CM074283.1, forward strand.
AGCTCTTATTCACTCATTTGGGTGTTTTTGGAAGGCTTTGTGGTTTAAGTGGGCACTTCCGTGTGGTCTTTTTGGCAGTGCTTAAATTATGTCCCCCCAAACCTACACAGTTTAGCTTTACTGTTAAACACAAGCGTTTTGCAAGGTACGTGCAGACACTTCCGAGGGCCTGAAGCCTGAGGGTGGGCGGAACTTTGTATTTCAGGACATTTCTCTCTCTCGGAACAGGAGGAGTGATGAGTGAAAAGACAAAATTAGAGAAAAGCTGCAGGAACTGCAAAAAATCGCTGAGAGTGTCAACAAAGTCTCTGTTCGTAATCATATTTCACAGCATTGGCTAAGTTATTGATGGGAGTAGGAACACACATGCTGTTTACTGGGGGAGGAGAGACGCATTGGATTGCTGGCAGTAAAACTTTAAAAAACAGAGGAGAGTTATTCAACCATATGATCGCATGTGGGCTCTCTGTGGGCTCTCTTTTTCAAAAGATTCTGACAAAGAAACTGTCTATCTCTCCTCTCTCTCTCTCTCTTTCTCTCTCTCTCTCTCTCTCTCTCTCTCTCTCTCTCTCACACACACACACACACTTTCTCACACACACACACACACTCTCTCACACACACTTTCTCACACACACACACACGTTGTACTTGTTTTCCTTACATTGTGGGGACCAAATGTCCCCACAATGTAAGTAAAACCAGTAAATCTTGACATTGTGGGGACCTTTTGTTGGTCCCCGCAAGGAAACAAGCCTATAAATCATACAGAATTAGCTTTTTTGAAAATCTAAACTAGCAGAACATTTTCTGTGAGGTTTAAGTTTAGGGGTAGGGGGACAGAATATACAGTTTGTACAGTATAAAAACCATTACGCCTATGGAAAGTCCCCACAAAACACATAAACGCGCTCTCTCTCTCTCTCACACACACACACACACACACACTCTCTCTCTCTCTCTCTCTCTCTCTCTCTCTCTCTCTCTCTCTCTCTCTCTCTCTCTCTCTCTCTCTCTCTCTCTCTCTCTCACTCACTCACACACACACTCTCACTCTCTCTCTCTCACTCACTCTCACACACACACACACACACACACACACACAGAGGTTTGTTTTACTATATTAGTGAGGACATTCCATAGGTGTAATGATTTTTATACTGTACAAACTGTACATTGTCTAACCCTACTCCTAAACTTACCCATCACAGAAAACATTTTACATTTTTACATTTTTAATAAAATATTGTTTAGCATGTTTTTAAAGCTATTTTAAATATGAGGACTCATGACATGTCCTCATAAAACATGTTTACGTCATCACACACACTCACATCACACAGAGAGAGAGCTGGCATAATAGAGCACATAATTCCATCTGTTAGCATGCACAGCAGTGAAATTGAGAGCAATTTGGCAACCAGAAACATTTGAATTCTTGAAAAAGATATATAAACATACCTTGGCAGGGTTTTTTTTTTATCCCCTCTTCCTGTCATTTTGCATGGTTGCGTTGCTAAAATTATCTTTGTTAGGACACACCAGCAGTTGGAGGTGTTAAAGTGATGTGAATAAATATTGGAGGGACCGAGTGTGAATTTATTTACATGTGCTAAAATCAGGTGTTGTTAATCATACTCGCGCACACACTCAAACGAGGAAAGTAGATGGAGGAACAGATGCTGCGCGAGGAAACGAATCATAAAGATAGTAAGAGGAAAAAAATAAACGCCATGCCCTTTTCATCAGTCTAATTTCCTCACTGCTGTATTTTTGTACTTTTCTCCTTATGCTTCCATTACTTCACAGCGCTCACAATCAATTACCACCATTGCACTAACAGATTACTTTGATGTAAATACAATAGATTTTTACATCAGTGGTGAGTGGTATTTGCCTGTGAAAAGATTGGGTGTTAAAGGTGGTTTCTTATTGGTTTTTATTAAGCCTCTAGAGTCCAATATTTTGTGAATATTTTTATTCAGCAGGGATGCGTTCAAATGATCCAAAGTGAGAGTAAAGACATGTTACAAAATATATATTTCAAATTATTGGTGTTCTTTCGCTGTTCTTTTATTTGATCAGTTCCTCTCCTCATCAAAGTATCCTATGACTCCCAAAAAATATTAATCAGCACAGCTATTTTCAACATTGACAATAATAATAAATGTTCGTATCAGCATATTAGAATGATTTCCGTGACACTGAAGACTGGAGTAATGATGCTGAAAATTCTGCTGTGCATCACAAAAATAAATGACATTTTTAAAATAGATTCAAAAAGAAAACAGACGTGCTTTAATATTTCACATATAATAAATGAGCATGAGAGTTCTTTCAATCTTTTGAAAAACTCAAGCACTCTTTTTTTGCTCGTTTTATGAAGTGTTTACTTGTCTTGAAAACATTTTAAAAATCAAGTCATGTTTACTTAACTGAAACATGTTTGAAGGCTACATTCAATAATTAGTTTGCATTAATATTTCACTTTTGAAATAATTAAGTCCCGGTTTCACAGACAAGGCTTAGACTAAGCCAGGATTATGCTTTAATTCAATTAGGACATTTAAGTATTTATTTATTTATTTTTATAAATGTACCAATATAAAATGATTCTATTATTATAAAGTAACATTACTGGTGTTCATCTTGAGACAAAACAATGACAATGACATTTTAAGGTATGCTGCTTTCAGCTAAAACAGCTCAAACATGCATTTTAGCCTAAGACTAGCTTAAGCCTTGTCTGTGAAACCAGTGTAAGGTGGCAAGTTAGTTTCTGTTGCGATATTGAAATGGGTATCAAGAATATCGACTTTTGACAGTTTGGTACCATGACAACAACTCTACTTGCTTATGAATAATAGTACTAGTGATGTTTGCCTTTGCAAACGCCATTAATAGTCTGTCTTGTGAAAATGGGAAAGCCCAAAGTGCTGGCACAAACTCCCCGTTCAATTTGTCTGGCAAAGGAAATGCTGTGACAACACTTCATTTGAAATTATGTTTTGATATGCTTTGGACCAAAAATAAATCTATTTGTGTTCCCCCATGTTAACATGGTATAACAAGATCCTTTGATATTTCTAATCATGTTTTGGTACATCTCCTGTCATATCCTCTGCCACGTTTCTAATGCAACTGTGAGAGAACAACACTGACACAATAATATTAGCATGTTCTTGTGCTTCATGTGTCAGATTGAGCCCATGACCATCTATAAACATTTTTTGCATGATCGAATAGCTTATATATCCAATGTAGGCAGTGTTTTTCGTCTGAAATTGTGATGATATGGAGTCATTGTCTGTTTAGTTTGATGCATGTATGCTGCATGAATGTATACTTTAGTTTTATTGGCACAAATCATGTTTTTCTTGTGCAAGAATGTGAAGACGATTAGATACAGTATGTTTGATAAAGATTATCTGACATAAATTTAACCAATTATGAAAAGTAGTTGTAAACGCATCAAATGTCTTTTTGATGGTCTCGGCACATCAGATAATGGTCCGCAGTTTGTCCTACCACAGAGAGAATGATGTTTCAGGAAATTGACAGAATGTCTCATCAAAAAAAAAAAAAAAAAAAGGGTTTAAAAATGTTGGGTTTACGTAAAAAAAGCAGTGTCAACTGGTTTCACTCAACTATATTGAGTAATTTGTACAAGAAATTATCTAAAGTCATTTCAGGATGTTACCTATATATCATTTTAAATGATCAGAATACATCAGTGACAAGGGTTATAAAAATATTATTATTTTTTTTAAAGTGTTCCTGTGGCTCAATTTACCCCTGGTTATGGGTAAATTGCACCATCTGGGTGTAAACTGACCTTCTCACAGAATCTGAATCAAATCCCATGTGAAATTGTAAAGTTAATTTACCTCTTTTAAAAACTAATTTAATAATCAAATTTCCTTTAACAAATAGTCATATTTCTTTTTTTAAAGCAAACGTAAACAACATTAAATGAACCAAATACTTAAACCAGATGCGTAAAATTGAAATTGTACCAGTTTATACTTTGGAGATTTACTTTAACTACAGTGCCTTTTGGTGGTTTAGATTAAAATGATGGCTCAAATGACCCCCACAGCATTTGGCTCACTTTGCCCCATAGCTGCCATTTTGAACAAAACTAGTTAGCTTACCAATTCCGATTAATATTCAGCTAAATGATTTGCATGGTTTTATACACTGCTAAATCACTATGCATCATAAAGATTTTTAGACCTGGACAAATTTTACTGTTTTGCAAAAATTGTACTTTAACAAGCCAAAAACAATTTTTAAAGTAAATAGGTGCTTTCCACTCCTCCTTTTTTCACAGTCTGGCAAAAATGATGGCTTGTTCCAAAATATATGGTCATGTTATGATAAAAGTGGCAAGATAAAGGGGGTTTACCCACTGGCTCATCTTACCCCACAATATATATATGTATATGACCCACTCACAGCCAAGGTATTAATGCACTGTTTATTTTTATTTTTTTCACTCTCAAACCAGTACTTTGTAAATGACAGAATTGCAATTATTTTCAATGTGCATATTATCTGTGGATGCTATGGCAATTAAAAACTGCACTTCATGTGAAAAGATTGCATTCTCTAAACTTATCAGAGTAAATATGCTGCATATGAACAACATGAGCGGCCTGCAGTTTTGGGTTTCCCTAAGCAAGCTCCTTTATGCCGTGCACCACACTGGGACTGGGGCTAAATTTCACACACCTGGGTTTCTTTAACTATAAAGAGGGTTAGATGACTGCTAAACACAGCGCTGTGTCATCACAAGGCAACGGCACTCTGAGGAGACCATCTTAAAACCTTCTGATGTTATTGTCAAGAATCTTTCAAATGTAAATTCAAGGTCACACTTTTTTCCTCAAGCACACCTGTTGCTAGATTTCTCTGAAACTAATGAACCTCATATATTCACAGTACACTTACTGGAGAACATGATAGGCGGCAGCAGTCACAACACTACTGGTAAATATATTTATGTACGTTATTATTTTAATACTTCTGATTACCTTTTTCAATGCAGACATGCTGGAGTGGACTCGTGCATTGTCAAAACAAGTGAATAATATACATTAACAAATTCAAATATTTGTATATATATTCCATATTTTGCACATTCATTCAGAATTCAATTGATGCACGCTCACAGGTGGGCATATATCTTTTCTTTTACAGCGCCTTTAAATGTCTCTCATCCAATGAGAATATGGAGCTGAGCGATAAAGCTGAATCTAATGCCTTTTGCATCTGACTTCTAGCCTGCTGTTCGCTTCCACAGTTTGGGAACAGCGTGCCAAGCGGACCATGAACATCCCATACATCTAGATGTCAAACCCTCAAGCTGCCGAAGCCCTTGGGGAGGATGGATATTTCCGTGTGACGTGCAAGAGAGCGCTCATGTGCACAGTCACCAAGGCTCCCGCCACGAATGGAGACACACAGGCAGTCAACAATAAACATGTGGGTGTACTGGGAAGTGACAGAGTGCGACATCCACGCCAGACAGACAGATCGCACCTTTCTAGACTTTTTGTGTGTGTGTGCGTGTGTGTGAGAGAGAGAGAGAGAGTCGGCCGGAGAAAGGGACGGACTGTGGACTAATGATTAATGACATTTAGATTATTATTCAACTTCAGAGATGTCCCACCCCCTCAACACACTCCAGATGCGTGAGGAAAGATGAGGTGAAGATGATTTAACCCGTGTTCTCTGGGATTTTGGCGAATATGATGGATGGCATGGAAGATGCTCAGGGAGAGCGAAATGCATAAATCATACTTTGGCAACGGGTTTGACGCCATTGATTTATTCGTTTCAGAAAGAGTGTCATTAGGGGAGGAATTTGTCGCCTTCTATCTTTAAAGGCATAGTTCACTTTAAAATGGCAATCCTATCATCATGTATTCACCCTCACCCGTGTGACTTCCTTTCTTCTGGGAAGTACCAAAAGAGAGGTTTTGCAGGATATATATACAGTATATATTCAAACACAAGTGAATACTACAGATTATATAATAATAATAATAATAATTATAATTTATTATTTTTTTATTTTTACCACCATACTTTATTCCAGGTGATTGTCTCAGAAAGTTCACGAGCAAAAAGCAAAAATGGCAGAATTCAAATTGGATCCTGCACCAACCATTTGCTAACTGCCCTTAAGATGAATGATAATGCGTGTTTTCTCCAGGTATCAAAGAGTTAGTTCACCCAAAAATGAAAATTCTGTCATTAATTCCTGATCTTCATTCATCTTTGGAACACAAATTAAGATATTTTTGATGAAATCCAATGGCTCAGTGAGGCCTGCATTGCTAACAAGTTAATTAACACTTTCAGATGCCCAGAAAGACACTAAAACATATTTAAAACAGGTCATAAGAATACAGCGGTTCAACTTTAATTTTATAAAGTGATGAGAATACTTTTGTGCGCCAAAACCCCCCAAAATAACGACTTTATTCAACAATATGATAGGGATGGTCGCATTCAAAACACTGCTTTATGAAGATTTGATTTATGAATCTTTTGTTTTTGTTCGGAGCGCCAAAGATTTCAGTAAATGAGGCTTCATTAGGTCATAAGCGATTCGCAGCTTCGATGATTCACATGACTTTGGCTCTGAACCACTGATTCGAAACAAAAGATTCGTAAAGCTTAGACGCTTCATGAAGCTGTGGTTTGAATTCACCCTAGATATTGTTGAATAAAGTTATTTGGGGTTTTTTTTGCGCACAAAAAGTCTTCTCATTGCTTCATAACATTAAGGTTGAAACACTTTAGTCACATGAACTGTTTTGAAAATAGTTTTCAAACACCTTTCTGGGTGATTGAAAATTAACTTGCTTGGAATAGAGGAATCACTGAGCCATTGGACTTCATCAAAAATATCTTCATTTGTGTTCTGAAGATGAACGAAGTTCTTACAGGTGTAGAACGACATGAGGGTGAGGAATTAATGACAGAATTTTCATTTTTGGGTCAAATAACGCTTTAAAGATTTTAAAGTAACTTGTTTCTTACTCCACTGCCTTTTTTTAAGCATAAATCTAACAAAAATGTGAGGTTTGTCAGTGCCAGTGGGGAAAGAAAAATAAACTTAATTCAAGATTGATTTGCTTTTTGAGAACGGTATCTTGTTTTGAGAATGTTTCAATTTATTAACCGAACAAAAATACTTTATTTTTTTTTTTCAATGTGAATAGGATAATGGATTGCTTTCATATCAGCTGCATGGACAGTCTCTCCACTGACTCACTCTCCATCAGCGAGGCATTGGATTGATCAGAAACGCAGCTGTGATGCTTGACGGTGTATTTTTGAGCCATTTACATAAGGTAAACATTGACTAGTCGACTTCTTTTCTAGTACTACTAATGTCTAGTAAAACTAGTAAACATTAGCATTTGCGCAAGCCCAGTCACGCACACCAAAATACCAATTAGCAGGTTCCCTAGCTGGGCTGTATGTGTGGGTTTGGGTGCAGACAAGGTGTTTTGCTGATGTTTGAAATCATGTTGAGAGTGGGGAAGCACATGCTCATAATTAAAAAATAGACACCATTATGTCAGCTTTGCCTGCACCCTCGCATTCAATAAACCCAAATGCACATGTAAATGGTGGAGATGAGGAAGCCACATTTGATCATTATTTCCTTTCACTATTCCCCTGACTTTAATTCATTAAGGTATGGAATACAGAGCCTGCTGGGACTTCATATAGAGCTGAATTATAGCTGATTTCGGTGAGAAGAAAAGTGCATATGTGTGCACATGTGAGAGCGCTGTAGCACCTGAAGGTGTGTTGACCCTCGAGGCTAATTAAAGCCTGGAAACTACGGGAACTCCCGTGGCTTCAGAGAGCAGCTGGCATGAGCGACGACATGCACAAAGGAGATGCATAGGGTCTAAAAGAAGGCAGACTCACAGGGACGAATGAAATAAACATGCATACATGCACGGACATGCAAAGGGACCTGTAGTGTCCGTGCAAAGCGGTAAACTGGGGGATTGTAGGTGCTCACCTCACATATGCAGGTTGTGGGATCGCATGGGATTGGAAGGTGATTGAGTCAAAGATGATGAGGGCTGTTTTATAATGAGACAATGTGCTGATATTAGGGACGGACCGATATTAAAATTCCGGCTGATGAAGGGCTTGTATGAAAAAAAAAATCTTGTGACGAGCAGGGCGGGCGAGAGCCGTGAGGGAACGGCGTGAGGCCGCTGACATGATTGCTAATGAGCGTCAGCTGCTCGCTGCACCGGTCTCGTATCTCTCACGGAGGAGCTCCGGAAGCATAAAAGAGGAGCGACGATAGTGAAGGACGAGAGAGGACCAGGCCTGGATTTATGTTGTGTTTTTATTGTGTGGACGCAGTCGCCGTGAGGAACTGCCGCCCTTTTACTTTCGTTTTATTGTTTGTTTGTTTTATTTTTATTAAAGTTACGTTAAATGTTCGCCGGTTCCCGCCTCCTCCTTCCTGTTCTTACGAACAGTCTTACATTGTTTTTTTTTGTTGTTGTTTTTTTTTTTATTTTTTATTTTAACATTCAACATATCTTTTAATATCCAAAATAAACAAACAATAAAACGAAAGTAAAATGGCAGCAGTCTCCGTGACAAACAAAATAAAACACAAAATAAAATCCAGGCCATCGTCGCTCCACTTTTATGCTTCCGGAGCTCCTCCGTGAGAGATACGAGACCGGTGTAGCGAGCAGCTGACGCTCATTAGCAATCACATCACCGGCCTCACGCCGTTCCCTCACGGCTCTCGCCCACCCTGCTCGTCACAAATCTATACCGTTTTGTATAAAATAAAGTGTTCGCATTATACTTTTTCGGATGTTATCTTTCGTGTAGTGTGTAATATAGCTGTTTTTGAATGTAAAAGGTCTGTAAAGATCTAAGTGCAGAATAAATGGAGTTCTGAAATGGAGAACCAATGAAAATGAGTTGTCAGTAATTCCAGTTTTACTTCCTGTATAAACCTAGGCTTGGACTAAATCTGCATAATGCACGGATGTGTTCTTCATTGGCTGCCCGAGAACAGTGACGTCTGTTGGTATCAGTGTGTGTAAAAGTGCTGAGGAAGCTTCTGGAACTGAAATGAAGTAAGTAAGCGGTAGACCCATCACAACAGACTTGGCCGTCTGACCAAAAGGAGACTTGTAATATATATTATGAGAAAATTAAAGTGTGTTTTAATCTTCAATGCATGTAAACCTATCTGCAAAACAAACTTTTAAAAAAGCATAATTGGTATTTTATCAGAGTATGTGGAGACTTTGACTCATTTTCTTAAAACAATCTGCGAAAGGGAGCTTAATATTCAAATATCAGATGAAGAATGGAATATGGGCTGGAAAAATGCAAAGAACTTGATAGAGTGAGAGCTATTCAGCTCAAGATTCTTCATAGAGCTCATATCTCTCCCTCAGATTTAGGCTGATGTCTCTCCTTTTTGTTCTAAATAGAAAATCGAAATTGGCAATCTTACTCATTGTTCTGTAATAAGATTCTGGCTGGATGTTTCTGTAGAACTGAATAAAATACTGGGTGTTTCTTTGGTTCCAGATCCAGCGTCTTACCCACTGGGAATGTCTTCTCCTATATGCCTTGATAAGTACAAGATTAGGCTTTTCAATCTTATTTTCTGTGCCAGAAAATATAAAATTCTACAATGGATCTCAGATAGAACCCCCTCTATTAATATGTGGCATCAAACAATTCTTGAATATGTGTCACAGGTTTACCTGTCTTGTATATTGATATAAATTGTATAAAATTTGGGAACCTTTTCTGGCATATGTTAATGGTCACATTGCCTCCATCTTGACGAGAGGATTAAAGCTGCAATATGTAAGATTTTTGCAGTAAAATATCCAAAAACCAGTGTTATATATTTTGTTCAGTTGAGTACTTACAACCAACCAACTTACAACTTATACCCAAATCTTTCCAACTATTTGCTAATCGTGAGAAAATTGCAATTTTGTCCCAAGATTCCTTGCTCAAACTTGGCGTCATCAAGCTACGCCTTTGTTTTCTTATATTGTGTATTATCCCTAATATGAGGCAAAATGTAAAGAGTACCACTTCTACTATTTTTTTTTTTTCCCCCGGTGGTCCGAATGTGTTACATTTGTAAATTACAGGACATTATGAAAGCAAATTGCTTACAGCCAGCATTTTATGATAACTACTCTAACATTCTGGCCGCACCTGTAGAATATCAAGTTTTTGCCACATTACTTGTATAATGTGTGAACAGAATGGTGATAGTGCTGGCTAATTTGATATAATTATACATAAACTGATTTCAGAACTGTGCTATTTCTGGAAGATTTTAAAATAAAAATCATATTGTATGAAACTTGGGGCTTTTCCAACTCATGTGTACTGACATTTACAATATGCCTTTCAGTTCTGGTGTATGTGTGACCGTGTGAGAGAGAGAGCGTGTTGCATGCATGACCTCCTCTCTTCTGCCTCGGGTGACCCAGTCGGAAAATACATGAAGCATTTACATTCACCCGTGGTGATTACTGGTATTTATACCACAAGCATTGATTCCCACACACACACACACTCACTCCATAAAACATGCACTGACCGACACATAAACAGCCTAAATCTGCATACAGGCAAAGTTACTGTATGCCTTCATGATTTACTGTTATTTCAATATTTAAATGTTCTTATTTATTATTTTACTACTCATTCATTTAGATTTGCATGAAAACTCCCAACTTAGTTTTGGAGGAAAATGGCTTTAAGACATATAGATGTCCATGCATTCTAATAGGTAGGCATGAACACAAATGACTCCAACTGCAGGCACATTATGGAAAATTATGGGTGTTATGGGATATGAAGATGCAGTCTATTATGAGAAACTTCATGATCTCAAAGTGTCGTGCATCCAGATGGGCCAAAACAAGCAGCAGAATGTTCTGTGGCAGATGGTCATGTGGTCAGTTTTCTCCCCGAATGCCAAGCAAGAGACTGTGGTGTGATTTACACACTCTGAAGAGTATCAATGAAGTACAAAACAGGAAGGTAAAGGTAAAGATGGAAAGATGGTTGTATATCCACACTGGATTTTTGCTGCTTGGTCATTTCGGTCAATTAAAAAGAGCTAATTTGATACAATTCTTCGAGTTAATTTTATTCCATACGATCCGTGTAAATTTAATTATTCCATTAGCTTTGGGACTAAATGAATAATTTTGTTGGAAATTAGTGTGGAGACCAGATATGAGTGGCACATGCTTCAATATATTGAGCAGTGATGCTTACAGTATGTACAGTTTTAGGGGAAAAAAAAAATCCATCGTGTTCTATACAGAACCCTAGGGTTCTTAACTCAATTTTAAAGAACACTTTCTGCCAAAAAATGCTGTCAGATTTCCTTCCATTCACTGCCTTTGTAACTGAAATGTTGACGCTTCAAAAACTTCCCGAAAATCAAACATATTCATTCTCAGGATATGAAATCTTGATATCAACTATTCAATTCTTGATATCAGGAATTACATTTCAACTAGCAAAACGTCACCATAGGCTGCCATACAAATTCAATCAGTTGAAATTCATGATATCAGCAATTGAATTGAGACTAGTAAAAATATACATTTTTAATATCTGAGAATATATTTCTGTTCATATTCATGATATCAGAAACTAAAATGATCACTAGTGACCACCAAATTATTGATATAAAAAATTAACACTGTTGCTAGCAACTTAATTTTTGTTATCAAGAATATTTACAGTAGTAAAAAAGTAATTAATGATTTGTGATTTAAAATTTATGATTTTTACTAGTAAGAATTGTATTTCTGATATATAAAATTGGAAATTCAACTAGTAAGAAATCAATTCTTGATATCAACAATAGAATTCGAATGGCCGCCTGTGGTGACACTTCACTAGTGAAAATACAATGACCAGATATCAAGAATTTTTACTAAAGGAAGTGTAATTCTTGTTGCCAAAAAATTAGCATTTAACTAGTGAAAATTGAATTGTTGATATCAAGAATTAACGTTGTTACTAGTGGAAATGTAATTCCTGATTTCACCAATTAAATTGTTGATATCAAGAATTAACGTTGTTACTAGTGGAAATGTAATTCCTGATTTCAACAATTGAATTGTTGATATCAAGAATTCATATCCTGAGAATGAATGAAAGTCAAAATGGCTTGCCATACAAACATTTGATTTGAGCTTCCGGAAGAGCTTTCTTCTTGTGCGTTATTCAGTTAGGTTGAGCTTCTGCTTATGTTCGCTGTTCAATGTTTACATGCGAGTGAAAGCCTAAATGAAATCACAAGTAATTCTCTTCAGAAAATCTCTTTATGACCTTTTTAAAGGGTCAACGTGGTAGTTGCGTAGGGATGAAGGGACAGAATTCGCTCCGATTTCATTAAAAAGATCTTCATTTGTGTTCTGAAGATGACCAAAAGATGAGGGTGAGTAATTAATGACAGAAGTTTTTTTTTTTTTTTTTTAACTATCACTTTAAAATTCTGTACAGAACCTTTTCTTCTATGAGTGACAGATGACTTGTTTGAATTGAGGAGTCTGTCCCCATTCCATTCCCTCTTCGTATTGTTTCCTGTCAATTCTCCATACTCTCCAATAGATTACAGCACTAATCCCTCCCCTCCAGCAACCTGTCAATCACATGAGGTTGCAGCAATTAGCAAAGGTCCTAATCAATTCTTGATGGACAAAGTCAAATCCCATCATACATTTTTTCTTGTTTGAAAAAAAAACAACACTTACATTTTTTTTTAAAAAGTTGCAGATTTAACATGTTGTTGTTTGCCTGCTAAACCTCCATTGTAACATGCTTTACTGTAAATTGTCTGTTCTGTAAATTTACTGTATTTCCATGCTCTGTTTTAGACTACTGTTCAGAAGTCTGGGGTCAGTAAGATTTTTTTGTAATAAGAAAAAAAAAAATGTTTCAAATAGATTTCTATCATCAGAGAATCCTCACCATATCCTGTTTTCAACATGAAATAATAATAAGAAATGTTTATTGAGCAGCGAATCAGCATATTAGAATAAATTCTGATGTGACACTGGAGTAATGATGCTGAAAATTCAGCTTTGATCACAGGAATAAATTACATTTTATAATATATATATATATATATATAATAATAGTGAACAGGTGTTAGTAATTGTAATAATATTTCCAAATATATTTTTTACGCTCTTTTTACTATATCAAATAAATGCAGCCTTTGTCAGCATGAGACTTAATTCAAAAACAATATAATACAAAAAAAAATAAAAAATCAATATATTATTGCACCCTTATATGTAAAAGAGCTCTTTAAATCACAGGAAAATAAAATTTTGGGGAGATCTATTCCTACAAAATGTTAATTAAATTGCTCGGGGAAAGTTTTCTTTAAACAGTTGCATTTTTTGAGTGATTAAATGATGTTGCTCTTTCATATTCTTTTATTGTCACACAGAGCATCATCATTTTATTGTGTTCCCAGAGCATCAAAAAGACTTGTGCACATGTGTTGTGTGAAAATAAAGATGTCATGAACCCTCTACAGCAGATAATGTTAGTCAAACACGTCTGCCCACAACATGCCAAACATCAACGCTCAATAAATTAGCAGCCAGCTGCCTGCGAAGTGCCACAGGAAAACGAGTAACAAAATCTTCATATCAGCGAATGCTTCTTCGACACGTCTTTGTTACCCCAGAAACATCAAGAGCAGAAAAGCCTCTCAAAGCAAACCTGACACCACACCTACCTTCAAAAGGAATATCTAATCAGCGCAGCATGTAGACTGCCATTTGCCTCCCATCTTTCCTCCTCGCACACCCACTCACGATCCCCCTCGGTTTTAGTGTGAGTGTTTCTCTACATAATTCGTTCTCTTTCCAATCAAACATTTCTTTCTCTCGCTCTTTAAATATTTATCACAGAGCCCACAAGGACGGTGTCAGAGGTGTCATTGCACACTCTGGATCAAATCAACATTCATTTTCCATTCAGGCCTGTTGAGAAACACCCTGGCTGGGAGAGAATTGAGGTCCCGCAGAGCCAAGTGCAGTGGGAGTCCGTTCGGAGACACATTGGGTATGTGAACGGGCCCCTCGGCTCGACTGCCTGTGCACGCGCCGGCCCTTTAAGAGCCGAACGCTTTGCGCCGCAGCCGCCGTCCCCAGAGATGACGGGCTGTAATCCTCCTAAACAAATAGACTCTGGGAAGAGAGTGAGAGGAAGAGAGGACAGGGCACGGCACATCTGTCACTTGTCTGTGGCAAATCCCTCACATTGAGATCCAGTGAGGGATCACTGGTTATATAGAGGGATATACAGCATAAGGACAGGGATGTGGAGATGCTGTTTCTGCTTGGAACTATTTCACGGTTTACGATATGCTCAGGTCAAACTGGTTCACTGAATGTCCGACACCATGTCTGTTTCACGACAAATATATATTTTTTTGCTATAGTTTACCTGAAAATGAATGTCCTGTCATTGTTTACTCACCCTCAAACCCTTAAGAGATGTTTTGGAGTTTCTCAGAGCGCCTCTTTTCTATATGGGCATATAGATTCAAAAAGCTCCAAAAAAGTAATTCATTCAACACAAGACAAACATCTAGATTATTCAAAATATCAAGGTATAGTTCACCTCAAAATGAAAATTATCCCATCATTTAATCACCCTCAAGCCCTCCTAAGTGTATATGACTTTCTTCTTTCAGACAAAAACAATCAGAGTTATATTAAAAATATCCTGGCTCTTCCAAGCTTTATAATGATAGTGAATGGGGCTCGAGATTTTGAAGCCCAAAAAAAGCGCATACATCCATCATAAAAGTAATCCACATGCCTCCAGGGGGTTAATAAAGGCCTTCTCAAGCGACGGGATGGGATTTTGTTAGAAAAATATCCATATTTAAAACTTTATAAACTATTATAACTGGCTTCCGGCTGTCCACAAGTCGAGTTCTGGCGGAAGAGTGACCTCTGACCCCACGCATTACATAGGATGTAGGAGTAGAGTAAGCTTAGGTGAGAGTAGACGCCTCTCATGGTTCAGACAAATAGGGCTGGGCAACAAACTCATGCTCCTCTTCTCTTCTCTTGAAATCCTCCGACATTTTTCTTTAAAAATTCGTGGTCAGTGTTTTGTTTCGCTCTATCCTCTGCGCTTCCGTGTTCGTCAATACATCATGCGTACAGCCAGGGCTGGGTAGGTTACTTTTATAATGTATTTCACTACAGATTACAAAATACATGCTTTAAAAAGTAATTATGCAACGTATTTCGTTACATTACTCAAGTTTAGTAACTTAATCTAAATACTTTAGAATACTTTGGAATACTAATAAGTGTGGAACAAACACAAAAAAGGTCATTGCAAGTTTTTATCTCTCAATTCTGACTTTTTCCCTCAGACTTGCGTGATATAAAGTTGCAATTGTGAGTTATAAAGTCAGAATTATGAGATATAAACTGACAATATTGAGGAAAGTCAGAATAATGGCATTTAACTCATATACTAAATTCACAATTGCAAGAAAAAAAAGTCAGTATTGCAAGTTTTAAATCTCCCAATTCTGACTTTATAACTTGCAACTGTGAGTTTAAATCTCGCAATTCTGAGAAAAAGAAGTCAGAATTGTGAAATGCAAACTCACAATTGTGAGGGGGAAAAACAAATTGTGAGAAAAAGTTGCAGTGACCTTTTTTACAATTATAAAATGACTCACAAACAACTATCACAAAACATGAAAACAGTCGAAAACATGAAACTTAACTCCATTTTTTCAGACTGTCAGAGTTAGAGAATCACCGATTGCTGTTTAAATGACATTAAAATTCAAAGTAATCACTTTGGTAATCTAAAATACTTTTCAGATGTAACTGTAATCTGATCTTTAATACGTAACCAAGTTACTTGTATTTTGTTACTTCCCAATCTACAGCTGTAACTAGAAGCTAGTTATTTTTATACCTTATAAAGTTTTAAATATGGATATTTTTCTTTCAAAAACATCGCTTCACTCACAAAAGCACTGAACTATTTTTCTAAATATTTTCGTCCCACCCAATATTCCCATCACTTACATTTTGCAAGCAAACACAAAGTTTCAATTTTTTCCCATCACCATGACCCTTTTGTAGCTCCGTATAGGGTCTCCATATGAACTAATCCATAAATGTTTATTGACAATCTGCAGCTGTTGATTTCTACAGACAATAAAAATGAACAGGAAAAGTGCAGTTACACACTTCCCAGTAATTAAATGTGAGGAGATTCCTGCGGGAGGGTTTTCAGTAAACTGCCCTTGAACGTCTTTCTTCCACTAACAGAAATGTAGTACGCCTCAATATTCCTGTGCGTTCTGTGGTAAATCGTCAGTATGCCACAGCTGCTCTATATAATACATTGAAAATTATTTTTCCAATAACAAGTGTGACCTACATCCGAGTTCAATCCGTTCTTAAATTACCTGGTATATTACACCCACTGACACCATATGAATGTTTGCAATTTAGGTGTACCCGCTACTTCATTGATTGTTATGAATGACTACATAGACATGAATATTTGCTTGTGGCAAATCCATAATCTGCCAGCTGATCTGTTCCACGTGCGTGCATTTTCCTCTCCTGATAGTTAAAGGTCAGCAGGGGCTATCATGCAATTTTTGAGGCATCTTCCATGCGAAGGTCTTTCGGTTTACAAATGAAAAGTGTTTGCTTAAATTCACTATAAAATCAAAATGGACAGTTTTTATTCTTATTTTTTTAAATGGACTATTACCATATTTATTACATCGGTTTTTTTATTTGTGTGCTCTCATAAACAAAATAACTTCCCCTCCCCCTTGCAGCCTCATCTCTTCTTCACTCTGATGATGTGTTTACTGGCACGAGGGCGGGGCAACCTGTCACTCACATTAGCTTGACCAATAACAAACCACAACCATCCAATCAATTCCTGATGAACAAAATCAAGTCCCGCCCTACATTTTTTCTTGATTGAGAAGCCTTTTCTGTCAGATATACATCACAATAGGGAAGAAAAGAATATCGCAACTTGCCGACTTTAAAGGTAGGGTAGGCAATTTTTTTTTTTTTTTTTATTCTGGTTGAAACTTTTCACATCCTGATAGCAATCGATAATAGAAGTGGTCTAAACTTCAAATCAGTGGTTCGGAGCGACAAAGTCACGTGATTTCAGTAAACGAGGCTTCGTCACGTCATAAGTGATTCGCAATTTCAATAGTTTACGTGACTTTGGCAGTTTGATTCGTGAACCGAAACAATTAATTTGTAAAACTTGTTTTGAAATCGTCCATCATTAGATATTGTTGAAAAGTCGTTATTTAGTTGTTTTTTTTGGCGTACAAAAAGTATTCTCATCGCTTTATAATATTCAGGTTGAACCACTGTACTCACATGAACTAATTTAAATACACTGTTAAAAAATTACTGTAAATTTTACAGTATAATACTGGCAGTAGGGTTGCCAGCCAGTTACTGTAAATTTTACAGTAGTGTTACTGTAATTTAATTGACAGAATTTTCCTGTATTCTCTGATTACAGTAAATAACTGTATTTTTTTTTTAAATGATGAAGGGTCAATTTACAGCAATATTCTGTAAATTTGAGTCAAACCCCAGAATGCATTGCAGTTTACAGCAATATGCTGTATTATTAAAAAACAGCCAGCGGCTGTAAAATAATGCTGCAATTTTTACAGCAATTCATTACAGTGTTGATCTTTTGACATAAGAGGTCTTTGTAATTTTACAGTTGTGTTACTGTAATTTAATTGACAGAATTTCACTGTATTCTCTAATTACAGTAAATAACTGTATTTGTTAAAATTATGAAGGGTCAAATTACTGCAATATTCTGTAAATTTGAGTCAAACCCCAGAATGCATTGCAGTTTACAGCAATATGCTGTATTATTAAAAAAAAAACAGCCAGCGGCTGTAAAATAATGCTGTAATTTTTTACAGCAATTCATTACAGTGTATGTTTTTTTTCTGGACATTGAAAGTGTTCATTCTCTTGCTGGCAAAAGAGGAATCACTGAACCATCGCATTTCATCATAAATATCTTCATTTGTGTTCTGAAGATGAACGAAGATCTTACGGGTGTAGAACGACACGAGGGTGAGGAATTAATGACAGAGTTTTCCTTTTTTTGGTGAACTAACCCTTTAACACTCTCTCTTGTGAAGCTTTGCTCAATCTGCTCTGGCTGTGCTTGACCTGCGCATTCATGTGTTTTGGACGAGGTGTGGCTCATGATTTCAAAGCTAGCTTGCTATAGCTACCCCCTCCAAAACTGCCTACCCTACCTTTAAAATGAACACTTCACGTAGCGGCCAAGCAAAACAAAGCTCCTAATAATAATGAGTTTTAAAAAATGGGTAAATGATCTTAAATATTACCAAAAGTACACAGTCAGGCCCCGATCACTGAACGCGTTTTTTTTTGCAGTGAGAGGCGGTTTTTGGAATTGTTTTCTATGGCAGTGAGCGTTCTGCGCGCTGTTTATGCACATTTTTGCTGGAGCACTCGGAGCATCTGAAGTCAAAAAAAAAAATCAACTCTGAGTAGAAAAGCGCATGACGTCATTCACGTTTTTTCCATTGTCCAATCGAATGTATGGAGAGATGGCTTTCCGTCGTGCTGACAAATGTTTACAGTTCTTTGGACACTTCTAAGATGGAGCCCTTTGCTTGTAATGTACTTTTTTAAAGTTTCTGCTAATATGACAGTTTTACAACAAACCAAAGAGTGCTCTACACTGACAGGACAGCTGATTCAGTGGTTGCCTAGAAACATAAATAACAGCAGCACACTGCTCTTTTTCTCTAAAATCAACAAGAAAGGATAGTGCGGTGCACCTCGTGTTTTCAGAGCTGAAAAACACGTTCAGTGTGATCGGGGCTTTTTAATGGTTGCTACATCCCTGGTTTTCTCTGGCATGGATCTAGATAAGACCCTTTTTTTTTCATTTGCATAAATTATCTCAGGGAAAGTTGAGAGTTCTTCTAAAGCAGAACTTTTGAGCAAAGACAATTTCCACAAAATGTGTACTTTTGAGCAAAGCACACAGTGAAATGTTTGAACCAGAGCTCTGATTCATCTGCATGAATTTTGTGGCTCCATTTGTAGACAGTAAAACACCGTGCTGTCAGAGAAGGGGTGAGGGAGCAATTTTCTTAAGTATTCACTAGTGCCACTTTACAACAAGAGCCCAAAATCAGTCCCTGATTATCCTTTGTAAGGATTGCAGGACCATTACAAGTATGAGAGTTGACAGTGTTTGTTCTGTTTCAAGTCTTCCTCACAGACCTTAGACGATTCTCACAACTGGTGGTCATCTCATAAAACTAAGAATAATATTTGACTTTAATTTTTCCAACACAAATTTTCCAGTATATGCATATAGCGTTGTGACCAGGGCTGGGTGGGTTACTTTTAAAATGTATTTCACTACAGATTACAAAATACATGCTTTAAAAAGTCATTTGTAACGTATTTCGTTACATTACTCAAGTTTAGTAACTTCATCTAAATACTTTAGAATACTTTGGAATACTAATAAGTGTGGAACAAACACAAAAAAGGTCATTGCAAAAATTGTTAAAAGTTTTTATCTCACAATTCTGACTTTTTCCCACAGAATTGTGTGATATAAAGTTGCAATTGGGAGTTATAAAGTCAAAATTATGAGATATAAACTCACAATATTGAGAAAGGTCAAAATTATGAGATATAAACTCACAAACTGAATTCACAATTGCAAGAAAAAAAGTCAGTATTGCAAGTTTAAATCTCCTAATTCTGACTTTATAACTTGCAATTGTGAGTTTAAATCTCACAATTCTGAGAAAAAGACGTCAGAATTGTGAAATGCAAACAAATTGTGAGAAAAAAATGCAGTGACCTTTTTTACAATTATAAAATGACTCACAAACAACTATCACAAAACATGAAAACAGTCGTGGATCATAAGGTCATGACAGGACAGTTAAGTTGACAGTTGGGCAATTTTTTTTTTTTATAAATTCAGTCATTTTGTCTTTTTTCAGGACAGTACTAAATAAAAATAACAAAATTTGTATGATCTCTCTTAAAAGTATTAAAATGTTGATGAAACGTAACTCTGCTTTTTCAGACTGTCAGAGTCAGAGAATCACCAATTGCTGTTTAAATGACATTAAAATTATACTTATAATTATACTTTTCAGATGTAACTGTAATCTGATTACCACCCATTTAAAATGTAACTAATGAAATACAGCTACTCAAATTTTGTATTTTAAATACGTAACTAAGTTACTTGTATTTCGTTACTCCCCAACCCTGGTTGTGACATATGGATCTTCAGGTAGAAAAGGTACAATGGGTAAGCCAAAAAATGCTAACAGGACTGTTTTACCAATATATTTTTGCAAACTTAATATAAAATGTTTTCTTAAAGGTGCAATGTGTAAATTTTTGGAGGATCTATTGACAGAAATGCAATATTATACACATAGCTATGTTTTCAGTGGTGTATAAAGACCTTACATAATGAACTGTGGTTTTTATTACCTTAGAATGAGCCATTTCTATTTAGCGAGGGTCCCCTTACATGCTATGTCACCATTTTGTGGCGATATGTTTCTACAGTGGCCGTAAAGGGACATTTACATTTATATTTAATCATTTAGCAGACGCTTTTATCCAAAGCGACTTACAAGTGAGGAAAACAAACAAGCGATTCTTCATGAATTGGCAAATAACACAGGAAGTGCTCACAATACAAGTTTCATACATTGCTCAGTACCATAAGCTAGAGTAGGAAGGGAAAAGGGAAGAAAAGGGTTTTTTTTTTTTTTTTTATGAGGGGATTAAGTGTTCACGGAAGAGATGAGTTTTCAGCTGTCTCTTGAATATTGCCAGGGATTCTGCTCTCCAGAGCGACATATTTGTCCTGTGTTGGCCACCGTAGCTGAAACATAAACTTTGGACTTTTAAAAATTAAAAAAAAAAAAGTAAAATGTCATGCAACCCAATTTAATTAAGTAATTCCTAGCAAAATAGGAGATTTAATAAAAAAAAAAAAAAAAAAAAAAAGATTTTATTTTTAAATTTTAAGTTTATTCATTTATGGAAAAGTGGACATAGATATTTGGTTTTTGGTTAACATTACGCAATAGCCAACGTAAGTTTAAGTCGCACTTTATATTGATAAAATTCACTTTAAAAATACAAGTTACATATAAGTTATGTATAAGCAACTTTGCAAGTGGCTGAACTTCACAACATGAAAAACAAAACGGTGTACTCTGAATAAGTTATACAAAGAAAGCCAGTCATGCTCCGACACTAGAACACTTCCATCCCATTTTAATCACTGTAGCTGCCACGGTGATTTTACACAGTTGCCTGTTTAAGGCATGCGGTTCAGTGAATGTGAGAAGAGTCGTGAACTCCTGCAAACAATCTACTTGTAATCAACAAAGCTGCTACTACACAACATGTCCCTTATTTACACCACTGCTCTTGGTTGATTATAATGGGAGCGTTCCTGTTTTGATGCTGCATTCGCTTACAAAACATATCAATAAGCAGGCCAGCGGTGCGACATTTAGCGAATCCAAAATAATTCCACATTAATAATGGTGCTTTTGCCTTTGGGCCTGATGAGTCTTTTGAGTGTACAGTGTTCTGTTTTTAACGTGCCATTGCTAACATAACAAGTACACATCTGTGTATCAGGCCCCTTATAGGCCTAGTTCATGAACGATTGGAATCGCTAAATTTATGTTTTTGCCCAAAGTTTCTTTTTCCAAAATAAAACTGCAAGTGGTAATTATAGCCTAATGGTTGCTACGCATGTCGACAGTTGCATAAACTGATAAGACAAGTCTGAAAAGTTAGTCATATAATTTCTTTCTTCAAGTACTTGGAAAAAAAAGAAAAGTCAGTTAAGGTAGATTGGTCTAATCTGAATCAGAAAAGTAACTGAGACTAGCCGTCTTAACACAGTGACTAACTTTATGCTGGTCCCTGATTTTTCACAAGCTCTTTATGTTGTGTATGACTTTATATGTATGTTTATCTGACAGGAAGATCGGGTTCATTTTTCTGTTTTAATTGTTTTTTGAATCTTTCAGTAAAATTAAATTGTCTTTGTGTGTGTGTGTGTGTGTGTGTGTGTGCGTTTTTGTGACATATCAGGACATAAATGTGTATAATGACATGGGTATGACACTGGTATTACAACTTCAAGGTGAAATATGAGGACATTTCATATGTCCCCACTTTTCAAACAGCTTTAAAAACATACTAAACAATGTTTAATTAAAAATGTAAAAATGCAGAATGTTTTCAGTGAGGGTTAAGTTTAGGGGTGGGGGTGGGGGGGGGCAGAATGTACAATTTGTACAGTATAAAAACCATTACGCCTATGGAATGTCCTCACTTTGATAGCAAAACGAACATGTGTGTGTGTGTGTGTAGTAATTTCATTCATTTCAGTGGAGTTGAATTAAATAGGCAATTGAGACAAATATAAATTACGAGAAACATGACTGATTTTTGTGAAAAGAATTATGATGAGTTCACATGCTATGGGAAATTAGTTAATTCCCACTTCTGAAGTCGTGATTACCAGCTCATCCCATTTAAGTTTTTTTCATGGGCAATTTTACTAAGGAAACTGGATGTAATGAAAAGGCGAGTCAGCGGAATGAAATCCAATCGCAGGCTTTATTATCAAAGAGGATGGTCAAACAGGCAATGGTCAGCAAACAGGTATGTCAGAGGAATGGTCGGTAAACAGGCAAAGATGTCAAGGCAGGCTGCAAATATCATAGTCCAAAGCAATAATGCAATAGGCAGGCAGAGAAACAATCACGAATGGTAAAACAGACAGGGTAATGACCGTGAAAAACAAGACAGGGATAATCGCTCAGAAATGAAAACGCAAGGAATTACAAGACTTCGCATGGGTGTGTTTGTGCAATGTGCTTATATAAGGCTGATTAATGTGCAGCAGCTGGCTGGGGTGATCTGAGATAATGCAAGGGCTTCTGGGAACTGTAGTGTGCATGTGTCTGAGTGGTTGTGTGATTCACTGTAACAGAGCTTCCCAAACTTAAGAGGGGTAAGGCCCCCCAAAAACATTGCAAAAAACCATACGCTGTTAAAAAATATATACCGACATTTACCTATATATACAGTTTGTTAGAATTTCATGTGAATTATGAGAACTGTGAGGTATACATTCTCTACAAATATATTTAAATCATAACACTAATCTTACATACTTTCAAAAAAATCTAATTTTAGAACAATTGGAATATTTTAATTATTTTGATATATTGATTTGGACTAGCTACGGCCCCCCTGCAATACCGCTACGGCCCACCGGGGGGCCGCGGCCCGCAGTTTGGGAAGCACTGCACTATAAGTTACAGAAATCAAACATGAAAACATGCCACACACACGAGACAACATTGTCAAAAGTTCTCAATTGTGGTTCAGTTCAAAGAGCAGGATTCGCCGAAAATTCGCTTGTGATATGTTTCTGAAAACGACGACAACAACAACAAAACCGAGTACGAGTTAGGTTGTAAATCTCTGCATTACCCTGCATTTCTGCAGCTTTCCAAATTTGCATAAGGTTCCAACTTCTTAAGTCTTCAAGTTCAATATTCAGAAGCGTCGTATTTCATTAATGACGAAGAGCGCAAGAAGTCTTGACGACAATCGCATTTACAAATGAGATCCATGTATAAATGTAAGTTTAAACCAAGTAAATGTGTTAAGTCGTTTAATAAATTAAATAGTATTAAAAATATTTAATTATTCTCATGAATTAAATCAATCTGTGAATGCCATTAATTAAATATCCTATGTACGTTTAAATGGTCACATAGGCCTGTTTATATTAAGGATTCAGTGTTCAAAAGGCATGTTTGCTAGAATTTCACTTAATCACATTGGCAATGCATTTAAGTTGACAAATGATGCATCTTTTCTTGTTGAAGCGCTGCATTTGCATTTCTTTCATTGATGATAGTGTTTAATGCATCACATATTTAATGCATTGATTTGGCTAAGCAAACGAGTTGTGTGCAGAATAATAACTGTAGTGCACCCATGGGGCGCTGAAGTCTGTTTCTAAAGGACAGATACAACTGCTGGTCAGACCTGAGTGCTTTCTAACTATAGCATTTTATCAGTGCTTTCTTTTCCAGCGAGCACTTGTTTGCTGTTCCCGGCATTGACTCTGAGCAATGGACTGCAAAGATCCCATTTTAAAAATAGAGGAAGAAAAAAGGTTTAAATGGAAAAGAAATCATTGTGACACATTAGTTAGTTTTTTACCGAATGCTTGCTGTGTTTGTGCCTTTTCTAGAAGCTTATTGGCTCTCGGAAGGAAAAAAAACAACAAACCTTATTGAAACAGAAGAAAAGCCTGACACCAGGCAGATGTTCACACAATCATGCGCTTCCATATGTTTGGAAGCAGTTATTTGTTTAGAATGTTGAAAGTTAAAAATTCTGGGACCACTTTGAAAATCAGGGATTCAAAATCTTACTTAAAAACAAATCATTAACCTGAAGTTAGAGCTGCAAGTAGTTTTTTGTCCACTAGAGGTTGCCTATTCAAAACAAAGGCATAGCTTGGTGACTCCAAGTTTGAGCGAGGAATCTTGGGACGTGTGGTCTTCACCTCGCAGGAAAAGATGTTCATGGATGCGATTATTAACGTTATGTAGTATGAAGCAGAGCAGGAGCGAGTGTTGTGGAGCTGAACGAGACGCTGGAGCGATTGATAATGAGAGACGAACGACACACGCCTCGAGAGCAGCGGGACTTTTATTATGCCACAGTCGCCGCCGCCGCTTCTCCGGTCGTGAGTCTGAGGTAACGCAGCTCTGTTCATCATATTATTTGAGTGTGTTGGAAATGATGTTATAACGTTACTCTTAGCGTTCACTCGCCGGATGCTGAGAGACACTCGTTCACACTGCAGTAAGAGAGATCCATATTACAATATCATATCAAAAGCTGGATCCTTGTGTTGATAAATGGCATACAATTAATTTTAAAATGTATTGTGCAATGGAGAAAATTCTGTATTACTGTTATCTGATTATACTCTGTTAGCTAATGTTACTTGACAAAATAGTATTTTTCTCTGACGCATGGTAAAGCATGGTACTCGCAAAAAATTAATTTGTTTTCTGTCTATGAATCTAAAGAACAGATACAACTGCTGGTCAGACCTGAGTGCATCAAAACAGATATTACCTTGTCTAATAAAATATGTGATCTTACATATTGCAGCTTTAAACAAAATGATATTATGACATTGATAGATATATGATATTTCAGATACTGCACTATTTGTTGGGTGACAAACTGAATATTAAAGGGGACCTATCACGCTGCCCTTTTACAATTTGTAATAGAAGTCTCTGGTGTCCCTAGAATGTGTCTGTGAAGTTTCAGCTCAAATTACCCCACAGATCATTTATTATAGCTTGTCAAATTTGGCCCTGTTTGGGTGTGAAGAAAATCACGCTGTTTTGTGTGTGTGTCCCTTTAAATGCAAATGAGCTGCTGCTTTCCAGAAGAGGGCGGAGCTTTAACAGCTCACGCTTCAGTTGCTCAACAACAACAAAGCTGGAGAATCTCACGCAGCCGAAATGAGGATTGTCAGTAATGGTTAACAGCCTTACATTGTTCAAACCGAAGTCTGACACTGATGGAGAGACTCAGGAAACTCAGGAAGAAGTTACAACTTTTAGAATGAAACTGGATGTTTCTATGAGGTTGCTGTTGTTGTTGAGGTTTTGTTGTGTATTCTCAGGGGCAAAGTTTACGGGGTTTGTGATGTCACTAAACCAGGAAGAACCTCCTTGTAGTCCCGAGCAGCCATTTGTTGTAGTCCTTAAAAAGTGATTTCAGTAAAAAAAAAAAAAAAAAATCTCCCTTTGCATTAAGCTTTGTAACTTTGCAAATGCTGTTTGCTCAAACATTACACACTAAATGAAGTTTAAAAAGTAAAATCATAATCAAGGACCCCTTTAAGACATTCTCAAATAATAATAATAAAAAAATTGCTAGTCTCATAATAATTTTTATGACAAAAATTGTATTACGGATATAATAATAATGAAAAAAAGATGCATTTTCACAGTGATCTCTGCCTTTTGGACCCGTAAGTATCTCTGTACAGTTGAGACACAACCGGTAGTTTATGTCTGCTGTGGATTATTTCATTGATAGGCTTACATCTGCAGATAGTGTATGATACTTTTAATCTCTTGAATTGGCTTTCTTGTCTTTGCTGTGTAATACTTTTACTGTTTGCTGTTGACCTAAATGTGCCAGGAGCTAATTGAAAATGAATGTTTTGAAAATGCTCGATGAGGTAAACAGATTTTAAATCAGTTTACCTCATCAAGCGCAATAAAACGAAAACACGAAAGACAGATATTTCTTTATTTGCAGTAACTGGATTAACTGGAGCACCATGGAAGCTGGATAAGTATTTTTGTTTTTGCAAAAATATGAAGAATGTCAGTATGCAGATTGTCGGGAACATTTCCTTTAAACAATTTGTATTGTTTGCAAAATTGGCAGGCTTGTTCTTCCTACCCACTGAGTAACGATCTTACTCATATAAACCACCGGAAGATTTGCCTGCTTGGCAAACTGTAATTATTTGCTTGGATTATTCTTAGCGCATATTGTTTTCCAAACAATTTAAGTTCATTTGGCCCTCCCTGTCCAGAAATAGAGGAGCAGCTTTGACTGGCTTTGGGACCAGATCACGCAGGGTGACTGAAGGTAAAAGCAGCTTCAAGGAAAGTTCACAATGTTACGGATTATACGGATAATCCTCCGGAATCATCCAAACAGGGAGGCAGATTTGATAAACGAACATCAACCCAGAAAGCACTTAAGGACAAACTTGTCGATCTCACAGTTCAAAGTGAATGTGATCTATTCTCACACCACCAACTGTTGGGCCAGTTAGATGTTTTCCAGAAGAGATTAGCTAGAGGATATGATAGGGAATGGGGATTACGGAATATAGTATCATTAACACTGAAACAGTGATACGGATATACAGTGGAATAGTGAGTGAATGGCCTTAAACGTAGCGTGACGTCTGTGTGTGAGGTTAAAAGGAAAGCTCGAGGGGGAAATCACTTTTTCTTTTTTTTTTCCTTTTTAAAAAAAGATGAGCTCTGGGCGATCTTTCATTAGGAACATGGCCGCTGCGTGATTTAATCTGGATTTAATCTCCGGCGCATATGGTCTCCTCCATCAAGGACAACATGGAGAAAGATGGCAGGGCAACCATCAGCATGTGTGAATCTTCTAAAGATGACACACATGTGCGTTATTTTGCTTTTATACTTTATATCTCCATTGAATTTATAGTTATATCTCCATTGAAAAAAACAAAAAACAAAAATGGTATAGGATTTACAAAGTTTTGCAAATAGGATTGCTAGTTAATTTTACAAAGAAACACATTGAAATATTGAAGTAGAAAGACTGAAATATTTTCTTTTACAACATACTCAATCAATTTCTTTGTTTTAATTCATTTTAGTGAATCAACTCATAATCATAATTCAGAATCTTAATTGAACTCTTTTTGAGGTATTTTTTCATATTTTCCTTCTTCTTAAATATAGGTACATATTGGTTGCATTGGTGTATATAAGAATGTGAGGCAAAATACCCTATAGAGTGTTGCAGGTATGACGTCAAAACCCATTAAAATTCATCACCGGTTCCCTATGGTGGGGTGGCGTGTGGAAAACATAACTGGGTGATACTTTGACGATTGTTTTACAACATAAACCGCACCAATGTCTCTTTAAGGCAAGTCATTTCACTCGGTGGCCATCTTTGAAACATCTGGCAGCTATTTCAGTCGAGCAAGTACAGCTCGTATCTCTTTGAATGGGGAAACGAGCTGTTTATCAAGCTACGATTAAATTTTATATTTGAAATCAACAATACAATCTGACAACAACCGTCTCATAAATTTGGTTTCTAAATGCTCAAATCATGACAAAAAAATGGTACTTATTCTGTGCCCACAAGCAAGTGCGCATTCAAAAGCGATTATAATACCCTGCATATTGAAAGCGGCTCCCTGATGCCCGGAAATTATATACAATATAATTACCCAACTACTGTATATAATTCGAAAGCATTGAAATATATTTTTCCCTCCTTTAGGGGCTCTGTAGAATGTGTTATTTCTTTTCTGAATAAGGTATGAAATCAACATTGGAGCACATGTATGTTAGCTTTGAGGTCATTTACAGGAGTTAGTGTACTCCCATACATTGACAGTCCACTTTTACAAATATGCAAATGTCTTCCAATACAGAGCAAAGAAAATGGACCCTTAGATGTGATTTAATCAGTTATTTAAATACCATTTATTCATTTAGTGAAAAAAATGCCTTTGTTTAGGTCAGACCAAACAATGTTCCCTCGTAGCAGTTAAGAGCAAATATAATATCCAAATCAAAATGCAGTAAAATATTGAGATTTTTGGTAATTTTTTAGCTGTACAACCATATTAAGAGTTGATTGTGTCCAATACTGTACGTGTAAGATTAATGACAAAAAATAATCAAATTTTGCTCGGTTGAGAAACGTTAATTTCACATTCTATATTAGAGATAAATTGATCAGGTGAGAAAGAGAGACAATAGAACATGATTTACGCCAAGTCATTTCTCATTGTCTAATTGCATGTAACAGTTTTTCTTTCAGGCAGTTACTATTCCACCTTGTTTTACTGGCAGAGAGACGACTATATAATAACCAGTTCAAATAATTCATGTATTATTGGCTATTGGTCATTGACTAGATTCACAATGATTCAGAGCAGAATCAATACACTAAATTATCAGGTCAGAAAAACAAAATAGCAGCTTTCTTCACTAGAGTGAAATTCATCTGATGTGTAATTCGAGAAATCCTGTCATTTGTTAGACTGTTTATGCCAAATCAGCTTGATGTTGTGTCCCATGGCATTTTATAAAACACGGAGGAGGTTTTCATTACTTTGATGCGATTACACAAATTCTTAATGGAAAAAAAAAAAACTTCTGTCTCAGACAGAAGCTGGCTAAAGTTGGCGCTAGCAATAAAGCGTGAGCATTAAAGCAGCTTGAAACTTTGCTTTCAGACTGTTGTATTATAGAACCGGCAGTTGTTTTAATGTTCACCGGCACACAACTACACTGGCAGTAAAAGGGTTGCTGAAAATGTCAAAGGTGGACTGTTGCGCTGTGAAATGAGCGAGATTCAGGTTAGCATTGCAATCAGCACCAGTAAGGACGTCTGCAAGAGCATCATTGATCCTGTTGTTGCTCAGGCTCTTGTTTCAATTAACTGCCTTGCAAAGAGCTACACATCTATTTTATGTGTTTGTGCCCTGTAATGACTGTTTCAGTGTTCTAGGGTGCTTAGTGCAATGTGATCTCATGAGGAGACGTGCGTATTTTTACTTATAGTGTGGTTCTACCACGCGTACATTTACTAACGTTTTGATTAACGCACAAACGTACAATATTGGTGTATTAATAGCACTAAAACGCAAAATACTCGTGAATTGACAGCAATAAAACGTAAATTATTTCCAAGTGTGAAAGTGTACTGTGTATATACACTCACCTAAAGGATTATTAGGAACACCTGTTCAATTTCTCATTAATGCAATAATCTAATCAACCAATCACATGGCAGTTGCTTCAATGTATTTAGGGATGTGGTCCTGGTCAAGACAATCTCCTGAACTCCAAACTGAATGTCAGAATGGGAAAGAAAGGTGATTTAAGCAATTTTTAGCGTGGCATGGTTGTTGGTGCCAGACGTGCCGGTCTGAGTATTTCACAATCTGCTCAGTTACTGGGATTTTTATGAACAACCATTTTTAGGGTTTACAAAGAATGGTGTGAAGAGGGAAAAACATCCAGTAGGCGAAAATGCCTTGTTGATGCTAGAGGTCAGAGGAGAATGGGCCGACTGATTCAAGTTGATAGAAGAGCAACTTTGACTGAAATAACCACTCGTTCCAACCGAGGTATGCTGCAAAGCATTTGTGAAGCCACAACACGCACACCCTTGAGGCTGATGGGCTACAACAGCAGAAGACCCCACCGGGTACCACTCGTCTCCACTACAAATAGGAAAAAGAGGCTACAATATGCACAAGCTCACCAAAATCGGACAGTTGAAGACTGAAAAAATGTTGCCTGGTCTGATGAGTCTTGATTTCTGTTGAGACATTCAGATGGTAGACTCAGAATTTGGCGTAAACAGAATGAGAACATGGATCCATCATGCCTTGTTACCACTGTGCAGGCTGGTTGTGGTGGTGTAATGGTGTGGGGTTTGTTTTCTTGGCACACTTTAGGCCCCTTAGTGCCAATTGGGCATCGTTTAAATGCCACAGCCTACCTGAACATTGTTTCTGACCATGTCCATCCCTTCATGACCACCATGTACCCATCCTCTGATGGCTACTTTCAGCAGGATAATGCACCATGTCACAAAGCTCAAATCATTTCAAATCGGTTTCTTGAACATGACAATGAGTTCACTGTACTAAAATGGCCCCACAGTCACCAGATCTCAACCCAATAGAGCATCTTTGGGATGTGGTGGAACGGGAGCTTCGTGCCTTGGATGTGCATCCCACAAATCTCCATCAACTGCAAGATGCAATGCTATCAATATGGGCCAACATTTCTAAAGAATGCTTTCAGCACCTAGCTGAATCAATGGCACGTAGAATTAAGGCAGTTCTGAATGGCAAAAGGGGGTCAAACATAGTATTAGTATGGTGTTCCTTAAGTTGCTCATGACTTGTGTTGTAAACTCATTTTGGAGGATTACATAATGTTAAACAGGACTACACTTTAAAACCTTAAAATGAACAACATTTCTGTAACTGTTTAATCATTTTGTAATATTTAATTTGTTTGCTATGAGACACAAAATGCATTTTATTCTATGCAGCGACTAACAAAACAACCCATAAGATACACCAAAGCACAAAATAAATTCACATCAATTTTATTTGTTCCCTGAACTGCGAAATTTTTAGAATCCATATGTTTGTAAGGAACAGATCCAAATTTAGCCCTTCATCCCGCAATCTTCATCTTCATTCTCAGTAGCGACCGTCACGGTCAAAGCCTGCACTCTTTGATTCAAATTTGAAAGTTGCGCCCTTGAGAAGTGTTACTGCACTGATATCGAACACTTATTGTTTCTCACCTGCCTCGTGACAGGATTTCGACATGCCGTGTTTCAGTGGATTGACTGACATTTGAAATGAGTGCGCGCCTTCACGGAAAGAAACCGGATTCATATTTTCATGGATAACTTCATTAATAACTTAAATTCTGCTCTGCACCCCATAAAAACAACTATTTCCGCCAGAGAGGACTGCAACTGAAACTCATCCTCATTTGACCTACTTTTGACATTTTTGCAATAAATAAATTATTTTGATTACGCTTGTTTGTCTGTCATTCTTTTATTTGTAACAGTACATAGTTTTAAGAAATGGTTAAGTGTAGGTTTATGGGTAGGTGTTGGATTAGCCGCTCAAAATAGTGTTTTAATATTGGTATTTATTATTATATATTTAATATTGTTACTAAAAGTGACATTTTCCTACACAGTTCTGTCTATTATGTTTTATTATTTTAATATTCTTTATAAAATGGGATGTTTAGGTTCGGGTGGGTTTTAGGGATCTTACAGTTATCTATAAAATGATAAAAGGGAAATTACATATATCTTTATGACATGAAAGATTCGTAAATATTAAAGTTTTATCGCCGTTAAAACGTAATAATGCTACGTTCAAATGCTACCAATACATCCATATTGTACATTTCAACACCTATCCAAACATACAAAAATGTAAGTTTTGTGTCTTTGATAGTTACTTATGTATTTACAATGAGACCAGGCTGCCTAGTTACATAACACAAACATAATCATAAAGAGGGTTACTTTCCAAAATCCCACCAGCCCACTGGCATTACAGTCCTGATTTTCTTGAATAACTCACAGGCAGTGCATGTCAAAAACAGATTTCTTGGAATCATCAATTCCAAGATGTCTCTCTGTAGCCTCAGAAATGTTTTATGATGTTATGATGCATAACTACGGGTAGTCTGGAGTGAGGGGGTCTCACAATACTCAATTTTATATAATGTGAAGTATTTGAGAGAAGTCGGTTTTCAAATAAACCCACCCGAATGCAAAATCCTGCTCATGCACATGCAACAACACTTGGTGAACGATTAGTGGTGTATCGTAAGGGAAACGTCACGATTACTATTGCTAATACTTTACTAAGCAATCAGATGAAAACAAAATGGCGGCACCGTTGGTGAAAATGTGCAGATTAAGGGGCGGTACTACGTTCCTACGTCACAAGGGGAATGAAATGTGGGCGGGCTTTCCAAAACAAAGTTACTGGTGTAATGTATGGCGAGTCAGCGGATAAGATCCAAGTGCAGACTTTATTTACAAAACGTAAAACAGTCAGACAAGCGTCAGACAGGCGACGGTCAAGGAAACAGCAAACAGTAATGGCAGGGAACAGGCAGGCTCGTAGAGAAAATACAGAGACAGGTCAGTAAGGCAGGCAGCAAGGGTCATAAATGATAAATCCGACAAGGTAATAACAGGAAGACAAACACAAGGAAATAACGCTCAGAACTGCACCAATAGGAAACAAGACTTCGCATATGTGTGTGTGTGTGTGTGTGTGTGCTGTGCTTAAATATGGGTCTGGTAATGTGCTGCAGCTGGTGACGTGATCAGAGAGGGGAACGGGGATTCTGGGAAATGTAGTTGGTGTCTGTGAGTGAGTGAGTGAGTGCGTAGTGGAGTGCCCTCTAGAGCACTTCGACTGACAACCATATCAACTGGGTTGTCTTTTTTCACGTTTTCTGGGTTGGTAGTTGCACCTGGGTATCTCAGACTCTTAGTATCTCACACGGTTTTCCTACTACACACATCCTACTTGTTGTTGTTTATATCTCTATCAGGCTAAATTCTTTTTTTTATTGAAGCACCACCCATCTTGCTCATATATGTCCTAAAACTTCAGCATTATCTGACAGCTTGGTTTCCCCCCTCCGTCAAGTGTGCTGTGTCACCGATGTCAGAGCTTTCATAACTGCCAGCAAAATTGCCACCAAACCTCTTGTTTGTTCAGTCAACTATGATTTCAGACGTTCAGAACGGTCTGTCTACGGTGGTGTGCCGAGACATGTTGACCTTTTCAAATACTTGTTTGTTTGTTCGACAGGCTTGGTCTAACGATTACGGATCTGGGTTGGCGACGAGAAAAAAAGGTGCCAATCTGTGCACCAGGTTTGGACGAGCGGCGAGCTGCAGAGGTCTCCATAGATACAGCTCAAGGTTTCCTGAAACCTTTGTAGACATAGTGACAGTGTACTTCATATTCTTTTGCTGTGACTAAGTGATTGTTTCTTTGCAAACAAGACATTTTTTTCTCACACAAGGCTGATTTCTGTTCATTCTTCCAGAGCATTAAAGCTTTATTTTTTCTGCGTCAATAGTTTTTTGAATGTTTTTTTTTTTTTTTTGCTGAGTAAAGTTAAGTAACCTTTCTGGATCTCACGTAAAAGCAAGGTATGGTTCCTTTACATTGCATTTCCTATTAAAGTCGTCATGTTGTTGTTTATTTATATAAGCAAATATTGTATTTTTAAGTTAAAAAATGCATTCTGTGTGAATGGCTTCTTACCCAAAATTGCTGCTATTCCAATTATAGTGTGAATACTGTAACTTTGATAGCTTGTCCATCACTGTGCACAATATAAAACAACAAAAAATGAATATACAGTTCAGAGTATAGAAGCAAGAGTTGGTTGTTAGTCGCCAGCAGCACAGCAGCTCCAGACAAACAATCAATCCACTCAAAACTGTCTTGTTACTATAGCTAACATTACAACAACAGCATATATTGGTTCTGTGAAACAGCAAAACCAGTGTTACTGCAGAATCAATGCAACCTTGGTGTCCATTTTCAGGCTTTTCCACTTAGTTCTCTCCAGCACTGGAAAGCTTTTCCCAAATTAACGAGGGTCCCAAAGCTCTTCCCTGATCATAACCATTCTCTTTCCAGTGATATTCCTCTGAGCTCTTCTCTTTTGTAATGTCTCTCTGCCATCTCTCTTTCTACAGTCAAATCTCCCTCTGGCTCACTCTCTCTCCTCCCCCATCAGTGACACGCCCCCTACTGCTGATTGGCTACAAAAGTGTTGTGGCGTTCGGTCTGCTCCACTTTCAACAGCATTTCTCAGAAGTTGATTACTGCACGTTTAGTTCACCCAAAAATGAAAATTATCCCATGGTTTACTCCCCCTCAAGCCATCCTAAGAGTATATGACTATCTATATGTTTTGAAGGCAAAAATAATGCACCCATCCATTAAAGAAGTAATCCATACGACTCCATAATAAAGGTCTTCAGAAGCGAAGCAATGTGTTTTTGTAAGAAAAATATCCATATTTAAAACTTTATAAATTCAAATAACTACCT